>CAMRHE010000728.1:0-550358 GCA_947044405.1 Leptodactylus fallax | reverse complement strand
CATATATTAGAGTAGCCCCCACCCCCTGCATATATTAGAGTAGCACCCACCCCCTGCATATATTAGAGTAGCCCCCACCCCCTGCATATATTAGAGTAGCCCCCACCCCCTGCATATATGAGGGTAGCCCCCACCCCCCTGCATATATTAGAGTAGCCCCACCCCCCTGCATATATTAGAGTAGCCCCCCCCCCTGCATATATTAGAGTAGCCCCCCCCCCCCCACCCCCTGCATATATTAGAGTAGCCCCCACCCCCTGCATATATTAGAGTAGCCCCCACCCCCCTGCATATATTAGAGTAGCCCCCACCCCCCTGCATATATTAGAGTAGCCCCACCCCCTGCATATATTAGAGTAGCCCCCCCCCCTGCATATATTAGAGTAGCCCCCACCCCCTGCATATATTAGAGTAGCCCCCACCCCCCCTGCATATATTAGAGTAGCCCCCACCCCCTGCATATATTAGAGTAGCCCCCACCCCCCTGCATATATTAGAGTAGGCCCCCCCCCCCCTGCATATATTAGAGTAGCCCCCCCCCCCTGCATATATTAGAGTAGCCCCCACCCCCTGCATATATTAGAGTAGCCCCACCCCCTGCACCCCCCTGCATATATTAGAGTAGCCCCCACCCCCCTGCATATATTAGAGTAGCCCCCACCCCCTGCATATATTAGAGTAGCCCCCACCCCCCTGCATATATTAGAGTAGCCCCACCCCCTGCATATATTAGAGTAGCCCCCACCCCCTGCATATATTAGAGTACCCCCCCCCCCCTCCCCCCCCCGCATATATTAGAGTAGCACCCACCCCCCCCTGCATATATTAGAGTAGCCCCCACCCCCTGCATATATTAGAGTAGCCCCCACCCCCCCCTGCATATATTAGAGTAGCACCCACCCCCCTGCATATATTAGAGTAGCCCCCCCCCCTGCATATATTTAGAGTAGTCCCCCACCCCCCTGCATATATTAGAGTAGCCCCCCCCCCCCTGCATATATTAGAGTAGCCCCCACCCCCTGCATATATTAGAGTAGCCCCCACCCCCCTGCATATATTAGAGTAGCACCCACCCCCCTGTATATATTAGAGTAGCCCCCACCCCCCTGCATATATTAGAGTAGCACCCACCACCCTGTATATATTAGAGTAGCCCCACCCCCCTGCATATATTAGAGTAGCCCCCACCCCCTGCATATATTAGAGTAGCCCCCACCCCCCTGCATATATTAGAGTAGCCCTCACCCCCCTGCATATATTAGAGTAGCCCCCACCTCCCTGCATATATTAGAGTAGCACCCACCACCCTGTATATATTAGAGTAGCCCCACCCCCTGCATATATTAGAGTAGCCCCCACCCCCTGCATATATTAGAGTAGCACCCCACCCCTGCATATATTAGAGTAGCCCCCACCCCCCTGTATATATTAGAGTAGCACCCACCCCCCTGCATATATTAGAGTAGCTCCCACCCCCCTGCATATATTAGAGTAGCACCCACCACCCTGTATATATTAGAGTAGCCCCCCACCCCCTGCATATATTAGAGTAGCACCCACCCCCTGCATATATTAGAGTAGCACCCACCCCCCCCCTGCATATATTAGAGTAGCACCCACCCCCCTGCATATATTAGAGTAGCCCCCACCCCCTGCATATATTAGAGTAGCACCCACCCCCTGCATATATTAGAGTAGCCACCCCCCCCTGCATATATTAGAGTAGCCCCCCCCCCTGCATATATTAGAGTAGCACCCACCCCCTGCATATATTAGAGTAGCCCCACCCCCCTGCATATATTAGAGTAGCCCCCCCCCCCCCCCCTGCATATATTAGAGTAGCACCCACCCCCCTGCATATATTAGAGTAGCACCCACCCCCTGCATATATTAGAGTAGCACCCACCCCCTGCATATATTAGAGTAGCCCCACCCCCTGCATATATTAGAGTAGCACCCACCAACCTGCATATATTAGATTAGCACCAACCCCCCTGTATATATTAGAGTAGCCCAAACCCCCTGCATATATTAGATTAGCACCAACCCCCCCTGTATATATTAGAGTAGCAACCCCCCATAAAATAGACCAACCCCCCCTGTATTATTAGAGACACCCACCCCCCTGTATATATTAGAGTAGCACCCACTCCCTGTATATATTAGAGTAGCACCCACCCCCTGCATATATTACAGTAGCTCCCACCCCCTGCATATATTACAGTAGCACCCACCCCCTGCATATATTAGATTAGCACCAACCCCCCTGTATATATTAGAGTAGCACCCACCACCCTGTATATATTAGAGTAGCACCAACCCCCCTGTATATATTAGAGTAGCACCCACCACCCTGTATATATTAGAGTAGCCCCCACCCCCCTGCATATATTAGAGTAGCACCCACCCCCCTGTATATATTAGAGTAGCACCCACCCCCTGCATATATTAGAGTAGCACCCACCCCCTGCATATATTACAGTAGCACCCACCCCCTGCATATATTACAGTAGCACCCACCCCCTGCATACGTTGTGGCACTATTATTGCTATAAACACTCTCACTTAGATTTTTTTTATACCTGGCATAATTTGGTGTTTGTTTCTATTTTATAAGATCTTTATGGTGGTAATATCCTTCCAACATATTGTGTCTTTACCTTTTCATGTCCCTCTTGAATGCGTGTTCACACTGAGTTTTTGGCAGCGGATTTTGACGCAGAATCCGCCTCAAAATCCACCTGAAAAAACTCCTCCCATTCATTTCAATGGGAGTCAGTAGCGTTTCTTTTTCTTCTAGCGGCTTTTTTCCGCTAGCGGGAAAAAAAAGCAACATAACCTATCTTGCCACGGATTCCGCCCGCGGTGTCTGCAGCTTGAGACGCGCTCCTGATTAGGCTCATTCATCCGGGCCTAATCAGCAGCGGGATGCCGCGACGGAATGCTGATGCACTGCATCGGAATCCCGTCACAGCAGACCACGGCTTAAACTCCGGTGGCGGAAAATTGAACCCCAATATCCCACATTGTGGCCCAGCATGCTGAGACTAAAGAAGTTGTTTGCAGGGTCCTAACACTGTAGATCATTGTATACAGCAGCATGTCATGTGGAAGAAACACTTGGAATCCAGCGGCGCTATTCCTTCCTGCAGTAAGAGGATCCTCAAGCAGCTACCCATATCTCAGCTTCCTAGATCCCTAAGAGCATGACTTGTAAACTGAGTTAATACGACACAAAATCCCTCTTTAAGTCCACATTCACAGATATTTGTTTCATATGTTTGGTGTAATAGAAAGCATCTGCATGAGATTTTCTGTGTGCACAAGCTCTTAAAGGTAAGAGGTTTTTAAAAAATAAACATGGCTACTTTCTAATAAAAACAGTGTCTGTCCATATATTGTATCTGATATTGGAGTTCAGCTTTATTAATGTGAATAGTACAGAGCTGCAATACCACACACAACCTGTGGATAGATGTGGGGCTATTTTTGAAAGAAAGTTGCAATGTTTTTCTAGTCCTGTACAAACCCTTTAATCTACAGGATTAATCTTCTAGAGCTCGGTGCAGCGCTCATGAGTGATGACAAGAAACAACTCACAAAACCTGAAAAGGAAGTATCTGATGACCCGAGGCCGTCACGTTATGAGAAAGCTATGTTGATAATGAAATCCTAGTCATTGCGTTGTAATTGAGCTTTATTTGATATATGCAGCTTGTTTCATTAAAGGAATTGGGTGGTTTTCATGTTATTAATGAGTCTAATAATTCCAGGCATCGCTCGCATGTTTTCTTAATGGACGTCTATTATTGATTAAATTAACTGATTGCTGGAGCAATGAAAGTGAGAAAAGCGTCCAGAGGGTAAACCCCTCCCTCCACTATATATCCATATACAGTGGGGGAAAAAGTATTTAGTCAGCCCCCAATTGTACAAGTTCTCCCACTTATAAAGATGAGGCCGGCCTGTAATTGTCATCATAGGTAGACTTCAACTATGAGAGACAAAATGAGAAAACTAATCCAGAAAATCACATTGTCTGATTTTTGAAGAATTTATTTGCAAATTATGGTGGAAAATAAGTATTTGGTCAATAACAAAAGTTCATCTCAATCCTTTGTTCTATCTCCTTTGTTGGCAATGACAGAGGTGAAACGTTTCCTGTAAGTCTTCACAAGGTTGGCACACACTGTTGCTGGTATGTTGGCCCATTCCTCCATGCAGATCTCCTCTAGAGCAGGATGTTTTGGGGCTGTCATATACTTCCTATACCCATCAACAATCTTCTTACACCTTTCACCTGCAATTTTGGACCCCTCTTTTTTTGCAAACTGTTCAAGGTCTCTCATATTTAAAGGCTGCCTTCTCCCAACAACCATTTTAAGATCTCAATACTTACGGCCATGACTATATATATATATATATATATGCTCCAACACATACATCTAATTCCAACGGCACCATTATTACAGATGGCCGATACCCCCAGTTGAGTGCGATCTTGTTGTATTATACACCCTATTGTTACCTTTACTTTGAAATCTGGTTAAAAATCCTCATACATCGAGGAAGTATTGAGGTTTAACCTATTTATATTACAAATAGTCGTACATCCACGGAGCGCAATCTTTTCCAATATTCCCTCATTCCTCAGAATTTTATTTGTGATATATATATATATATATATATATATATAATACAGTACAGACCAAAAGTTTGGACACACCTTCTCATTCCAAGAGTTTTCTGTATTTTCATGACTATAAAAATTGTAGATTCACACTGAAGGCATCAAAACTATGAAGTAACACATGTGGAATTATATACTTAACAAAAAAGTGTGAAACAACTGAAAATATGTCTTCTATTCTAGGTTCTTCAAAGTAGCCACCTTTTGCTTTGATTACTGCTTTGCACACTCTTGGCATTCTCTTGATGAGCTTCAAGAGGTAGTCACCTGAAATGGTTTTCACTTCACAGGTGTGCCCTGTCAGGTATAATAAGTGGGATTTCTTGCCTTATAAATGGGGTTGGGACCATCAGTTGTGTTGTTCAGAAGTCAGGTGGATACACAGCTGATAGTCCTACTGAATGGAGTGTTAGAATTTGTATTATGGCAAGAAAAAAAGCAGCTAAGTAAAGAAAAACGAGTGGTCATCATTACTTAAGAAATGAAGGTCAGTCAGTCCGAAAAATTGGGAAAACTTTGAAAGTGTCCCCAAGTGCAGTGGCCAAAACCATCAAGCACTACAAAGAAACTGGCTCACATGAGGACCGTCCCAGGAAAGGAAGACCAAGAGTCACCTCTGCTGCGGAGGATAAGTTCATCCGAGTCACCAGCCTCAGAAATCGCAGATTAACAGCAGCTCAGATTAGAGACCAGGTCAATGCCACACAGAGTTCTAGCAGCAGACACATCTCTACAACAACTGTTAAGAGGAGACTGTGCAGCAGGCCTTCATGGTAAAATAGCTGCTAGGAAACCACTGCTAAGGACAGGCAACAAGCACAAGAAGAACACAAGGAATGGACATTAGACCTGTGGGAATCTGTGCTTTGGTCTGATGAGTCCAAATTTGAGATCTTTGGTTCCAACCACCGTGTCTTTGTGTGACGCAGAAAAGGTGAACGAATGGACGCTACATGCCTGGTTCCCACTGTGAAGCATGGAGGAGGAGGTGTGATGGTGTGGGGGGCTTTGCTGGGGACACTGTTGGGGATTTATTCAAAATTGAAGGAATACTGAACCAGCATGGTTACCACAGCATCTTGCTGCGGCATGTTATTCCATCCGGTTTGCGTTTAGTTGGACCAACAGGACAATGACCCCAAACACCTCCAGACTGTGTAAGGGCTATGTGACCAAGAAGGAGAGTGATGGGGTGCTACGCCAGATGACCTGACCTCCACAGTCACCAGACCTGAACCCAATCGAGATGGTTTGGGGTGAGCTGGACCGCAGAGTGAAGGCAAAAGGGCCAACAAGTGCTAAGCATCTCTGGGAACTCCTTCAAGACTGTTGGAAGACCATTTCAGGTGACTACCTCTTGAAGCTCATCAAGAGAATGCCAAGAGTGTGCAAAGCAGTAATCAAAGCAAAAGGTGGCTACTTTGAAGAACCTAGAATATAAGACATATTTTCAGTTGTTTCACACTTTTTTGTTAAGTATATAATTCCACATGTGTTAATTCATAGTTTTGATGCCTTCAGTGTGAATCTACAATTTTTATAGTCATGAAAATACAGAAAACTCTTGGAATGAGAAGGTGTGTCCAAACTTTTGGTCTGTACTGTATAATATTCTATATTGAAGGGTTGTTGTACCAGAAGCACGTAGCCACCCACTACTTTAACCCAATAATTATTCAAAAATGCAAGTAGTGGGTGTCAGTGCTGCAAATGATTTCCAATACAGACAGTTCTAGAAATTATAACTTAAAAAATTTCCATCATATTCCAGAGCTGCGCTCACTATTCTGCTGGTGCAGTCACTGTGTACATACATTACATTACTTATCCTGTACTGATCCTGAGTTACATCCTGTATTATACTCCAGAGCTGCGCTCACTATTCTGCTGGTACAGTCACTGTGTACATACATTACATTACTTATCCTGTACTGATCCTGAGTTACATCCTGTATTATACTCCAGAGCTGCACTCACTATTCTGCTGGTGCTGTCACTGTGTACACACATTACTTATCCTATACTGATCCTGAGTTACATCCTGTATTATACTCCAGAGCTGCGCTCACTATTCTGCTGGTACAGTCACTGTGTACATACATTACATTACTTATCCTGTACTGATCCTGAGTTACAGCCTGTATTATACTCCAGAGCTGTGCTCACTGTTCTGCTGGTACAGTCACTGTGTACATACATTACATTACTTATCCTGTATTATACTCCAGAGCTGCACTCACTATTCTGCTGGTACAGTCACTGTGTACATACATGACATTACTTATCCTGTATTATAGGGGGGGGGCTGGGGGGCCTCTATTATACTCCAGAGCTGCGTCACATTCTGCTGGTGCAGTCAGTGGGGAAATACTTTATTTTTTTTTTCCTGGTCTAATCCTGGGGTACCTCCTGTTTTTTTCTCCGAGCTGCGCTCACTATTCTGCTGGTACAGTCACTGTGTACATACATTACATTACTTATCCTGTACTGATCCTGAGTTACATCCTGTATTATACTCCAGAGCTGCGCTCACTATTCTGCTGGTGCAGTCACTGTGTACATACATTACATTACTTATCCTGTACTGATCCTGAGTTACATCCTGTATTATACTCCAGAGCTGCGCTCACTATTCTGCTGGTACAGTCACTGTGTACATACATTACATTACTTATCCTGTACTTATCCTGAGTTACATCCTGTATTATACTCCAGAGCTGCACTCACTATTCTGCTGGTGCAGTCACTGCATCACTCTAAGGGGGAATTCATTAAGACTGGGGTGGTGATTGGCCAATTCTTCTCATTCTTAATACATTCTCCCAATGGCACTAACTAAGCCTAAATTATTAAAATGCTCCTGTTGGGCTGAGCCATCACTGCCACCCAGATTAATAAAAAGTGGTGAGTGAGACGCAAAAAGAGAGAAATGGCAAATCTTGGTGAAAAAAAAGGCCTGTTCACTAAAGATGTACAGCAACTATTTCCATCTATGGCAGTCTTCTGGTGTAGAGGGAACATTCCCCCATTCTCTGCTCTCTAGCCTTCTGTTCACTTACAGTACAGTCTCATTTCTGGCACAGCTCGTCTGGTTGGACATTTGTGACTCTTGATCCTGTTTCCTTCTTTGCCTTCCTCATATAAGAATCTTAATGAACTGTATATTACTGTATACACCATTACATATCAGTAACAGTTCCCTATATACACCACTACAACGCTGGCAGTCATTACAGGCAGCGCCACTGCCTACAGTAAATCAGTGTGCATTGCTATCTAGTCACTTTCAACTGCAGCGTGTAATCACAGTCACTGCTGCTACTTTATGATGTTATGATGTTACTTATCCTGTACTGATCCTGAGTTACATCCTGTATTATACTCCAGAGCTGCGCTCACTATTCTGCTGGTGCAGTCACTGTGTACATACATTACATTACTTATCCTGTACTGATCCTGAGTTACATCCTGTATTATACTCCAGAGCTGCACTCACTATTCTGCTGGTACAGTCACTGTGTACATACATTACATTACTTATCCTGTACTGATCCTGAGTTACATCCTGTATTATACTCCAGAGCTGCGCTCACTATTCTGCTGGTACAGTCACTGTGTACATACATTACATTACTTATCCTGTACTGATCCTGAGTTACATCCTGTATTATACTCCAGAGCTGCTCTCACTATTCTGCTGCTGCAGTCACTGTGTACATACATTACATTACTTATCCTGTACTGATCCTGAGTTACATCCTGTATTATACTCCAGAGCTGCGCTCACTATTCTGCTGGTACAGTCACTGTGTACATACATTACATTACTTATCCTGTACTGATCCTGAGTTACATCCTGTATTATACTCCAGAGCTGCACTCACTATTCTGCTGGTACAGTCACTGTGTACATACATTACATTACTTATCCTGTACTGATCCTGAGTTACATCCTGTATTATACTCCAGAGCTGCACTCACTATTCTGCTGGTGCAGTCACTGTGTACATACATTACATTACTTATCCTGTACTGATCCTGAGTTACATCCTGTATTATACTCCAGAGCTGCACTCACTATTCTGCTGGTACAGTCACTGTGTACATACATTACATTACTTATCCTGTACTGATCCTGAGTTACATCCTGTATTATACTCCAGAGCTGCGCTCACTATTCTGCTGGTACAGTCACTGTGTACATACATTACATTACATATCCTGTACTGATCCTGAGTTACATCCTGTATTATACTCCAGAGCTGCACTCACTATTCTGCTGGTACAGTCACTGTGTACATACATTACATTACTTATCCTGTACTGATCCTGAGTTACATCCTGTATTATACTCCAGAGCTGCACTCACTATTCTGCTGGTGCAGTCACTGTGTACATACATTACATTACTTATCCTGTACTGATCCTGAGTTACATCCTGTATTATACTCCAGAGCTGCACTCACTATTCTGCTGGTACAGTCACTGTGTACATACATTACATTACTTATCCTGTACTGATCCTGAGTTACGTCCTGTATTATACTCCAGAGCTGCGCTCACTATTCTGCTGGTGCAGTCACTGTGTACATACATTACATTACTTATCCTGTACTGATCCTGAGTTACATCCTGTATTATACTCCAGAGCTGCGCTCACTATTCTACTGGTACAGTCACTGTATACATACATTACATTACTTATCCTGTACTGATCCTGAGTTACATCCTGTATTATACTCCAGAGCTGCGCTCACTATTCTGCTGGTGCAGTCACTGTGTACATACATTACATTACTTATCCTGTACTGATCCTGAGTTACATCCTGTATTATACTCCAGAGCTGCGCTCACTATTCTGCTGGTGCAGTCACTGTGTACATACATTACATTACTTATCCTGTACTGATCCTGAGTTACATCCTGTATTATACTCCAGAGCTGCGCTCACTATTCTGCTGGTGCAGTCACTGTGTACATACATTACATTACTTATCCTGTACTGATCCTGAGTTACATCCTGTATTATACTCCAGAGCTGCGCTCACTATTCTGCTGGTACAGTCACTGTGTACATACATTACATTACTTATCCTGTACTGATCCTGAGTTACATCCTGTATTATACTCCAGAGCTGCGCTCACTATTCTGCTGGTGCAGTCACTGTGTACATTACATTACTTATCCTGTACTGATCCTGAGTTACATCCTGTATTATACTCCAGAGCTGCGCTCACTATTCTGCTGGTGCAGTCACTGTATACATACATTACATTACTTATCCTGTACTGATCCTGAGTTACATCCTGTATTATACTCCAGAGCTGCGCTCACTATTCTGCTGGTACAGTCACTGTGTACATACATTATATTACTTATCCTGTACTGATCCTGAGTTACATCCTGTATTATACTCCACTATTATCATCTGCTCTTCAGATTACAGTAAAACGTCTGAGATAGGAAAACGTATTAATAGTGTCTATTACCTGAACAGGAAGATCTGCAGTGTAAAGCATGGGGGAGAAAAGAGAGCATCTAGAATCCCTGAACATCCTAGAGGTACACAGGCATCTCAATAAATTAGAATATCTTTGAGTTAAAAAAGTGACCTATATTTTCTAGATTCTTTACACACAGAGTCTTCTATTTCAAGTGTTTTATTTCTGTAAATGTTGATTATGGATTACAGGGAATGAAAACCCAAATCTAAGAAAATTAGAATATTGTAAGTTGAGTTCAGTCTTGTAAATTCAGTGTCACCTGACAAGGTTTCCTGAGCCTTTAAATGGTCCCTCAGTCTGGTTCAGTAGGACACACAATCATGGAGACGCTGATTATGGATTGTATTACTGAATTACTGAGATGAAGGAACGTTTCACAGATATTCTCATTTATTGAGATGCTCCTGTATATTTCAGACTACCATAAACTCTGACAGACAATACAGCTAAGCTGGAGTCACAGGTCAGTTCTGCCCATACACAGGAATGTGAACCTGGGCGTATCTGCCAGGAGACGTCCATGATGAGATAATGTATGTATTACAAGCCAGTAGGTGCTCCTGTACCCAGCAACCAGCAGGCATGTGGTATGTAAATGCCCTTACCAAATATAATGCCTTAGGTTACCAACCAACTGGTGTGAATACAAGTGAAAGGACCAGTAACAACAGGTATCACTTACACTGATGTCCATTATCTGCTTCTCATTTATATTGTGGGCATTTCAGGTGCCATCCCCCACCCCACAAATTGGTGAGCCAGCAGTATCATCGAACCAAGTAGGACTAAAAACAAAGTCAACCCATATACTACAAAGGGTTGGCCCGACAATGCTTAGAAGTGGCTAAGGCATGGAGATTTACCTTAGGGGTTCAGCCGGAAAGAGTGAGGACTGGAGATTTACCTTAGGGGTTCAGCAATGGAGGGGAGGACTGGAGTTTTGGCGAGAAGATGGCCTACAAACTGTTTTCTCATACAAAATTCCACCTGTATAGACTCATTCACCCCCTACCCACTATATATAAACTATGAGGGTTTGGGGCACACAGGGGCTAGGGACAGTGACAGGAGCCTGAAACATAGAAGCTGGCTATTTCTCCCTACATGAATGTTCTGTATATCTGGCAATGCCATACTATAAACATCTGCCTATCCTATCTGTGCGGGCGGACTGTATGGTAAGGACTATTCTCCATCTCATATTGCGTCTCAGCTGTGGTTATACATACATATGTGTGTTCCTTACATAAATGACCAAGAAAGATATTTTCACTCTTGATACACAAATGACCTTCCTCTGGTGACCTCCATACCAGCCGCGTGTCAGAGGGAGCCGACAATCGCTGTATAAACAGTTCATTAGCTATTGTAATGAGTTACTGATGGTATAATTCAGGTTCATTATTGAAGTCATATATCAAGTGACAAATAGATGCCATTCCTGTTCTTATTATCCCGCTCCTCCCTGACTTCTAAAGACTGAGGAATATTAAGGATTTCTCCTGACACCTAAACAGCCTCCCGTGACTCACACCAAACTGCAGTCAGCGGCTCTGCAGCTGCTGCGAGACTACAACTCCCAGAATGCTCATATTGAACTTAACATAACCTATTTTATAGATTGCATAAAAACCATTTACAGACAAATAACAGCGAAACATTTTTCCAAATATAAACAACTAAAAAATGTTGCAGAGTTTTATAACTATCTTACTCTAGGTTTACACTTGTGCTGTGTTTTCCGTTGTTCGTATCCACTGTGGGACCCAAATGATGGAGAGACCGCCCACCAAAACAGCAGACACCCGCAGACCCCATAGAATATAATGGAGTCCGCCGGGTTTCCACCAGTTTTATACTGAAACCAGTGGAGAGAAAAGTCCTCCATGGTCTCAGACTTGTCATGATTTCCTTATAGTGGGAAGGTTATCAGGGAGGGGACACTACGTGTATGAGAAGATAACCCGACCACAATAAGGACATCATGGCTGGTTATCAGGAGGGGACACTACATGTATGAGAAGATAACCCGACCACAATAAGGACATCATGGCTGGTTATCAGGAGGGACACTACATGTATGAGAAGATAACCCGACCTCAATAAGGACATCATGGCTGGTTATCAGGAGGGGACACTACATGTATGAGAAGATAACCCGACCACAATAAGGAGATCATGGCTGGTTATCAGGAGGGACACTACATGTATGAGAAGATAACCCGACCACAATAAGGACATCATGGCTGGTTATCAGGAGGGGACTACATGTATGAGAAGATAACCCGACCACAATAAGGACATCATGGCTGGTTATCAGGAGGACACTACATGTATGAGAAGATAACCTGACCACAATAATGACATCATGGCTGGTTATCAGGAGGACACTACATGTATGAGAAGATAACCTGACCACAATAAGGACATCATAGCTGGTTATCAGGAGGGACACTACATGTATGAGAAGATAACCTGACCACAATAAGGACATCATGGCTGGTTATCAGGAGGACATTACATGTATGAGAAGATAACCCGACCACAATAAGGACATCATGGCTGGTTATCAGGAGGACACTACATGTATGAGAAGATAACCTGACCACAATAAGGACATCATGGCTGGTTATCAGGAGGACACTACATGTATGAGAAGATAACCTGACCACAATAATGACATCATGGCTGGTTATCAGGAGGACATTACATGTATGAGAAGATAACCCGACCACAATAAGGACATCATGGCTGGTTATCAGGAGGACACTACATGTATGAGAAGATAACCTGACCACAATAATGACATCATGGCTGGTTATCAGGAGGACACTACATGTATGAGAAGATAACCTGACCACAATAAGGACATCATGGCTGGTTATCAGGAGGACACTACATGTATGAGAAGATAACCTGACCACAATAATGACATCATGGCTGGTTATCAGGAGGACACTACATGTATGAGAAGATAACCTGACCACAATAAGGACATCATGGCTGGTTATCAGGAGGGGACTACATGTATGAGAAGATAACCCGACCACAATAAGGACATCATGGCTGGTTATCAGGAGGGACACTACATGTATGAGAAGATAACCTGACCACAATAAGGACATCATGGCTGGTTATCAGGAGAGACACTACATGTATGAGAAGATAACCCGACCACAATAAGGACATCATGGCTGGTTATCAGGAGGACACTACATGTATGAGAAGATAACCCGACCACAATAAGGACATCATGGCTGGTTATCAGGAGGGGACACTACATGTATGAGAGGATAACCCGACCACAATAAGGACATCATGGCTGGTTATCAGGAGGGACACTACATGTATGAGAAGATAACCCGACCACAATAAGGACATCATGGCTGGTTATCAGGAGGACACTACATGTATGAGAAGATAACCTGACCACAATAAGGACATCATGGCTGGTTATCAGGAGAGACACTACATGTATGAGAAGATAACCCGACCACAATAAGGACATCATGGCTGGTTATCAGGAGGACACTACATGTATGAGAAGATAACCTGACCACAATAAGGACATCATGGCTGGTTATCAGGAGAGACACTACATGTATGAGAAGATAACCCGACCACAATAAGGACATCATGGCTGGTTATCAGGAGGGACACTACATGTATGAGAAGATAACCTGACCACAATAAGGACATCATGGCTGGTTATCAGGAGGGACACTACATGTATGAGAAGATAACCTGACCATAATAAGGACATCATGGCTGGTTATCAGGAGGACACTACATGTATGAGAAGATAACCCGACCACAATAAGGACATCATGGCTGGTTATCAGGAGGGACACTACATGTATGAGAAGATAACCTGACCACAATAAGGACATCATGGCTGGTTATCAGGAGGACACTACCTGTATGAGAAGATAACCTGACCACAATAAGGACATCATGGCTGGTTATCAGGAGGGACACTACATGTATGAGAAGATAACCTGACCACAATAATGACATCATGGCTGGTTATCAGGAGGACACTACATGTATGAGAAGATAACCCGACCACAATAAGGACATCATGGCTGGTTATCAGGAGGGACACTACATGTATGAGAAGATAACCTGACCACAATAATGACATCATGGCTGGTTATCAGGAGGGGACTACATGTATGAGAAGATAACCCGACCACAATAAGGACATCATGGCTGGTTATCAGGAGGGCACTACATGTATGAGAAGATAACCCGACCACAATAAGGACATCATGGCTGGTTATCAGGAGGGCACTACATGTATGAGAAGATAACCTGACCACAATAAGGACATCATGGCTGGTTATCAGGAGGGGACACTACATATATGAGAAGATAACCTGACCACAATAAGGACATCATGGCTGGTTATCAGGAGGGACACTACATGTATGATAAGATAACCCGACCACAATAAGGACATCATGGCTGGTTATCAGGAGGACACTACATGTATGAGAAGATAACCCGACCACAATAAGGACATCATGGCTGGTTATCAGGAGGACACTACATGTATGAGAAGATAACCCGACCACAATAAGGACATCATAGCTGGTTATCAGGAGGACACTACATGTATGAGAAGATAACCTGACCTCAATAAGGACATCATGGCTGGTTATCAGGAGGGGACACTACATGTATGAGAAGATAACCCGACCACAATAAGGAGATCATGGCTGGTTATCAGGAGGGACACTACATGTATGAGAAGATAACCTGACCACAATAAGGACATCATGGCTGGTTATCAGGAGGGGACTACATGTATGAGAAGATAACCCGACCACAATAAGGACATCATGGCTGGTTATCAGGAGGACACTACATGTATGAGAAGATAACCTGACCACAATAATGACATCATGGCTGGTTATCAGGAGGACACTACATGTATGAGAAGATAACCTGACCACAATAAGGACATCATAGCTGGTTATCAGGAGGGACACTACATGTATGAGAAGATAACCTGACCACAATAAGGACATCATGGCTGGTTATCAGGAGGACATTACATGTATGAGAAGATAACCCGACCACAATAAGGACATCATGGCTGGTTATCAGGAGGACACTACATGTATGAGAAGATAACCTGACCACAATAAGGACATCATGGCTGGTTATCAGGAGGACACTACATGTATGAGAAGATAACCTGACCACAATAATGACATCATGGCTGGTTATCAGGAGGACATTACATGTATGAGAAGATAACCCGACCACAATAAGGACATCATGGCTGGTTATCAGGAGGACACTACATGTATGAGAAGATAACCTGACCACAATAATGACATCATGGCTGGTTATCAGGAGGACACTACATGTATGAGAAGATAACCTGACCACAATAAGGACATCATGGCTGGTTATCAGGAGGACACTACATGTATGAGAAGATAACCTGACCACAATAATGACATCATGGCTGGTTATCAGGAGGACACTACATGTATGAGAAGATAACCTGACCACAATAAGGACATCATGGCTGGTTATCAGGAGGGGACTACATGTATGAGAAGATAACCCGACCACAATAAGGACATCATGGCTGGTTATCAGGGAGGGACACTACATGTATGAGAAGATAACCTGACCACAATAAGGACATCATGGCTGGTTATCAGGAGAGACACTACATGTATGAGAAGATAACCCGACCACAATAAGGACATCATGGCTGGTTATCAGGAGGACACTACATGTATGAGAAGATAACCCGACCACAATAAGGACATCATGGCTGGTTATCAGGAGGGGACACTACATGTATGAGAGGATAACCCGACCACAATAAGGACATCATGGCTGGTTATCAGGAGGGACACTACATGTATGAGAAGATAACCCGACCACAATAAGGACATCATGGCTGGTTATCAGGAGGGACACTACATGTATGAGAAGATAACCTGACCACAATAAGGACATCATGGCTGGTTATCAGGAGAGACACTACATGTATGAGAAGATAACCCGACCACAATAAGGACATCATGGCTGGTTATCAGGAGGACACTACATGTATGAGAAGATAACCTGACCACAATAAGGACATCATGGCTGGTTATCAGGAGAGACACTACATGTATGAGAAGATAACCCGACCACAATAAGGACATCATGGCTGGTTATCAGGAGGGACACTACATGTATGAGAAGATAACCTGACCACAATAAGGACATCATGGCTGGTTATCAGGAGGGACACTACATGTATGAGAAGATAACCTGACCATAATAAGGACATCATGGCTGGTTATCAGGAGGACACTACATGTATGAGAAGATAACCCGACCACAATAAGGACATCATGGCTGGTTATCAGGAGGGACACTACATGTATGAGAAGATAACCTGACCACAATAAGGACATCATGGCTGGTTATCAGGAGGACACTACCTGTATGAGAAGATAACCTGACCACAATAAGGACATCATGGCTGGTTATCAGGGAGGGACACTACATGTATGAGAAGATAACCTGACCACAATAATGACATCATGGCTGGTTATCAGGAGGACACTACATGTATGAGAAGATAACCCGACCACAATAAGGACATCATGGCTGGTTATCAGGAGGGACACTACATGTATGAGAAGATAACCTGACCACAATAATGACATCATGGCTGGTTATCAGGAGGGGACTACATGTATGAGAAGATAACCCGACCACAATAAGGACATCATGGCTGGTTATCAGGAGGGCACTACATGTATGAGAAGATAACCCGACCACAATAAGGACATCATGGCTGGTTATCAGGAGGGCACTACATGTATGAGAAGATAACCTGACCACAATAAGGACATCATGGCTGGTTATCAGGAGGGGACACTACATATATGAGAAGATAACCTGACCACAATAAGGACATCATGGCTGGTTATCAGGAGGGACACTACATGTATGATAAGATAACCCGACCACAATAAGGACATCATGGCTGGTTATCAGGAGGACACTACATGTATGAGAAGATAACCCGACCACAATAAGGACATCATGGCTGGTTATCAGGAGGACACTACATGTATGAGAAGATAACCCGACCACAATAAGGACATCATAGCTGGTTATCAGGAGGACACTACATGTATCAGAAGATATCCCGACCACAATAAGGACATCATGGCTGGTTATCAGGAGGGACACTACATGTATGAGAAGATAACCCGACCACAATAAGGACATCATGGATGGTTATCAGGAGGGACACTACATGTATGAGAAGATAACCCGACCACAATAAGGACATCATGGCTGGTTATCAGGAGGACACTACATGTATGAGAAGATAACCTGACCACAATAAGGACATCATGGCTGGTTATCAGGAGGGACACTACATGTATGAGAAGATAACCTGACCACAATAAGGACATCATGGCTGGTTATCAGGAGGGGACTACATGTATGAGAAGATAACCCGACCACAATAAGGACATCATGGCTGGTTATCAGGAGGGACACTACATGTATGAGAAGATAACCCGACCACAATAAGGACATCATGGCTGGTTATCAGGAGGACACTACATGTATGAGAAGATAACCCGACCACAATAGGGATATCATGGCTTTGTTTCTGACAAGTCAGAAGACAGACAAAAAAAGCTGCTTTTCCGCAATGTGGGATATTAGCCTAAGTAAGTCTCTGTGCTAATGACTTCTCCAAGAGCTTATTGTCAAAACGTGATTTACAGGGGCTTAGCTCATGAAATAAAGGCACACAAAGCCTGGTTACTGTCATAGCTGTACTTCTCAAGAAAGATTAGTTAAGATCACTCCATGGGCAGAACAGGTGATGCTGAAAGAGGTGTGAAAGAACAGACTATACAAGCCCCTCTTCCGTCCATCCACACTATGGCCGTGGCTATTCAAGATATAAATTATTATAGCACAACTGTACAACATTATGTTTGGAGGGAGAAGAACAGTACACACAAACACAAAAGCCTCATCCCTACTGTGAAGCATGGTGGAGGGATCATCATGGATTGGGGCTGTTTTGCTGCCTCAGGACCTGGATGACTTCTGAGGGAACTAATAATAACAATACTACAGTGTATCCTGTACATTTTACAGAATGTATGGCAGTTTTCCAAGACCTCAAGCAGAAGAGATTTGGGTGATACAACAAGACAATGATCCAAAACAAAGAAACCAACTAAGAAATGGTTAACAAAATAATACAATCTTTTCTTTTGGAAGTGACGAGTCAAAAATCCTGACTTTAACAGGGCTGTCCGAGGACTTCAATTTAACTTACTTTGGGCCACAGTTTCTTCATGTAGGATCAGGGGATTCCAGGCTGGTTTGGCCCATGGTTATATGATCGGAACCAGCCCCTGTGCCCGTGTCGCTCTGCACCCTCCATCCTCTACTGTTTTACCTGTGCCATGGGGTGGTACTGGCTTTACTATAGTCTCCCAGCCCCCACAGCACAGGTAAATATATGTGAAAACAGGAAAGGAGGAAGGAGGAGGACAAAATCTGGTTTTGATCATGTGACCCAGGATCAGAACCAGCCTGGAACCCCCAGGCTCTGCATGAAGCATCCACCGGCCAAAATAACCTAAATAGAAGTCCCCTCCAAAAAAAAAACTTTAAACCTATTGAGGTGCTGTGAAATCAGCTCAAAAAGGCACTGCACACAAGGCATCCCAGAGATACTGAGGAACTAAAACACATTTACAGGAAGGAATAATCCAAACTTCCTCCTCAACGTTGAGCAAACCTTATTTTCAGCTACAGAAAACATTTGGTTGAGGTGCCTGCTGCTAAACGGGGCTTACAGGTTATTACATATAACAGTTCACTGCACTGTGGAAGGTAGAAATATATTTGATAGGTGGGTTTGCCAGTAGATGATTCTGTTGGGTTTGGTTGCCAATTGGGAATATTATATATCAAAATCAAAATTACAGCGAGTTATCTACAGTAAGAGATGTTCCTTACAGTGGTTCCTATATATGGGGCCCCTATGTTCTTCATAGGGCATCTGAAATGTATTCAATGTCCTCCCAAGACTTTCAAGCCAAGTCATCAATATTCTTATGCAAAATGTATGCAAATATCAGAAATGTATGGTTCATGACACAGTGCAGAGAGATTGTACCCAGTCTATAATTACATGACCTGCTAATCTCCGGGCACACAAGTGGCAGCTCTAGAGGTGATACAGTCATGGAATATGGAGATTGTGCAACTCAGCAGCAAACTAACCAATGGCATCACAACAGGAGGATGTATTGGCTTGCACAACACTACAAAACACAAGTATTTACATGTATGACATGGGCTGATTTGATAAAAGCTCAAGGGTGTTTGATAACAGCTCAGGGATAAATGACACTGGCAGCTAACGGGCCCCAACGTACAGTCAGGGCCCCTCACCAACCATATGCTACTTAGAATTCTTCTTATCTGGCTCTTTCGTTACCAGTCCCTCTATAGCTACAGTATATACCAAATATCAAATCGGTACAATTAAAGTCTAAGGAGAGGAAAGGAAAAGGAGAGCTCCTCAAAGCAGAGAGACATCTGTACTCTAGAGAGACAGGTTTTCCCAAAAAATTAATAAAAAAAAAACCTTTTGGCAGGAAAACTAAACCCCAATGCCTAATAACTAAATGTCCACAGTCCAGTGAAGGCTCTAAACACTCAGGACCTATCTACATATTCTGTCTATCTATCTATCTATCTATCTATCTATCTTCTACTATCTACAAAAAAAGAAAGTCCAAGGCAGCACAGCAAGTATACAACCTTTTCAGGGTTAATGGGTGCAGATCCAAGGAGACTGGCTAACCTCCCTCAATAGTAGGAATCACTTCATTCCAGTGCAACGCTTCGGTCCATGTCTGAACCTTTATCAGGTGTATAAACTGTTCTCTAATGTAACATGGTAAGAGGTATGAGATAAAGTGTATGAGTCCACATGGACAAGATAACATATAAACAACATATTCGCTGTCAAAAGTCTAATGTTACTTTATCTCTTGTATACCTCTTACCATTATGTATGAAATATTCACCTTTTTCCATTAGAGAACAAATGATACACCTGATAAAGGTTCAGATGAGGACCGAAACATTGCACTGGAATAAAGCGATTCACTTGAGTTTTTCAAACTCTGGAGTGCTGCCGTTTGGATTTCTACTATTGAGCGAGGTTAGCCAGTCTCCTTGGATTTGCACCCATTAACCCTGAAAAGGTTGAATACTTGCTTAGCTGCCTTGGACTTTTTTGTATTATCTTGGCTCTTGGGCATTGCTTACGTGGTTTATTAATTTTTGTTGCTATTTAAATCCAATATGGATATTGAACAAGTGGACGCTTGCCATGTTTTCACGTATAATAGTCAGGATGAAGAGCGAATATTGCAGTGCTTAAGTGGAGAGCCAACCTTTCTTGTGACGCCATCTATGTTGGATTTAAAAATAAAATTTGAAGCAGAATCAAAAAGGTTAGTAAGTCATCAACTCCATTTGGTTACATTAGGGGAATACTACAAATCTAAAAAAAAATCCCAAGAAGCATGAGGTTGAGTATACGACTGAATTTGTTTTCTCAAGATAATATGTTCTGTACACGATTTCTATAAATTTCAAATAAATACTCTGAATTTGATGCTATTAAACTGAATTCCTTCAGAAGGAAAACTGCATAATAAAAAACAAGATTGCAGGAATTGGATGTAAAGATTAAAAGTGTTTTAAAAGAGGCTGATGCTGTTAGTTTATTTGCAAATTCACACAGCTGTATACAGAGCCTGAAGAGTGAATTGGAAGATGTGAAAAGGAATAAGTGGTATTGCGATAACAAGGAATACAGATTGGATTTCTTCTATCATCTATCTATCTATCTCATATCTATCTATATATCTCTCTATTATCTATCTATCTATCTATCTATCTATCTTTATCTCTATCTATCTATCTCATATCTATCTCTATCTATCTATCTATCTATCTATCTATCTATCTATCTCATATCTATCTATCTATCTGTCTCATATCTATCTATCTATCTATCTATCTATCTTTTATCTATCTATCTATCTATCTCATTATCTATCTATCTATCTATCTATCTATCTCATTCTATCTATCTCATATCTATCTATCTATCTATCTATCTATCTATCTATCTATCTCCTATCTATCTATCTATCTATCTATCTATCTATCTCATATCTATCTATCTCATATCTATCTATCTATCCATCTATCTCATATCTATCTATCTATCTCATATCTATCTATCTATCTCATATATATCTCTCTCATATCTATCTATCTATCTATCTATCTATCTATCTAATATCATCTCCCCCTCTATCTATCTATCTATCTCATATCTATCTATCTCATATCTATCTATCTATCTCAATCTATCTCATATCTATCTATCTATCTCATATCTATCTCCTATCTATCTATCTATCTATCTATCTATCTATCTATCTATCTCCATCTATCCATCTATCTCATATCTATCTATCTATCTCATATCTATCTATCTATCTCATATATATCTCTCTCATACTATCTATCTATCTATCTCTCTATCTATCTATCTATCTATCTATCTATCTATCTATCTATCTCATATCTATCTCTCTCATATCTATCTATCTATCTCATATCTATCTATCTCATCTATCTATCTATCTCATATTTATCTATCTCATATATATCGATCTCATATCTATCTATCTATCTATCTATCTATCTATCTATCTATCTATCTATCTCATATCTTCTCTATCTATCTCCTATCTATCTATCTATCTATCTATCTATCTACCCTCCCCCCCCCCCCCCTTCTCTTCTTCTCATATATATCTATCTCATATCTATCTATCTGTCTATCATGTATAATCTATTTATAGTATCTATCACCCATATCTGTTTATTCCTCTGTCATTAAAGGGTGAAATGGTCTGTGTACCAGTACTGGGTCTGTCATTGGTATAACTGATTGCCTGGGTCTTCACGACTTGTAATCTACATGCCCACTACAGCACACGTGTATCCAATGACTCCTAAAGTGTCTAACAATACATTTCTATATTTAGGAGTGGGTCGGTATACAACTGTCATCCCTCACAAACAAGTCCATCCACCATGATCAATAGTTACATGGAAATCAATTTGACAACTGGTAATAATGAGCAGCTTTGTTGTTACATGTGACTATTTTGTCGCCTCTGACAGCTTCATTCAATTGGCCAATGGAGAAATAAATATTAAAATCACCTTGTCAAGTATTTTCCTGAACTGCCAGTGTAGCCACTAGTGAAACCTAAGGACAAACAGGTCCTTGTGTCAGTGCAGTGCCCCTCACTGGTCAGTGTGTCAGAGGAGTGCCACTCATAGGTCAGTGTGTGTCGGTGCAGTGCCCCTCATAAGTCTGTGCATCAGTGCAATGCCCCTCTCAGGTCAGTGTGTTAGTGCAGTGCCCCTCACAGGTCAGTGTGTCAGTGCAGTGCCCCTAACAGGTCAGTGTGTCAGAGGAGTGCCTCTCACAGGTCATTATGTCAGTGCAGTGCCCCTCACTGGTATGTATGTCAGTGCAGTGCCCCTCATAAGTCAATGTGTCAGTGCAGTGCTCCTCAGAGGTCAGTGTGTCAGTGCAGTGCCTCTCACAGGTCATTATGTCAGTGCAGTGCCCCTCACTGGTATGTATGTCAGTGCAGTGCCCCTCATAAGTCAGTGTGTCAGTGCAGTGCCTCTCACAGGTCATTATGTCAGTGCAGTGCCCCTCACTGGTATGTATGTCAGTGCAGTGCCCCTCATAAGTCAGTGTGTCAGTGCAGTGCCTCTCACAGGTCATTATGTCAGTGCAGTGCCCCTCACTGGTATGTATGTCAGTGCAGTGCCCCTCATAAGTCAGTGTGTCAGTGCAGTGCTCCTCACAGGTCAGTGTGTCAGTGCAGTGCCCCTCACAGGTAAGTGTGTCAGTCGCCCCCCGTCGTTGTCGTGCAGTGCCCCTCACAGGTCAGTGTGTCGGCAGTGCTCCTCACAGGTCAGTGTGTCAGTGCAGTGCCCCTCACAGGTAAGTGTGTCAGTGCAGTGCTCCTCACAGGTCAGTGTGTCCTTGAAGTGCCGCTCATAGTTGTGTCAGTGCAGTGCCCCTCACTGGTCAGTGTGTCAGAGGAGTGCCACTCATAGGTCAGTGTGTGTCGGTGCAGTGCCCCTCATAAGTCTGTGCATCAGTGCAGTGCCCCTCTCAGGTCAGTGTGTTAGTGCAGTGCCCCTCACAGGTCAGTGTGTCAGTGCAGTGCCCCTCACAGGTCAGTGTGTCAGAGGAGTGCCTCTCACAGGTCATTATGTCAGTGCAGTGCCCCTCACTGATACGTATGTCAGTGCAGTGCCCCTCATAAGTCAGTGTGTCAGTGCAGTGCTCCTCACAGGTCAGTGTGTCCTTGCAGTGCCGCTCATAGGTGTGTCAGTGCAATGCCCCTCACTGCAATGACTCAAATGGCTTTCTTGTGTCTGACACTAAGACTTCATGAATTGTAATAAGCCCACTACACTACATATGACCTTACTGCGACTCCTGCTGAGAAGTTTTCGAAGAAGCAGAAATCTTACCATTGTACACCTGTGGACGCCTGTGTGCTATCTTATGACAATAGTATGGAAAAGAAGTTCTCGTCTACCCTCTGGTCTTCATCAAGCTTAACCTATATATCTAAGGACAGGATGGAGCTGGGTGAAGCCTGGAGACTTCTAGATAAACCATTAGTCACAGATTAATGCACCAAATCAATTAACAATGGGAGGAAATTATCTCATTCCTCTCTGCATTCTTCCACCATACAATATAGTATCCATCATTATATTAATATATCCTGCAATCTACTATCGTCTATATCTCTAGAATCAGATTAGCACACAGATTCTCAACATTTTTTGACATGGGCCTCACCAGCAAAGAAATAGTACCATGGAGGGCCAAATAAATGCCACCGTGGTGTACACATAATACCCTCTCCAATGGCAACCAAATACCACAATACAGCACCCATAATAAAGATAGAAACACCAAATACCACAATATAGCATAATATAACTCCCCTGCAGCGAAAGATACCAATGTTTAACAAAAAATACAGAAGAGCCAAACACCACAGTCCAGCACAAAATACTTCTCCAAATGTGACACTCCACTGTACCACAACATCTTACCCTAGCATTGCCAAACAAATACCACTGTGCAGGGCAAAACACATCTGCAGAAGTGCCAAACACCACCGGGCAGCAGCACATCTCACCCCAGCAGCACCAAATACCATTGTGCAACATAACATGCCTCCGCAGAGGTGCCAAACACCACAGTGCAGCATCACTGGTAGCAGTATTGCCCCCGAACCTCCTCCTTTCCACCTGTAGCCCATACCAACAATAGGCCAATAACATTTTCCCCAAATAAAGCCATACATATTTACTGCAAATCTTTGCCCAATCCCACCTCTCCCACACTGTCAGGAGCATCCCCACAACACAGAGAGGAGGTAAGAGAAGAGCCTCCTGTCTCTTGGACCAGTCTATGATGCCTTCAGATTAGAGTGTTCAGCCTGAAGACTCCGGCTGAATTGCTCCTGGATGAAGACATCTCAGGTCCCTCAGCCCTTGTAGCCACAGAGACTGCACTGATAATGCCATGCTGCTTTAGAGTCCTTGCACTGTGCCAAAACAGACAGTGGTGGGACCTGCGCCTCACCAGCCAGTGACCTGCGCCTCACAGTTGGAGAAGACTGGATTAGTAAATGGGAAATAAGGAATTGTGAAATGGGGACAAGGTGTAGGGGCAAAAGAAGCCCGTGGCATATCACACTCCTTTCATTGTATGACATGCACTGACACATTGTGCTGCTATTCGTGGCTGCAGTGTTCTCATCTTGCCTCCTGTTCACATTGTTGTCACAGTCTGCTCCCGCTGGGTTTGTAGGTCTGTCTTCTCAGGATCTATCGATCTCTGGAGTTTAGCGGTTTCTTCATCCCTGTAGTCTCTCGGTAGATGCTGGTTTAGTATCAGATTTATTAACATTCCTCAGTCATTCCTCCTGTCACTGATGTATTCCTCTTGTCCCTTGTTTATTACCTTCTTGACTATAGCTTTTTGTCTGTGCTGGTTGATGCTTTGGTCTGGACGAGTTTGGGTAACTTGTTTCTGGGTGCCTGGTTTGCCAGGGACCTCTTGCTATTATAATGATAGGAATCTGGACTGTCTTATGTAGGTGGACCAATAATGATAGCGCCCTCTTCTGTAAAGTGAAGAGGGAATCTGCCCAGTTCATCCAGACAAGCACTTTTTGAGGTGCACTGATGGATGTGGAGAAGGTGCAGGAGGAATACTTTGTTGGGCTGGAGTCCTGCCTGGACCAGACTGGGTAGGTATATGTGCCCCAAACATCATTGTCATACAGGAGGATTGGGGCGCTGATACAGTCAGGGCTTATAAACCAGGACATTACCGGTGGTTTGAGATGGTACAGTCGTCTTCTGACGGAGTAGAATGTTCTGCATGCTTTGTTTTTTGGTATCTATATAGCTGAAAGGCATTTTGTGGGGTGTTTTTAGTAGTGATGACCTGTCCTCATCTCTGAATGTAACAGGTGCTTATTATATTGTAGCACAGACTTTCCCTGATGTTCCATGTATACCCAGTGTTGGGCTCCCATTAACATCAGTGCCCGGCACTGGGCTGCCCTCTTCCTGGATTCCTGCAGGTTGCACCATGATAACTGTGCCATCCGCAGGTCCCAGGATTGTGACATGAGCCGGGGCCCCGCCTAGGATTGTCTCAGCTTCTTTCTCTCATTCCTCACATACTTGTATCACATTTTACAATGGTGATGATGGTGTTAATTGTTGTGTCCTGCTATCCCTGCATCCCAGTGTCATGTGTGAGCAGGGAAAGGGGATGTTATTCTGTGCAGGTACCTGACAGGTCACCGACTGGCCCTGCCTCCTGTATTTAAGCCATTCTCCCCTGCCGGGCCTGACATTAACCTTTATGAGCTTGGAGTATTGTGCAGGGACGACGCACTCAGGTGAGGATGGAAAACTTCACAATGTCACATTAGATGTTAATAAGTTTTGGAAAATATAAATATGTATTTCCTTCATTGATATTTTGCTTGAAACTTCTACATTGGGAAAGAAAAAAAAATAATTCAATACCCAAACTCAAAAGTCCATTGCATATGGGTAATAGGAGGATAATATTTTTGGCTCTTAGAAGGATTTATGATTTTAGGGAATTCATCATTTTTGTGTTAATGGATACCGAATGTTCATCACCCTGAATATGAAGAGTGAAGAGGAAACTCTGTACAGACACTGAATAAGCCGGGAAGGCTTGTAGAACTGTGATTACATGATAAGTAATGTAATGTATGTACACAGTGACTGCACCAGCAGAATAGTGAGCGCAGCTCTGGAGTATAATACAGGATGTAACTCAGGATCAGTACAGGATAAGTAATGTAATGTATGTACACAGTGACTGCACCAGCAGAATAGTGAGTGCAGCTCTGGAGTATAATACAGGAAGTAACTCAGGATCAGTACAGGATAAGTAATGTAATGTATGTACACAGTGACTGCACCAGCAGAATAGTGAGCGCAGCTCTGGAGTATAATACAGGATGTAACTCAGGATCAGTACAGGATAAGTAATGTAATGTATGTACACAGTGACTGCACCAGCAGAATAGTGAGCGCAGCTCTGGAGTATAATACAGGATGTAACTCAGGATCAGTACAGGATAAGTAATGTAATATATGTACACAGTGACTGCACCAGCAGAATAGTGAGCGCAGCTCTGGAGTATAATACAGGATGTAACTCAGGATCAGTACAGGATAAGTAATGTAATGTATGTACACAGTGACTGCACCAGCAGAATAGTGAGCGCAGCTCTGGAGTATAATACAGGATGTAACTCAGGATCAGTACAGGATAAGTAATGTAATGTATGTACACAGTGACTGCACCAGCAGAATAGTGAGCGCAGCTCTGGAGTATAATACAGGATGTAACTCAGGATCAGTACAGGATAAGTAATGTAATGTATGTACACAGTGACTGTACCAGCAGAATAGTGAGCGCAGCTCTGGAGTATAATACAGGATGTAACTCAGGATCAGTACAGGATAAGTAATGTAATGTATGTACACAGTGACTGCACCAGCAGAATAGTGAGCGCAGCTCTGGAGTATAATACAGGATGTAACTCAGGATCAGTACAGGATAAGTAATGTAATGTATGTACACAGTGACTGCACCAGCAGAACAGTGAGTGCAGCTCTGGAGTATAATACAGGATATAACTCAGGATCAGTACAGGATAAGTAATGTAATGTATGTACACAGTGACTATACCAGCAGAATAGTGAGTGCAGCTCTGGAGTATAATACAGGATGTAAGTCAGGATCAGTACAGGATAAGTAATGTAATGTTGTACACAGTGACTGCACCAGCAGAATAGTGAGTGCAGCTCTGGAGTATAATACAGGATAAGTAATGTCATGTATGTACACAGTGACTGTACCAGCAGAACAGTGAGCACAGCTCTGGAGTATAATACAGGATGTAACTCAGGATCAGTACAGGATAAGTAATGTAATGTATGTACACAGTGACTGTACCAGCAGAATAGTGAGCGCAGCTCTGGAGTATAATACAGGATGTAACTCAGGATCAGTATAGGATAAGTAATGTGTGTACACAGTGACAGCACCAGCAGAATAGTGAGTGCAGCTCTGGAGTATAATACAGGATGTAACTCAGGATCAGTACAGGATAAGTAATGTAATGTATGTACACAGTGACTGTACCAGCAGAATAGTGAGTGCAGCTCTGGAGTATAATACAGGATGTAACTCAGGATCAGTACAGGATAAGTAATGTAATGTATGTACACAGTGACTGTACCAGCAGAATAGTGAGTGCAGCTCTGGAGTATAATACAGGATGTAACTCAGGATCAGTACAGGATAAGTAATGTAATGTATGTACACAGTGACTGCACCAGCAGAATAGTGAGCGCAGCTCTGGAATATGATGGAAATTTTTTAAGTTATAATTTCTAGAACTGTCTGTATTGGAAATCATTTGCAGCACTGACACCCACTACTTGCATTTTTTAATAATTATTGGGTTAAAGTAGTGGGTGGCTACGTGCTTCTGGTACAACAACCCTTCAATATAGAATATTATACAGTACAGACTAAAAGTTTGGACACACCTTCTCATTCCAAGAGTTTTCTGTATTTTCATGACTATAAAAATTGTAGATTCACAGTACAGCACTAGCAGAATAGTGAAAGCAGCTTCACTGTGTTTGCCTATGGCACCATTTGTGATGGTCACAAGGTAAGGTGGAACATTTATAAAGGTGGGCCTTTATTTTTTTATAGAGAAACAATGAGGTTGTGGAAATGCCACAATTTTACTGGCCAGTAATGCTGAATTAAATCATATTTCACAATTATTCCTCTACAGATACTGCGGGTACAGTAGGAAAAAGTCTGAGACTCTGATCTCAGAATGAAGTGGAAGACACTCTGGAAGCTATGGCTTCTGACAGGTAAGTGGAGGAATCTCTACACTGGTTTTGGATCCCAAGCGAGGAAATTTGCTATTTTAATTTCCCTCCTCCAACACTTTTTTCACTTGTGACACATGAGCCCCATAGACCAGATATCAAATTATATTTAAGGACTAGAAAACATTTTTCAAATACAGTTTTATTAAGAATTCTGCAGTCTTTATTTACTCTCATATACTGCAAACTGCTGTGTCCCCTTCTCAGAGAGGTCTGTCCGTTTGCTGGTTCTGTCAGGTTATCGCTGCTGTATTAATGCTCAATTTGATAAGAATACAGCTTAAAGGGAATGTGTTATTGTTTAAACCAAGTTTTTATGTTAAAATTATTTTTAATAATTTTTTACACATTTTTTTTTAATTTTCCATGGCACTATATTTTTTAAAAAGTATATCCTGAAATTTTCACTCTGGCCACTAAGCCTAATAATAGATGACTGCTTGAGAATTCTGTAATAGTTTTCTTTGCAGAATTCAACTCATTTACATCACAGACAATATTACAATAGAAGATAACACCACTATTGCTAACACCACTGAACCATCATCACATCACTACTGACAACAGATGATGTCACAGCTTATGCACTCCCCCTCCCTGCACAGAACATCTCTATAAAACTCTCCCTAGACTGCAAAGAAATCTCCTGGTGATGGCTATGACTATGCTGTACAGTCTATCACTAAATACAACAGATCAGAGGAGAAACTCAAGATGGCCGCCCCTCATACTCATGTATAGAAAATAGAATTAAATATTCTACCATCATGAAATAAAAACAGATCCTCAAAACATGTCCAGACCAGAACTCAAGTGCATACACCTACATCTTCACAGTTTACTACTCCTCTGTGGAGCATTGCAGGGGTTTGAGGACCAGAACAGATGAGACCATGTGATTTAGTTGTATGTGCCTCTTCAGCACCCCTGCATACATCTGCGCCTTGCAGTTATGCCACTTTTTTTTTCAGACAGAAAATTGCAATGAACAATCCCCAAGGCGTGCAGTAAGGTGCAGCACTAAAGGCTAAATTGCTGCCTCCTGCCATAAGGAGGGGTCTAACTTGAGGGGTTTCAGAGCATGTAGTCGTATTCAGGCCCAGATGTCTTAGGGAACCTTTTGCAGAACTATAGGGGTCACAGCAGTCGCAGCCAGGGGGACCCACAGGTCATACTCACCACTCTAAGACTAATAAAACTTGTTTAATCCTTTAATGCCAAAAGAGCAGATGGTCAAAATATAGTGAAAGAGAAATTCTGTGGAGAGACAATTACAGTGTAGGGGGCACTGACAAGCGATGGGGTGATGGGAAGCTTGTGTGCTTACCTTGCCTCATGGACAGAGCAGCCCTGCATGCTACACTCCGGCCAACCTAAACAATTTGTGCAGTGGGTGAAGCTCCCTCTACTGGTCATTCTGTGACAGCATCCCATTTTTACATCTCAGTTATTCATTTATCATTGCTGGGATAGTGCCAGTATGCAGTCCTTGGTTATAACATGGCAGCCACATGAGAACACACCACCATTATAACCTTCAATTTACGTGGGCTTCTCTAGTCAAACCTGCTGCTAGGAGCTCTAGTGCAAAATAAAAAAATCAGCCAAACTGCGTCAAGAAAAAATGAGCACATTGTAATCCTTCTGTAAGCCTGTCTGTATTGTTTCATGGACAAATTGACACCCGATGATGCACGCTGCACTTTTATTTTTACCGTGCCAGTGCAGAAAAACATTCATGTGAACTGAACCAGTTATTAGTATAGTTACCACAGCATAAATCCAGGAACAAATCTAACTTTATTGATCATTAATTAGAAATGACATTTATTGATTTGCACATCTTTCTCTCCTTCTCCGCCTCCTCACTGCTCCTACATTGTGCTTGCTCTGGGGTTGCCATAGAGATAACAGACTTCTGTGTATGCTCATCCTGTCATGTGATCAAAAGTTATAAATGACAATTCACAAAAATAAAGGCCACACACAGGGTATCCATGGCAACACCCAGAGCAAGCACAATAGTTACTGGCCCAAGGTTGTGACTTGTTTGCAAATCAGGAGAAGGGAGTGATGTCCCTAGTTTGTGGTTTCTTAATACATTTTTTGGGAGTGGATGGTTGAAAATTGACTGGTTTTACGTCATTTAAGGACAGGCAGTGTAAAACTGGGACAAAATGGTACTGAGGGTACACCCCCCTGAAACCCCTAGGAAATAAACCATGGTTTTCCTACAAGTTTTGGAACCCGGCACTGAGCCTTGGCCACTGGGTAATGTATTACAAATCTAAACAAAAAAAAACCCCAAAACAACGTAACAAAATAATGGCAGCCCACTAGATCATATATAAGCACCCTCTTCCAATCCACTGTTCACTGGTGGGTTGGGGCATTTGTGAGGAACTTTCTATAGAGCCAGGAATGATCAATTCTATGACAAGCATCCCAATGTTAGCAGATACTGTAGTTGCACAGGGGCCCCCGTTGTCTGTCCATCTATCAGATTGGTGACATAAAAAGGTTTGATATACATATAGATGACCTAGATGTAATACTTAATGTAACATATCTGACACATAATCTGTTTTATTCCTGTATACAGCTTTGTGCTTAGGAGCTGCCGTACAAACAACTGGTAAGTTGTTCTTTGTAAAAAATCTAAATGTATGTGAGCTGTGAGCTGCGTTCTGCACTAATGTCATCCAGGTGACTCTACCTCTTATTGCCTCTTACAGCAGCCATTTTCACCCAGGCTTCATGAAAATGCATAGCCCCTGCCCTCTTGTCCTTCTGTTACAGTACATGTGCAGATCACGGCATCCAGGAGAACCAGATACCTCACTAATACTGTCTATTGCTTTCACCACTAGCCTTACTCTCAGGGGCCATGTACACAGCCAAATTATGGATTTATGATGCATGGTCCCGCTGCACCATGTCTGTAGCAGACTTCTGAGTAGGTGGAGGAAGGACATGGCTGATCTCCTGGGAAATTTTTAATATACTGTTTCAGCAGTTTGAAGCTGAGACAAAATTTCATTGAATGAGAGAATTAAATTGACAGTACTCCCAGCATTGTTTTGGGGCGTATTTTCTATATTTAGTGATTGATTTTTCCATTTCTTCATACAGATGGGCAAACAACCACAAAGTCTCCGACTACGACTAGACTGCCAACTACCACACAGTCTCCGACTACCACTACTCGTTTTCAACTACCACACAGTCTCCGACTACCACTACGCTTTCAACTACCACACAGTCTCCGACTACCACTACGCTTTCAACTACCACAGAGTCTCCGACTACCACTACGCTTTCAACTACCACAGATTCTCCGACTACCACTACACTTCCAACAACCACAGAGTCTCCGACTACCACTACGCTTTCAACTACCACAGGCTCTCCGACTACCACTACGCTTCCAACAACCACAGAGTCTCCGACTACCACTACGCTCCCCCTCCCCCCCCCCCCCCCCCCCCCCCCCCTCCCCCCCAAGTCTCCGATACCACGCTCAACTACCACAGAGTCTCCGACTACCACTACGCTTTCAACTACCACACAGTCTCCGACTACCACTACGCTTTCAACTACCACACAGTTCAACTACCACAGAGTCTCCGACTACCACTACGCTTTCAACTACCACAGAGTCTCCGACTACCACTACGCTTTCAACTACCACAGAGTCTCCGACTACCACTACGCTTACAACTACCACAGATTCTCCGACTACCACTACACTTCCAACAACCACAGAGTCTCCGACTACCACTACGCTTTCAACTACCACAGACTCTCCGACTACCACTACACTTCCAACAACCACAGAGTCTCCGACTACCACTACGCTTTCAACTACCACAGGCTCTCCGACTACCACTACACTTCCAACAACCACAGAGTCTCTGACTACCACTACGCTTTCAACTACCACAGACTCTCCGACTACCACTACGCTTTCAACTACCACAGATTCTCCGACTACCACTACGCTTCCAACAACCACAGAGTCTCCGACTACCACTACGCTTTCAACTACCACAGAGTCTCCGACTACCACTACGCTCCTCCCTCGTTTCCTCCGGTCTCGCTCCCCCCCCCGGTCTCCGCTCCCTCGCTTCCTACCGGTCTCCGACTACCACTACGCTTCCAACAACCACAGAGTTTCCGACTACCACTACGCTTTCAACTACCACAGAATCTCCGACTACCACTACGCTTTCAACTACTACAGAGTCTCCGACTACCACTACGCTTCCAACAACCACAGAGTCTCCGACTACCACTACGCTTTCAACTACCACAGATTCTCCGACTACCACTACACTTCCAACAACCACAGAGTCTCCGACTACCACTACGCTTTCAACTACCACAGAGTCTCCGACTACCACTACGCTTCCAACAACCACAGAGTCTCCGACTACCACTACAGTTCCAACTACCACAGAGTCTACAACTACCACAGAGTCTCCGACTACCACTACGCTTTCAACTACCACAGAGTCTCCGACTACCACTACGCTTTCAACTACCACAGAGTCTCCGACTACCACTACACTTCTAACAACCACAGAGTCTCCGACTACCACAGAGTCTCCGACTACCACTACGCTTTCAACTACCACAGAGTCTCCGACTACCACTACGCTTTCAACTACCACAGAGTCTCCGACTACCACTACGCTTCCAACAACCACAGAGTCTCCGACTACCACTACGCTTTCAACTACCACAGAGTCTCCGACTACCACTACGCTTCCAACAACCACAGAGTCTCCGACTACCACTACGCTTTCAACTACCACAGAATCTCCGACTACCACTACGCTTTCAACTACCACAGAGTCTCCGACTACCACTACGCTTTCAACTACCACAGAGTCTCCGACTACCACTACGCTTTCAACTACCACAGATTCTCCGACTACCACTACAGTTCCAACTACCACAGAGTCTCCAACTACCACTCCCAGGCTACCACTACACTTCCAACAACCACAGAGTCTCCGACTACCACTACACTTACTAACAACCACAGAGTCTCCGACTACCACTCGCTTTCCCTCCCGGTCTCCGACCACCCCCCCCCCCCCCCCCCCCCCCGCCCCCCCCTCCCCCTCCTTCTAACAACCCAGAGTCTCCGACTACCACTAGATCCACTACCACAGAGTCTCCGACTACCACTACGCTTTCAACTACCACAGATTCTCCAACTACCACTACGCTTTCAACTACCACAGAGTCTCCGACTACCACAGAGTCTCCGACTACCACTACGCTTTCAACTACCACAGAGTCTCCGACTACCACTACGCTTTCAACTACCACAGAGTCTCCGACTACCACTACGCTTTCAACTACCACAGAGTCTCTGACTACCACTACGCTTTCAACTACCACAGAGTCTCCGACTACCACTATGCTTTCAACTACCACAGATTCTCCGACTACCACTACGCTTTCAACTACCACAGAGTCTCCGACTACCACTACGCTTTCAACTACCACAGAGTCTCCGACTACCACTACGCTTTCAACTATCACAGATTCTCCGACTACCACTACGCTTTCAACTACCACAGACTCTCCGACTACCACTACGCTTTCAACTACCACAGAGTCTCCAACTACCACTACGCTTTCAACTACCACAGAGTCTCCAACTACCACTACGCTTTCAACTACCACAGATTCTCCAACTACCACTACGCTTCAACTACCACACAGCAGTCTCTGACTACCACTACACTTACAACTACCACAGAGTCTCCGACTACCACTACGCTTTCAACTACCACAGAGTCTCCGACTACCACTACACTTCTAACAACCACAGAGTCTCTGACTACCACTACGCTTTCAACTACCACAGACTCTCCGACTACCACTACGCTTTCAACTACCACAGAGTCTCCAACTACCACTACACTTTCAACTACCACAGAATCTCCCACTACCACTACACTTCTAACAACCACAGAGTCTCCGACTACCACTACACTTCTAACAACCACAGAGTCTCCGACTACCACTACGCTTTCAACTACCACAGAGTCTCCGACTACCACTACGCTTTCAACTACCACAGATTCTCCGACTACCACTACGCTTTCATCTACCACAGAGTCTCCAACTACCACTACACTTCTAACAACCACAGAGTCTCCGACTACCACAGAGTCTCTGACTACTACACTTTCAACTACCACAGAATCTCCGACTACCACTACGCTTTCAACTACCACAGAGTCTCCGACTACCACTACGCTTTCAACTACCACAGAGTCTCCAACTACCACTACACTTCTAACAACCACAGAGTCTCCGACTACCACAGAGTCTCTGACTACTACACTTTCAACTACCACAGAGTCTCCGACTACCACTACACTTCCAACTAACAAGAACCTACGCTTTCAACTACCACAGAGTCTCCGACTACCACTACACTTTCAACTACCACAGAGTCTCCGACTACCACTACACTTCTAACAACCACAGAGTCTCCAACTACCACTACGCTTTCAACTACCACAGATTCTCTGACTACCACTACACTTTCAACTACCAGAGATTCTCCGACTACCACTACGCTTTCAACTACCACAGATTCTCCGACTACCACTACGCTTTCAACTACCACAGAGTCTCTGACTACCACTACGCTTTCAACTACCACAGATTCTCCGACTACCACTACGCTTTCAACTACCACAGAGTCTCCGACTACCACTACGCTTTCAACTACCACACAGTCTCCGACTACCAGTACACTTACAACTACCACAGAGTCTCCGACTACCACTACGCTTTCAGCTACCACAGAGTCTCTGACTACCACTACGCTTACAACTACCACAGAGTCTCCGACTACCACTACGCTTTCAACTACCACGCAGTCTCCGACTACCACTACACTTCTAACAACCACAGAGTCTCCGACTACCACAGAGTCTCTGACTACCACTACGCTTTCAATTACTACAGAGTCTCTGACTACCACTAAACTTACAACTTCCACAGAGTCTCCGACTACCACTACTCTTTCAACTACCACAGAATCTCCGACTACCACTACACTTCCAACAACCACAGAATCTCTGACTACCACTACAGTTCCGACTACCACAGAGTCTCCAACTACCACTACTCTTCCAACAACCACAGAGCAAAAAACAACCACAGGACCAGTAACAACAACCACAGTGCCTGCAATTACAACCACAGAACCAGTAACGACAACCACAGCGCCTGCAACAACAACCACAGTCCCTGCAACGACAACCACAGAGCCTGCAACGACAACCACAGAGCCTGCAACGAAAACCACAGTGTCTAAAACGACAACCATAGTGCCTGCAACGACAACCACAATGCCTCCAACAACCACAGAGCCTGCAACAACAACCACAGTGCCTGCAACGAAAACCACAGTGTCTGAAACGACAACCACAGTGCCTGCAACGAAAACCACAGTGTCTGAAACGACAACCACAGTGCCTGCAATGACAACCACAGTGCCTGCAACAACAACCACACAACCTCTCTCCAGTACTCAGCCACCACCTACCACACAACCTTCCAACAATAATCTAATTACTATTCCATTACATCTAATATTTACAAACAAACAACACAATAGCAAACTTGAGGACACATCTTCTCCTGAATATAAAGCACAGTTCGACGATGTCAAATCAAATGTGAGTAACAACAATTCATATGTTATTTAGCAGCCCGTATACACATCACAGGCTGTATATAACTACTCTTGCACTACCACACAGGTATATGGCAGAATATGTCCTCACATCTGACCCTATCCACTATGGGGATTATAATCTCATCTCTTTATGGATACCTGTAAACTACATCTACAATCAGTGATGTTTTTTTACATGGATCTGAGGTAGATGGAGTGCTTTGTGCCAAATCCATTAAATGGTGCCCACAATTTACTAAATACATCATATTATTACCTCTCTAACAGAGCAGAAATAAAATTTACATCTGCTATGAGGAGGCAGAGATTGTGCACTAAAATCTGCACAATTTCCTCCACTTCCTGCCTCGGTATGTTTTTCAGCAGCTATAACACAGTATGATGAGGGTATTCTCACTGTCACATTATTGGTGCTCTGACAATTCTCTTGTCTCTTCCTACAGATGATGCCTTTTATGATGTCGATTTTTCCGGACATTAAGGGTATAGTAAACTGCAGATTTAGGTAAGTGACTATTACACCCCCGCTGCTATTGCATCCATTTTCTCTTCACGGTTACCACAGTCCGCCTGTTAGGCACCAAGCTGGTGTTGCACACTCCTCTGTACTGAGGCCCCTCTCTGGGTGCCAGTCTTCAGTCTCCGCTCAGTCTGTCTTTCCAGCCTCCAGGCTGTTTCCTGCTCTCGGACCATCTACATGTTCACTGACCACTGTACACCAAAGTTCAGGTCAGATAAGTCCTCCCACTTAGCAGGCCAGCTGCATCTGTAAGACCATTGTAATCTAGTGGTCTAGGAAAATATGCTTCTCACTACATGCAGTGTAGCATACCTCCTAACCGTTCCGGATTCGTCGGGACAGTCCTGGATTCCGAGTCCTGTCCCACGGTCCCGGTCGGTATGTCCCGGATTCAACTCATCTGCGTCCGGAGACAGCTTCTGCTTCACCACTGTGGTGCTCCCGTATGCGCCGGCCCTAGGAGATGTAGGCCTAATGTGATGCCGTTACTCACATCGCGTCTGCAGCTCCCTGAAGACGGCAAGAGAAGAGACAGCAGGGAAAGCAGCAGGAGAGCAAGGAGAGGTGAGTATTAGTGTTTTATTATGTTAAACTGTGGGGGCAAATGGAAGGGGAAGATGAAAAGGGGACATTAAACTGGGGGCAGATGAAGGGGGACATTAAACTGGAGGCAGACGAAAAGGGAACATTAAACTGGGGGCAGATGGAGGGGGACATTAAACGGGGCAGATGGAAGGGGCATTAAACTGGGGGCAGATGAAGGGGGATATTAACTGGGGGCAGATGGAGGGGGGCATTAAACTGGGGACAGATGGAGGGGCAGATAGAGCATGACATTAAACTGGGGCAAGTTGGAAGGGGACATTAAACTGGGGGCAACTGGAGGAGGACATTAAAATGTGGGGGTATCTGGAGGGGGACAGTAAACCGTGGGGGTAGTTGAAGGAGGACATGTCTGCCTCTAGTTGCCCCCAGTTTAATGTCACCCTCCAGTTACCCCCACGGTTTAATGTCCCTCTCTAGTTGTCTCCAGTTTAATGTCCCCCTCTAGTTGCCCCCACGGTTTAATATCACCCTCCAGATGCCCCAGTTTAATGTCCCCCTCTAGTTTTCCCAAAGTTTAAACTGGGGCACCAGGAGAGGAACTTCATATTGTGGGGCAATTGGAGGGTAACATTATAATGTGGAGGCATATAATGGGTGACTGTAGGAGCATTATGCTGTGTGGGGGCACATAGAAAAATGGATCAGAGTGGGTGGAGTCAACATAGAAGTGGGTGGAGCTAAATTAGCTGTGCCGCACGTACTATCCCTCTTTCTGTCCTTTAAAAGTTGGGAGGTATGGTGTAGGTTATTATACATTCCAGTACTGCTATATTTACTACACTGATAAATATGAGGTTCAAAGCGATCTTTTACATCAAATTTTGTGAGCTCTACCAGGACAAGGATAGCTCATATAGATGGGACCCTATACTTAAATGACTTACCTTTCTCATGGGTCTAAGCCTTCACAAGAACCTTAGGCTAGATAGAAAGTTGCTGTATTCTACTTTAATTATATATGCCTTGTACAGATGGGAAGGAGCGCACAACCAAGATGGAGTCAGTCCCAAATGGACAATGCAAAAAACAAAGCCAGTAAGCACCTGCAAACATAGTGATATAAATATGATGGAGCATGTCTGCTGTGGCTGCAATGCAAAAAACAAAGAAACACAAAGCATGCAGCACCCTGCAAGCCCTACATTATAGTGTTAGTGTAGGAGGGACACCCTCGTGGAGTGATCCTCTCCTGTACACCCCTGATCTGCGGCCATATACAATACACTAGATTCTCTATGCATCTGACCTGATTATTTCATCTTTCTTACAGCGATGGATCTTTAGTGACCGATGTAGATACTCTCTTTCCGAACAACTCAACAATTACTAACAGAAAGATGGTTGATAACGTTTATAACAAACTGAGCACCACCAGCCCACCGAACACCATTGGGAATTTACAGGTGGATTCTCTAAGTGTTAGATCTGGAGGTGAGTCTAAACTAGGATTATTTGGGAATAAATTACAGCCACACTTAATATCCTAAAGAAATACAAAGCCTACACTATCTAAACAAATACAGAACAATTTGATAACTTTTGCTGACCTATATCTGGGGACATGGAGCATGGAGTTTGCTGTGAAAATGTTTGTATGACCATGCCCCCTTTGGGGTGTGGGTGTTACAGAGTGGACATGAAATGTGCCAGTCAGAACCCTTCTTTATGACATGACCGGCATATAAAGTGCCCACGTCACATATAATATTGCTAGGAGCATTGGCAGGAGCATTCTGCTGAGCCCAGGAGATTCACCCACTTTTCTGGGACAGCGGCAGATCACCCCTTTTTACAGGAGTATCCCGGATATTCTGGGAGATTTGGCAAGTATGATACAGACCCTGATCTTTCCTAGAGTAGTAAGTATGAAGAAGACTTATCACATGAACAATCTGACATCTTGAGTGTAAATGAAAAATATGAAAGTTAAAGGAGTATTCTCAGCCATGTATGTAGCCATAGGATATGCCATAAGTGTCTCATAGATGTGGGTCCTAATGTGATTGGATTTCTTTAGAATTCCTAAAAAAGTGAAGGGAGAAAGTTCCACATGTTGGAGCACAGTAAGTGTGTATTATGTCCCCTTGTATATAGTGATTCCCCTTACGTCCGACAGCAGCACAATATGGGGGTAACTCTGCCCCTGGGTGTTGTTTAGGACAGGTGGAACCTTTAATTAGCACCAAAAAGGTGCCTCCTACTAGCCCTATAAGAGGGCACAAGAGACCTCCCTCCACTGTGTTTTTTTCTGTCCTGTGTGGAACAGGTGGAAAAAAAGAAGTCTTATTCAGGAGTTATTCCCTCCAGTCTTTCTACGGCCACTCGACCTGGGTTGTCGACTTCTTTGGCTGAATATCGGTCCTTACCATTGGACCAGATTTGTGCGGCTGCATCATAGTCATCTCAGTTGACCTTTTGTTAAACATTATCATTGGACATCCGCAGTTTCCAGACAACTGCCTTTGGTCAGTCAGTCCTTGATGTTGTAAGGCGAGGAAACCCTCCCTAGGGGAATTACTTGCTATCTCCCCATATTGTGCTGCTGTCGGACGTAAGGGGAATTGTTGATTGTAATGTCAATCTGTATTCCCTTAGTCCAGACAGCAGCACAAGGCTTCCCTCCCTAGAAGCTTGTTTCCTGTTACTTTATAATTTACACAGTGGAGGGAGGTCTCTTGTGCCCTCTTATAGGGCTAGTAGGGGGCACCTTTTTGGTGCTAATTAAAGGTTCCACCTGTCCTAAACAACACACAGGGGCAGAGATACCCCATATTGTGCTGCTGTCTGGACTAAGGGAATACAGATTGACATTACAATCAACGATTCACTGCACATTAGTCTAAGCTCAGTAGAAAACTTCACTTTTATTGATATACTTTAAAATCTGTGACAGACCCTCTAGGTGTGAACAAAAGAGCAAAAATACTCCAAGGAGTAAACCTCTCAATGGTACCTAAGAAAGAGGGGTATTATATCTCAGTATTATGGGGATATAGCCCTACATCTAGGGCCAGACCACGATCAGGGCACCACTACAAAACCCACCCATTATCCCAATGCCTTGTAAACCCGGCATCACTATTTTTCTTAGGTACCTGAGAGGTTTACCCTTTTGATTATTTTTGCTCTATGCGGCGACTTTGGTCGCGACTTCCATCGCACAACCAAAAGATCAGTGTGTTGCCCTGGGACTTATTCATTCATGTTAATGAATGGAGTCGGACTGTGACCCTGAGGGTGCTGCAACTGCAACTTCTAGTTGCAAAAAAGTCAAACTTTGCTCAACTTTTTTCCAGCAGTCACAGTACCCTCAGGCCGCAATGCAACTCCATTCACTAACATGATTGAAGGAGTCGTAGGGCGACATGGTGATCTTTGGTCACGTGACTACATTCGATGCGTGGCCCTAGCCATATACTCCATTTAGACTAATGTCCAGCACCTATCAGTGAATTGAAAGGTCTAGAGATCCCCATTTTGGAGATGGTTCCAGGTACCAAAGGTGAGACCCATGTCTAGCAGACATTTACACCATAACCTGTGAATATGCTATGAATTTCTGAGATGAGAATACTCCATTAATAACTTGTTTGTGTGCTGAGTTGTTGGAGTTCTAAGCCTGAAGCTGCTGCGCTGTGCTGATCTGCTGTGGCAATTCCTGTTCTCATCTCTGAGGCGTAATGATCTGGATCTGAGTCTTTATCAATATTCACAATATAACACGTTATTTAATTAGGATGTGGACATTGATCCATCCGGGGTCTATGAGACAAGAGGAAATGTTTCCATCAGACAAAAAACAGCAGAATTGTGAACATGTCAGTTGTCAGAGTTTTAGAGCCAAATATCTAAACTGATGTTTATTGGCTACAGGATGGGATTCAGAGAGTTATTAGTGTGGTGGGTGCAGATAGTTAATGGGAACAGCAATTTAATACATGTATATTTTTCCATTCATATAGCTGAAGGAATAACAACTCCAGCATCTACCACAGCAGCAACAACTACTGCAATGTCAACAATCCCTGGAGCCACAGCAACTACAGGACCAGCCACAACAACCACAGGATCAGTAACAACAACTACAGTGCCTGCAACAACCACAGGTCCAGCAACAACCACAGGATCAGTAACAACAACTACAGTGCCTGCAACAACCACAGGTCCAGCAACAACAACCACAGGACCAGCAACAACCACAGGATCAGAAACAACAACTACAGTGCCTGCAAAAACCACAGGTCCAGCAACAACAACCACAGGATCAGTAACAACAACTACAGTGCCTGCAACAACCTCTGGTCCAGCAACAACAACCACAGGACCAGCAACAACCACAGGATTAGTAACAACAACTGCAGTGCCTGCAACAACCACAGGTCCAGCAACAACAACCACAGGACCAGCAACAACCACAGGATCAGTAACAACAACTACAGTGCCTGCAACAACCACAGGTCCAGCAACAACCACAGGATCAGTAACAACAACTACAGTGCCTGCAACAACCACAGGTCCAGCAACAACAACCACAGGATCAGTAACAACCACAGCCACAACAACCACAGGTCAGTAACAACAACTACAGTGCCTGCAACAACCACAGGTCCAGCAACAACAACCACAGGACCAGCAACAACCACAGGATCAGTAACAACAACTACAGTGCCTGCAACAACCACAGGACCAGCCACAACAACCACAGGATCAGTAACAACAACTACAGTGCCTGCAACAACCACAGGATCAGTAACAACAACTACAGTGCCTGCAACAACCACAGGTCCAGCCACAACCACAGGATCAGTAACAACAACCACAGGTCCAGCCACAACAACCACAGGATCAGTAACAACAACTACAGTGCCTGCAACAACCACAGGACCAGCAACAACCACAGGATCAGTAACAACAACTACAGTGCCTGCAACAACCACAGGTCCAGCAACAACCACAGGATCAGTAACAACAACTACAGTGCCTGCAACGACCACAGGTCCAGCAACAACAACCACAGGATCAGTAACAACCACAGGACCAGCAACAACCACAGGATCAGTAACAACAACTACAGTGCCTGCAACAACCACAGGTCCAGCCACAACAACCACAGGATCAGTAACAACAACTACAGTGCCTGCAACAACCACAGGTCCAGCAACAACAACCACAGGACCAGCAACAACCACAGGATCAGTAACAACAACTACAGTGCCTGCAACAACCACAGGACCAGCCACAACAACCACAGGATCAGTAACAACAACTACAGTGCCTGCAACAACCACAGGATCAGTAACAACAACTACAGTGCCTGCAACAACCACAGGTCCAGCAACAACCACAGGACCAGCAACAACCACAGGATCAGTAACAACAACCACAGGTCCAGCCACAACAACCACAGGATCAGTAACAACAACTACAGTGCCTGCAACAACCACAGGACCAGCAACAACCACAGGATCAGTAACAACAACTACAGTGCCTGCAACAACCACAGGTCCAGCAACAACAACCACAGGACCAGCAACAACCACAGGACCAGCAACAACCACAGGATCAGTAACAACAACTACAGTGCCTGCAACAACCACAGGTCCAGACACAACAACCACAGGATCAGTAACAACAACTACAGTGCCTGCAACAACCACAGGACCAGCAACAACCACAGGATCAGTAACAACAACTATAGTGCCTGCAACAACCACAGGTGCAACCACAACAACCACAGGATCAGTAACAACAACTACAGTGCCTGCAACAACCTCAGGTCCAGCAACAACAACCGCAGGACCAGCAACAACCACAGGATTAGTAACAACAACTACAGTGCCTGCAACAACCACAGGTCCAGCCACAACAACCACAGGATCAGTAACAACAACTACAGTGCCTGCAACAACCACAGGATCAGTAACAACAACTACAGTGCCTGCAACAACCACAGGTCCAGCAACAACCACAGGACCAGCAACAACCACAGGATCAGTAACAACAACCACAGGTCCAGCCACAACAACCACAGGATCAGTAACAACAACTACAGTACCTGCAACAACCACAGGACCAGCAACAACCACAGGATCAGTAACAACAACTACAGTGCCTGCAACAACCACAGGTCCAGCAACAACCACAGGATCAGTAACAACAACTACAGTGCCTGCAACAACCACAGGTCCAGCAACAACAACCACAGGATCAGTAACAACCACAGGACCAGCAACAACCACAGGATCAGTAACAACAACTACAGTGCCTGCAACAACCACAGGTCCAGCAACAACAACCACAGGACCAGCAACAACCACAGGATCAGTAACAACAACTACAGTGCCTGCAACAACCACAGGACCAGCCACAACAACCACAGGATCAGTAACAACAACTACAGTGCCTGCAACAACCACAGGATCAGTAACAACAACTACAGTGCCTGCAACAACCACAGGTCCAGCCACAACCACAGGATCAGTAACAACAACCACAGGTCCAGCCACAACAACCACAGGATCAGTAACAACAACTACAGTGCCTGCAACAACCACAGGACCAGCAACAACCACAGGATCAGTAACAACAACTACAGTGCCTGCAACAACCACAGGTCCAGCAACAACCACAGGATCAGTAACAACAACTACAGTGCCTGCAACGACCACAGGTCCAGCAACAACAACCACAGGATCAGTAACAACCACAGGACCAGCAACAACCACAGGATCAGTAACAACAACTACAGTGCCTGCAACAACCACAGGTCCAGCCACAACAACCACAGGATCAGTAACAACAACTACAGTGCCTGCAACAACCACAGGTCCAGCAACAACAACCACAGGACCAGCAACAACCACAGGATCAGTAACAACAACTACAGTGCCTGCAACAACCACAGGACCAGCCACAACAACCACAGGATCAGTAACAACAACTACAGTGCCTGCAACAACCACAGGATCAGTAACAACAACTACAGTGCCTGCAACAACCACAGGTCCAGCAACAACCACAGGACCAGCAACAACCACAGGATCAGTAACAACAACCACAGGTCCAGCCACAACAACCACAGGATCAGTAACAACAACTACAGTGCCTGCAACAACCACAGGACCAGCAACAACCACAGGATCAGTAACAACAACTACAGTGCCTGCAACAACCACAGGTCCAGCAACAACAACCACAGGACCAGCAACAACCACAGGACCAGCAACAACCACAGGATCAGTAACAACAACTACAGTGCCTGCAACAACCACAGGTCCAGACACAACAACCACAGGATCAGTAACAACAACTACAGTGCCTGCAACAACCACAGGACCAGCAACAACCACAGGATCAGTAACAACAACTATAGTGCCTGCAACAACCACAGGTGCAACCACAACAACCACAGGATCAGTAACAACAACTACAGTGCCTGCAACAACCTCAGGTCCAGCAACAACAACCGCAGGACCAGCAACAACCACAGGATTAGTAACAACAACTACAGTGCCTGCAACAACCACAGGTCCAGCCACAACAACCACAGGATCAGTAACAACAACTACAGTGCCTGCAACAACCACAGGATCAGTAACAACAACTACAGTGCCTGCAACAACCACAGGTCCAGCAACAACCACAGGACCAGCAACAACCACAGGATCAGTAACAACAACCACAGGTCCAGCCACAACAACCACAGGATCAGTAACAACAACTACAGTACCTGCAACAACCACAGGAAAACCACAGGATCAGTAACAACAACTACAGTGCCTGCAACAACCACAGGTGCAGCAACAACCACAGGACCAGCAACAACAACCACAGGTCCAGCAACAACAACCACAGGATCAGTAACAACAACTACAGTGCCTGCAACAACCACAGGACCAGCAACAGCCACAGGATCAGTAGCAACAACTATAGTGCCTGCAACAACCACAGGTCCAGCAACAACAACCACAGGACCAGCAACAACCACAGGATCAGTAACAACAACTACAGTGCCTGCAACAACCACAGGTCCAGACACAACAACCACAGGATCAGTAACAACTACAGTGCCTGCAACAACCACAGGACCAGCAACAACCACAGGATCAGTAACAACAACTACAGTGCCTGCAACAACCACAGGTCCAACCACAACAACCACAGGATCAGTAACAACAACTACAGTGCCTGCAACAACCACAGGTCCAGCAACAACAACCACAGGACCAGAAACAACCACAGGACCAGCAACAACCACAGGGCCTGCAACAACCACAGCTCCAGCAACAACAACCACAGGATTAGTAACAACAACTACAGTGCCTGCAACAACCACAGGACCAGCAACAACCACAGGATCAGTAACAACAACTACAGTGCCTGCAACAACCACAGGTCCAGCCACAACAACCACAGGCTCAGTAACAACAACCACAGGACCAGCAACAACCACAGGACCAGCAACAACAACCACAGGATCAATAACAACAACTACAGTGCCTGCAACAACCACAGGACCAGCAACAGCCACAGGATCAGTAGCAACAACTACAGTGCCTGCAACAACCACAGGTCCAGCAACAACAACCACAGGACCAGCAACAACCACAGGATCAGTAACAACAACTACAGTGCCTGCAACAACCACAGGTCCAGACACAACAACCACAGGATCAGTAACAACAACTGCAGTGGCTGCAACAACCACAGGCCAGCAACAACCACAGGATCAGTAACAACAACTACAGTGCCTGCAACAACCACAGGTCCAACCACAACAACCACAGGATCAGTAACAACAACTACAGTGCCTGCAACAACCACAGGTCCAGCAACAACAACCATAGGACCAGCAACAACCACAGGACCAGCAACAACCACAGGGCCTGCAACAACCACAGGTCCAGCAACAACAACCACAGGATTAGTAACAACAACTACAGTGCCTGCAACAACCACAGGACCAGCAACAACCACAGGATCAGTAACAACAACTACAGTGCCTGCAACAACCACAGGTCCAGCCACAACAACCACAGGATCAGTAACAACAACCACAGGACCAGCAACAACCACAGGACCAGCAACAACCACAGGATCAGTAACAACAACTACAGTGTCTGCAACAACCACAGGTCCAGCCACAACCACAGGATCAGTAACAACAACTACATTGCCTGCAACAACCTCAGGTCCAGCAACAACAACCACAGGACCAGCAACAACCACAGGATTAGTAACAACAACTACAGTGCCTGCAACAACCACAGGTCCAGCCACAACAACCACAGGATCAGTAACAACAACTACAGTGCCTTCAACAACCACAGGTCCAGCAACAACAACCACAGGACCAGCAACAACCACAGGACCAGCAACAACCACAGGGCCTGCAACAACCACAGGTCCAGCAACAACAACCACAGGATCAGTAACAACAACTACAGTGCCTGCAACAACCACAGTACCAGCAACAACCACAGGATCAGTAACAACAACTACAGTGCCTGCAACAACCACAGGTCCAGCCACAACAACCACAAGATCAGTAACAACAACCACAGGACCAGCAACAACCACAGGACCAGCAACAACCACAGGATCAGTAACAACAACTACAGTGCCTGCAACAACCACAGGTCCAGCCACAACCACAGGATCAGTAACAACAACTACATTGCCTGCAACAACCTCAGGTCCAGCAACAACAACCACAGGACCAGCAACAACCACAGGATTAGTAACAACAACCACAGGGCCTGCAACAACAACAGGGCTAGTAACAGCAACAGGGCCGTCAATAACCACAGGACCAGTAACAACAACCACAAGACCAGTAACAACAACCACAGGGCCTGCAACAACTAAGGGACCTGCAACAACTATAGGACCAGATATAACAACCACAGGGCCTGCAAAAACCACAGGACCTGCAACAACTACACGACCAGTTATAACAACCACAGAACCGGTAACATTCACAGGACCAGTAACAACATCCATAGGACCAGCAATAACAACCACTGGAACAGCAATAACAACCATGGGACCAGTAACAACCAGTGGACTATCAACAACCACAGGACCAGTAACAACAACCACAGGACAAGTAACAACAACCACAAGGCCTGCAACAACCATAGGACTAATAACAACAATCACAGGGCCTGCAACATTCACAAAAACTGCAACAACCACAAGACCAGCAACAACAAGAAGAGAGCCTGTAACCACAAAAGGATCAGTAACAACAACCACCAAGCCTGCCACAACAACCACACAACCAGCCATAATAACCACCATGCCTGCTACAACAACCATAGGAAAAGGTCCTGCAACTACAACCACAAGGTCTGCAACTACAGGAACGGGACCTACAAAAACAACCACACAACCTGCAACTACAGGAACAGACACTACAACAACGCAAAGTATAGCTCCAACTCAACCAAATGTGCCCCAAGGTATGTAGACCAGTAACAGATAAATGGAAACAGGTGCAACAGATGCATTTTCTTTTTATGTTTTGATATTTTTGCAAATGTTCATATATATGTTATTTTATTTTATATTTTAATTCTCCTACATCTTGTTTTTCTTCAGGAGATTCTGCTGGTGTTGCAGCTTCTTCCTCCAGAATCCCTGCCTTCGGCATTGCCTTGATAGTGCTGGTCTCTGTGTTGCTTGCTCTTATACCTGTATGCTTTTTTTTGGTATGTAGACACAGACCCCTATAAATACTTGAAGTAATAATGACCTTACTTAGTAAGTGGATTAGTGAATCTGACATCTAGACATTATCCCCTGTAAGGGAAAGCACCTAATATGAGTGGCCATGTCCCTGGAGGACTCAGCCCAGGTATATATTATATTATATTGTATTGTATTACATTACATTACATTATATTATATTATATTATATTATATGGCTGTAAATTAATTTCCTGGTGGCTCCTACAATATCAGTGGGATTACTAGACACCTGACAGCTGATCAAATATTGGAGACTCCAATTCCTCTTTCAAGGACCAGTTCACTATGGGAGAAATGCAGACTGCACAGGGCTGTATATGGTTGTCATTGTCACTCTTGACTTGTTTTGGGAGTTCCTCTTCCATATCTGTGTGACATGTCTCATTTTCTCCTTTCCAGGCTGCCAGAATCGCTACATTTTCCTATAACATGTCTAATAGTGTAATCCCAGCATAAATTTTTGGAATTTGCAACAGTAAGTAAATCTCTGTTCTGCATTAGTTCTACTGGTTTGTCTGTTGTCTAGATGAAGATTAGTGGACACATATGCTGTATCTCAAAATTGTAAGGGTAACTAAAGGCTCATGGGCTCAGCTTAGGCCCCCCTGTCCAACTTCTGCTCACAATCATCATCTGTGTCCCATCAGTACATTTTTACAGCATTAACTCTTCATTTTCCTTCTATATCTGGGCCCAGACCACCATGAAGACTTGTTTACTGCTTCCCATCATTCACTTCCCCTATTACTGCCACCCACATAGTATTTGTGCCATTTTTTGTGCCAGAGCCTCCCCCACCCCTACTTGACTATATGCCACTGACCAACTCCTACTTTTGCCATGAGAGGGGTAAATTTCTCCTTTCTGGCAGGGGATGGCCATGTATCATAAATCTTCCCACTCCAGTGCACCAGAGGGCAGGGGAAATAAATCTACAATGGCACACACTGACAGCCTTCAAAGTAAATAAGAAAGGAGGGTAAAGAAGTTTATCCAGCCCTAGTGTGTTGAGGTGGATCTCTGTGCCCCTTTAGCTTTTGGGCCCAGTGGCAGCTGTGACCAATGTAACCCCTATAGGTACGCCAGTGTTCCCAATATTTGAACCCCTACACACAGGACATTCACATCCCCCTTTCCCCTTAAAACTCCCAGAAACTCTCACTTTGTGGCATGTTTCCATAAGCCCCTGCCCTTTAGGTATATTCAGTGTCGGACTGGGGCGCCTATGGCTCCACAGTAAAATTCATCAACACAAATATTACCTGAAACTGGTTTGCAAATTCCTAAAACTGCCAAGATAATCTCATTTTCAATAGCAGCCTGTAACCTAGCCCTTACCATTGATAGTTTCTGTCCTGAGGGCCTGACAGTAGTCTGCTGCCTGGCTATAGCCATGAACTAGGGCCCCCTTATCATTGTGATCTGGGATTCTGTAAATGTCAGGTAGCAGAAATTCACTGGAAGATGATTGGTTATTGGGGCCCCTGTAGTGTGATTAGGAAGAAGGGGTCCAGAGAGGAAAGATACTTATTGGGCTATTGAGTAAGCACTTAGATGCCATCTTAGCTGCCAAGTGTTTCTATAGAATATAAAAATAAACTGGGTAGTCTCTCAAGTAATCTACCAAGTATAATCTACTGACACATAGGCTGGTTGAGATGCTGTAAGAGGAGTATCTGAATGAGTGTACTGGGCCATGCCAGGGTGAGCTGGGGGCCCACCTAGTTCAGGAGACCACCAGGGGATTCACCTGTGGGCCAGTCCGAGCCTGGGTATATTACTACTAGTACAACAGACCCGTTGGGAGTTATGTTTTTGCACAGATCATCAAACACCAGCAAGTATAACAGTCTTGTGTCCATCTCATTCACTGACCTAATTTTCTCCTGTACAGAGATGTTCCTGTGCGATTCACTGAGCAACCAGAAAAAAACACAGGACAGTGTGCAATGAGAATTTCTGATATTCCTGAAGGAATGTGACAACAAACACCAAAGAACTACTAGTAATACTGTGATCCTGATATGTCTGGAAACCTACAAAGCAAGAGCAAAGAGCAACAATCTCCAAATAGTCTGCGACTGTCAGGGTATGCTAGGTGTTGTAGTATTGCAGCAGTTGGAGAGACACTGGTTGGAGATCACCAGTGCAAACCCACTGCAGCAATCTCACAGTAAGCCCCTTCTTTATGGCCTGATTCCACATTTTCCCAGCTGTCAATCACTTCCTGTACTGGTGATCACACTTTGCATACATGTAACGGCTATGGTCTGGGGGCACAGGAGGGTCTGATAGAGATATACTGCAGGTAATGTCCAGGAGGCTTTACCGAGGGATAGACTGAGGTCACCATCATTGTTTGCACTTCAGGCTGTTAGTCGCACAGGATGGCTATGACCCCGCACAACCCTGATATTATTAACTTTATGTGTCTATTTATTGAATGATTTTTCTTTTTTAGGATATAATATTTATACAAATATGAAATGTAATTTTTTTCCTTCATTTTGATAAATGATCCTTAGAAATAAAGATGTGACAATCAAACACGGAGGTACAATATATTCAGTTAATCCGGCATCTAGAGTCACACTTCTAGATGAGTATACCAATAAACGTGTACACATACTTGGGTGGATCGCCCTACATTAAGATCTTCATTTGGAACATTACGAAGGCCCACCCTGTTCATCCAGGACCACCCACAAAACCCCCCAGAAATTATCACTTTTAGGCATATTTCCATAAGTCCACCCATACTGAGATCCATTCCTTAGAACAAGTGGAAGGTTTGCATACACATGGACAGGGGTGGAGTCTGAGGGGAGTCAAGTGGGGTGAGACAGATGCCACACAAGTTGGTTGGAGTGTTACCACGGGTAGAGAAGATGGTGAGCAATGATAGCGACCGAGCCAATTTTCGTTTTTGAATTTCCATTTTTTCCTCCCCACATTCCAAGAGCCATAACTTTTTCATTGTTCAGTTCACAGACTCACATTATGACTTATTGTTTGCGGGACAAATTGAACGTTGTAATGGCACCATTCAATATGCTGTGCAATGTACTGGGAAGCTGGAAAAAAATTCAGAATGAGGTGGAATTGGAAAAAAACACATTTGTACCAATTTCATATTGGTTTAATTTTTACTGCGTTCACTGTGTGTTACAAATGACATGTTACCTGTATTCTGCGGATCAGTACAATTACGGCGATACGAAATTTATTTAGTAATTGTAATGTTTTGATACCTTTAAAAAATGAAAAACTTTGCAAAATAGAAAAAAAAATGGTATTGCCATATTGTGACACCTGTAACTATTTCATATTTACAAGTATGGAGCTGGGTATGGCGTCTTTTTATGCGGGACAAGGTGACGTTTTTGTTGATACCATTTGGGGGAAAGTCTGATGATTTGATCACTTTTTATTCATAGATTTTTTTCCCCGCTATATTTTAATATTTTAATAGTTTGGACATTTTGGAGCGCCGGAGACCTAAAGTGTTTATATTTAGCATTGTTTATTTATTTTTCTATGTGATCTAGGGAAAGGGGGTTGTGAACTTTTGTATTTTTTGTGTTTTTTATACTTTTAAAAACTTTTTCTTTTTTTTTTTTATTCTTTTACTTTTATGATCAAACCCCCTCCTAGGGACCTTGAACCCTAGGGGATCTGACTGCTCATAATATTCACTGCAATACTAATGTAAAATCCATTCATACACGCTGCCTCTGGTAGTGTGTAATAGAGCCATACTAATGGCAAGCCTGGGAGCCTTCAATCAGCCAAAGTTGGCGGTGCCCATGGCGCCTGCGCACTTTAGATGTTGAGGTCGCATTTAACTGCAGCATCTAAAATTTTAACAGCTGTGATCGGTGTCGTCGCCGATCGCAGCTGTTAGCAGGGGGTACTGGCTGTTTTAGACAGTCGGCATGTGCCGTATATGGAGAGAGCGACCAAGGTTGTAATTTTACGTCCTTGGTTATTATGGGGTTAAAGAAGACCTTCTGTCACCTCCACCAACTGCAGTTCTTAGCATCTGTTAATGGCCGCTTTTCCACTGATTCCAGCACATTTGGAATTTTTTCTCTAGCCCCCACCATTCCTGAGCAATCTGTGCAGTTAAGTTTGGCACCTGATATGGTAAGTCAGTTCTCTACTGCATATTAGATGGTGTCAGGCAGAAGAAGGCAAGGGGTGGATTCTGAGCTCTCTGACATTATCTGCCTCTGATTGGACAGCTTTCTTATACAAACTCATCACTCAGATGCAAAATAGCGAGAGTAGTAGCGAGATGCTGAACTTTTTCTCACTTCACTAAATAGCTGAGCGTTGTATATATCTGGGGTGAAATCAGAGGAGGAAGGTGGCGGCAGCTGCAATAGTAACAATTCCATCCCATGTTGGATTGCTATTTCTCTACTAATAAACACCACGTTACTACTACTCAAGCACCATAACATTAGTGGAGTGACGTGCAGTCCTATCCTCTTATTGGACAGTGTCAGAGAGCTCTGAATTGCGCCCCCTTGCCTGTTCCTGCTTGACACTTGACTGTAGAAAGCCAAATCATCATATCAGGTGCCAAATCTAACTGCACAGATTGCTCAAGAATGATGGGAGTAGTGCAAAAAATCCCAACTGTTTAGGAATCAGAGGAGTAATGCCTATTAAAGGGTGCAAGACCTGGAGTTGGTGGAGGTGGTGAGAGGTCCTTTTTTTTGAGACAGACCATCAGATAGTAAGACACTGGCTGCCCTGTGGCCTTAAAGAAAATATGACAGCGCAATTTGGGACACTAAACCATCCACAGGTCCTTATGGACCTGGGGTTTACTATCTCTCCTTACTCGTCTCTCTTGGCACACAGGAAATCACTAGCTGATTGGCTCAGAAATGTCCATTTTCTGTGTGTCGAGAGGAAGCAGAATGTAGGACTGGATGGTTCACTACAAACACTGGTGTATAATGGTTTCATCTGGTTGGGTCACTATAGATGTATCTCCTTTGCTTCCTATAACACCAGCATACTCACCTTGGGCCAGGACAAGACGCAACTAGTCCTTAACACAAGCTGATTAGGGACTATTACAGTCACTTTCTCTATTTTTTCTGACAGGCGCTAAACTGAAGTCCACTGCAATGACTTCACCAATATCAAGCCTTTCACACCCCTTTATCAGGCCCCTTTTTTTGGAACAGCCCATGACAGCAGCCTAGCCCTTCAGTACAGGGGACTTCTACCTCTCATGTGATCTCAGTCATACATTCACCTCCCACTCTATTTATAGGCTAGGGTACTACAGAGACATCTAGTGGCCACAGTTAATATTGCAGGTAAACATACTAAATAATGAATAACCTACAGATAGAACCAGAAGGAAACAAAACTGCCCTCTTTCTTACAGAATTGCAGCAAAATTTCAGATTCCAAATTTAATTTGGACCCCAGAGCAGATCCCAACATTAATCTAAACTCCAGACTGGAACCCAAAATCAATAAAGACCCCAGTACCCAAAATCAATTCAGAACTCTTAGCAGACATAACATTTACATAACACTCTTCGTTCCCCATGTGGTCCTCCTCAGCTACTGGACTGGGTCTGGACACTGTGTGGGCCTCATGTACAACATCCTGATGATAATACAAAAGTTACAACATTCAAAGATATAAATAAAAAGTACAAGGAACAATTTTTATTCCTCAAAATTAGTTTAAAAAACAATAAAAATATAAGAATATACTTTATACATCATAATCATCACTTGTACCCCACATAAACTCCATAAAACCAAACCCAAAACCATTTTTTAAAAAACTGCAAAATTACTCCGAAATTTTTTGAAAAATACAATCAGTCCTGGAAGTAACAAGTTCTCGTATGGTTACATCAATGAAAAAAATAAAATGTTATTGTTCTCAGAATATAGTGATGAAAAACAGAAAAATCTCTGTGCCCTCAAGGCCCAAAATAGCTGGGCCCTTAAGGGGTTAAGCAGCTCCATGCTGTAATACTCTAAAGAGAAGAGACAAGTAATAAAGCCGTCTCTAAGCTCTAATTATCCCATAAGATAACAGAGGTGGATAATAGCAACGTTATATTGTCCCAGTCATAAAACCAAATATTATCTTACAAGATGTAACATGAAGAGCGACAGATTCTGTATCCTGAGGAACAACATAAGGATAAGTGCCAGGGCAGACACTTACACACCGGGGTGCACACAGAGGATCACTGGTGTTTGCTATGGAGGCGGACGGTGTTCACATACTTGCTCCTATTATAACTTTTTCTTAGACTCTATTCAGATCACTTTTTTTTACATCCGTTTAAAGGATGCAAAGAAAGGACGAAAACAGATGGTCATCCATTTACATAAACATAAATGTTAAAGAAGAAAACACCCTAAAACTGGGGTTGCACACAACATTTCTGGCTGTTCTGCATCAAGTCCACATCTAAAGCTCCAGGAGGGCAGACAGTGACAGTTTAATGTACAGAGTTTCACTTCCTCATCATTCTCATGATCTCCGCTTGCTGTCAGTGACTGAGGACGCTGACGTAAATCATCTTACGCTAGGTTCACACCTGTGTTCGGGTTTCCGTTTGGGGGGTCCGCTTGAGAAACCTAATCCGCTTAAAAAAAGTGGTTACCCACAAAAACTTGTGGACGTGGGTGGGGCCTGCAAAAGGGGCTTAATATGTACCACTGTGCACAACATTTTGCCACATTTTTTATCAGGAACTAATAGGAGCAAATCCACCCCAAACTTTTTATTTTTTAAATCAGAGATCTATGACTTTTTTCTAATCTGTTTTAATTTTCTGATTGTAAATTTTTTATTTTATTTTCTATCCATGATTATGGAGGCGGCCATCTTGCCTGAGCTTCTCATAGCGTTATCTAGACATGCTCTGTGCAGGTAGGGGGGAGGAGATAAGATGTGACATCATGTATTGTCTGCAGTGATGTAATGATGAGTCAGTGGTGTTATTTATAGATGTATTACCTTCTATTGTAAACCTGACTGTGACATAAATGAGCTGACTGCTGCAAAGATAACCCATATAGAATTGGCAAGCATCAGCCTATTATTAAGCTTACTGACCAGAGCAAAAATTGCAGGATCTAGTACTTTTTTAAAATATAGATAGTGACATGGGAACTTTAAAATACAATAAAAATACTTTAAAAACATGTTTTACATAAAACGTGGCTGAAAAAATAGATCATTTTCGTGTGATACATTCTCTTTAACCCTCTGAATGATATAGATGGGATATAGTCACTTCTGCTCATATGGCCACCACTAAAAAGTGAGGCCCGATGGACATCTTGTAAATGGTGTTTGGACAAGTTTTTTGGTTTTTGAAACTTTTTGCACATTTGTAAAAATTGGCATATGTAAGGGCCATGCTCTTCCCCATAGCTGTACCCTATTTAAAGATTTAGACGCCATGACCAAACAAAAATAGTTAAAGGGAATCTATCATTAAAAACACTTTTAAGCACTTTGGCATGATGGAATGGCCTTTAAAAAGGCCATTCTTCTCCTACCTTTCCTTGTTTTCGTGCCGCCACTTTCCGGTGGTCTGTCACAAGAGCGTGGCAGAGCCGATTGCGCATGCGCAGTTGCGAGAATTCGCTGCCGGCGAGAACTGAGAAGAAAGTAGACCAAGAGGGGAGTCACCGCAACGGACGAAGGGGCGATGAGAAATGATGACGTGATGGGTGCTCGCAGAAGAGAAGGAACGCCCCGGGTGCTCATTTACATACATGAAGAAACTAATTATCTTGGAATCGGCTGAGAGAAAAAAACAAGGAAATGTAGGAGAAGAATGGCCTTTTTAAAGGCCATTCCAACATTCCATTAGCTTAAAAGTGTTTTTGCGAATGATAGACTCCCTTTAAATCTGGGGATGACTTCCAAAAAAACCCACAATTTTCCAAGTGTGTATTTAGTGCATTGACGTCACTGTCTTGATTTATTGAACTGTACAAACAAATGATGCTAAATACATACCTGGATGGACTGCAATGTAACCATACAATTGGTAGTATCTGTATATATGTATGAGCAACAGGGGCTAACATACTCTCTTAATACATTATCTATATGCACTGCCCTGTAGTTTAGGTAGAGTTCTTCCTTGAGACAGTCGGTCATCCTGGAGAACTCTGTAGGTTCTTATGAATCTTTCCCAGACAATGCAGTATTGGGGCTCTTAGATGTTCTAACTCAGCTATATATTGGTGATGTATAACACAAAAAGGCAACCCTTTAACCCTGGGCTTTAGCGTTATAGCCTTATTTTTCTGAATTCCCTGCAGAGCTCTAGGGGGTGACTTTTTGTCCTTTCCCTTTAGCCTCTGTATTTGCCAAGATAACACCAAGATATCACATCTCTTTAGCAGTAATTTCTAAGGTTTTTGATGCTAGGTTCACATGTGCGCTTGGGTTTCCGTTCTTCGGATCCACTTGGGGGCCCTATAAAAGATGAAAAGCTATGATTTGGATCCTTGGATCTTTTCCTATGGTCACCTCTTGTTTTCTGTTGCCTTCCATCGTTGTGTTGAGGTGTTTGCCATGTATAGATATTTCCATTATTATAGTCTTCAATCCATAAATATAACTAGTTTGTTTTTGATGATGATTTCTAAATCCAGTATCAGGATACAGCCATGGAAGCCAATATGACCCCTACATACTGTATACCAATATTTACATGGCCAAGCTGAGGACAAACATTGTATACATCCCTGTTCTTTCAATATGTGTCACTTTAGATTACAGCTTGAAACCAATTCATATAGCTGGTACTAAACTACAAGCTATGACAGATTTCCAATGTGGAAATACTGATTGTAAACTATTGGAGTTCTGTAGTAGTATAATGTTGTACTGTGTTAGCCATTGAAAGTAGTGGAAGAGTGAAAAAATCAGGCGATACCTTTTAGAGGCTAACTGAGTATATTTATAAGTAAGCTTTCAGGAGTGCTCGCTCCCTTCATCAGACATGGTGTGATACAAGAACTGAAAATTAACAGATTTTTATACACATGGTTTTCAAAGCATTTTAGAGTCCTTAAAAAAATTGCAATCAAAGTAGAGAAGTTATTTACAACAGGTCAAAAAAACAGTCTGGAAACTTGTGGTGCGTGACGGAGGGATCAGTAATTCTTGCTGTTATCTGTTTGCTATCAGGAGGTGATTTGTGACCCTCACAGGTCACACATAGTGTGATTTGAAGCTGGCATGAATATTGAGTTCAGTTCATGGTTCAAACATAGTGTGACATGAAGCTGGCATGAATATTAAGTCCAAATTGCAGAGTTTGAATTTTTTGCATAAATTTGTACTCCATTTCTTTCCTTTTCTCCTGTGTCTTAAAATGTCCCATTAAAACCACAACCCGCAAATCTTCAATAGAGTGGTTTTCTCCGGAGAAATGTGCGGCCACTGGGAGATCGGTTCTGCTGTTATTAATATTGGATCTATGTGAGTTCATTCGTTGACTGAGTCTCTGCCCTGTTTCCCCCACATAGAGGCCTGTGGTGGGACATTGCACACACATTATGAGATACACCACATTGGAAGACCTGCAGGAGAATGTCCCCCTAATTCTGTGCACCTGTTGTGACTGTGGGATAGGTACACTGTCAGCAGTGTGGATGTGCCTGCAGGTCATGCACCTTTTATGTAGGCAAGGTGAGGTGCCATTTTCAGTTGGGGCCTTCAGGGCACTCCGGACAATAATGCGCCTCAGGTTTGGTGGTTGTCAAAAGGAGAGGAGAGGGGGGACTGGAAATATGTCCTTGAGTCTGTTGTCCCTATGTAGCTCAGGTTGGAGCTCCTTGGCAATCCTTCGTAGGATCTCCAGCTGTGGGTTGTAGGTGACAACTAGGGGCACTCGGGCATCTTTCTGGGTCTCTCTATATGTGAGCAGACTGTCTCTGTTAATGGCTGCTGCTTTGTTTAATTGGTTGTCCATCACTTTTGGTTTGTATCCCAATCTGAGAAATTTCATCCTCAGATCCAGGAGGTGCTTGTCCAGGTCTGTTTTGTCGGAGCAAATACGATTGTATGGTATAGCCTGGCTGTAGATTATAGATTGTCTTGTGTGCTTGGGGTGGAAGCTGTCGTTTCTCAGGTAGGCCGTTGGGGGTTCTGTCTGTGGGTTTGTGGTATATCGATGTGAGTAGCCGGTGGTCTTTAATGTATATTGGGTGGTATCCAGAAAGTGAATTTCACTCCCTGAATAGCTAAGTTTAAGGTTGGGGGGGGGGGGGGGGGGGGGGGGGGGGGGGGGGGGGGGGGGGGGGGGGGGGGGGGGGGGGGGGGATGGTCGGGTGAAAGTCATTGAAGTCATTATGGAATTGAAGTAGGGCCTCCTCACCTGCAGTCCAGATGACAAGGATATCATCGATATAACGAAGGTAAATCATAGGTTTGGTGGCGCATGTTGATAAATATGTTCCTTCCATTTCTGCCATAAAGAGATTTGCATACTGGGGTGCACATCTGGTCCCCACTGAAGTTCCCATTCGCTGTAGATATAGATCCTCTCCAAAGGTAAAATAGTTGTGGCTAAGGATGAATTGTATGAGCTGCATTACTGGTTCTGTTGGGAGGTTTTGTTTTGCCAGGTGTACCCGACATGCTGCAACTCCATCCTTGTGGGGAATGTTGGTATACAGGGATTCCACATCCATGGTGGCCAAAATGGTACCCTCAGGTAGTGGGCCCAGGGCATTCAGTTTGTTAAGAAGGTCAGTGGTGTCCTGGATATAGCTTGGAGTATCCCTGACAAGGGGTTTTAGGAGATTTTCCACCCAACCTGAGATGTTTTCTGTCAGTGTCCCAATGCCAGAAATGATAGGCCTCCCAGGGTTGCCATCTTTGTGTATCTTTGGGAGCATATAGAAGCAGCCCGGCCTGGGATCTTGGGGGATAAGTCCTTTTACCTGATTCTGGATCTGGACTGGAAACTTCTTGATCATACTCTTTAGTTCTTTCATATAGGCCTCTGTGGGATCACTTCCAAGTTTGGAGTAATGGATGGGATTTGACAGTTGCCTGTTTGCTTCCTGGATATAGTCTGAGGTGTTCATTAGGACTATTGCGCCCCCTTTGTCAGCCGGTTTTATTATTATATCCTGATTTTCTTTCAGTGATGTAATAGCCTTCTGTTCCTGCAGGGTTAGGTTATGCGCCTGTTTCTTTTGTTTCTCCAGGATTTCTGGTTTTACTTTGCTTCTGAAACAGTCAATATATTTATCCAGTGCTGCATTAGCTCCAGGGCGTGGGGTCCAGGTAGATTTTTTTGTAGGATTCCTTATGGGCTGTTCCATCTCAGAGTCACTGCTGTATGGAGGGTCTTTGTCATAAAAATATTCCCTCAATCTCATTTTTCTAAAAAACTCCTCCATATCATTGCAGAGTTGGATATGGTCAGTGTGTGCCGAGGGGCAGAAGGAGAGACCTTTGGAGAGAACTGACATTTCGTGTTTGTTTGGCTCATAAGAGGAAAGATTCACAACACAGCTTTGCTGAGCTGGGCTAGTACTTGCGGTTGTAGTAATGAGGCCTTTTTGTCTCAGTCTGTGGAGCTTTTTCTTTTTGTTGTTAATAAGCATATCCTGAAGTTTCCAGTAGTATGTGTGGAGTCTGGCCTTCATTTCCTCTGTGTCATTAGCCAATGATGATTTCAGGGCCTGTATCTCCTCCTGTGTTCTTTTTTTGTTGTTATAGGAAATTTTTATTATCTTGGAGTTCTGTGTAATATATAGGGGGACGATGTAATGTTATCCATATACAACTTTGTTTTAATTGGTGGAATATTTCATTGGACGGTGAATAAGAGTTGCTCAGCTCTTACTTTCACTGCCCAGTTGAATCAGTAATATGCTTAGTATGGCACGTGACTACAGTGGCTAATGATTGGCTGTAGTGGTCACATGCTGTATTCTTGTAAACAAACACTAACGACTATCAAACTTGGACAACCCCATTAAATAAGAGCTAATCTGAGGATGTAGCATTAACACTTTCTCCAATACTGACCCCTGTGACTAGTAACCGATTCACTCCAATACTCTGACTTCTCCAATGCTGCCCCCTGTGGTACCCCAATAGAAACTGTGATAACCTCTAATACTGACCCCCATGGTACACCACTAGAAACTGTGAACCCCACTAATACTGATCCCTATGGTACCCTACTAGAAACTGTGATTCCCTTCTAATACTGCTCCATATGGTACCCAACCAGAAACTGTGATACCTTCTAATACTGATCCATGAGGTACCCTACCAGAAACTGTGAACCCCCCAATACAAATCCCTATGGTAGCCTACCAGAAACTGTAAACCCTTCTAATACTGATCCCTATGGAACTCCACTAGAAATTGTAAATCCCTCTGATACTTATCCCTACGGTACCCGACTAGAAACTGTGATCTCCTCTAAGATTGATCCCTTTGGCACCCACTATTCTAGTCATTCCCACCAATAATGCCCCCTTTTGACACTTACTAGAAACTGTAATCTGATCTGATACTGACCCCCATGGTACCCACCGATAACTGTAAGTCAGTCTGAGGATGTACCATTGATAACCACACTCCATTTCCTATTATTGAGTCGGTTGATAACCCATTTATACACACTTTTCCCTAGATCTAGCATTCTAATTTAAAGAAAGATGGGTGACAACCAGTATTAACGTATTAACCAGTATTAATTGATGTTTTCAGGTGCCCGGTGTTATCATTGAAGGAGAATGTGCTGCCATTCCTCAGTGGCATCTCTCTCAAGTCATCGAGCCTCCCTATAAGAGTCATTACCATCTACAATGTCTGTCACTCAGCTGTACCTGCTCAGAGAGGACTGGACTGGGCAAGGTAAGTGGTCACAAGGCCTAGATACAACACAGGGCATCCTCTATGGCTGGTGTAACAAGTAGCCATGGGGCAAGGATTCAGGTTACTGCCTTGCCTTATATCTACATACCCTGACCAAGGTAAAAAGACAAGATTGATTCCCCCTGGCACCTAGTTCACCTACCCTACTGGACTTCCACTAGCTATGCCCCAATATGGGCCCCCTTGAAAGTACCTATTATGGATATGATTATTGTGCGTGATGATTTACATCTGTATACTGCTTGTATTCTTCGCCTCTGCTCCTGCCCTCTGTAATATACTTTGTGGTTTGATTTCTTACAATCTGCAAGATCCCTGCTTGCTGCCAGTGAATGGGCACTTTCTTGTTTATGTCCAGAGTCTTATAACCTGATCCTATCACAGCTGAGGGTTTGTGACAATTTATTTAGTCTAGATAAATCAGTACAAACAGGAGAGGGCCCAGTTTTCAGTATGAGGACCCCTGTGTCCCCCTCTGGCCAGTGGTATATAAAGAGCATAGAGGAGGTCTTACTCACAATAGGCCAACCCTTCCTTGGTGCTGTGTCATACTACTCCTCCTGGCCTATCTCCTGCCTACCCACCTTCTCACTGCCCCTTGACGTTTTCTGCCTCTGAATGTGAACTAGAATATTGATATTCACTGACAGGAAGCAGAGATCGTGCAGAACTTTTCCTATATAGTGAAAAAGTCCTCAATTTCTGTGTGACACCTTGAAAACTGCAAAGCACACTCCACATGTGCGGTCATTGTATGGGATTTACTAGCTGTATGTATCCAGTCACCAGCCGCGGTTCAGTGAATGTGATATCAAGTTACTATGCCAAATATTGAGGTGACTGGTAGATTCATCATTCACTTTTCTGCAGAGCTGCACTCATTAATATTCTGAAGGGTGTGATAAGAAAGCATAATAAGAGCTCAATGAGTCACAGAGAACCTATGGGAAATCCGACATGGCTGCTATAGCTATTTTTGTTCCTTGCTCCTCGGTTGAGGACCATGTCGGAAAGTGACATAATCCACAGGACCTTTCGTACTCTTTCTAGTAGGAGCCAATAACGCAGAAGGCAGTGTCTGATGTAAAGACAACATGTCCCAGAATGCAAATCACTAGAGCAAATTCAGTACAGAGACTGAACTAGGAGGGAATGATAGGAAAATTAAGCTCTAAAGTCTACTGAACAGTGAGTGCAGCTCTGGAGTATAATACAGGATGTAACTCAGGATCAGTACAAGATAAGAAATGTAATGTATGTACACAGTGAGTATACCAGCAGAATAGTGAGCGCAGCTCTGGAGTATAATACAGGATGTAACTCAGGATCAGTACAGGATAAGTAATGTAATGTATGTACACAGTGACTGTACCAGCAGAATAGTGAGTGCAGCTCTGGAGTATAATACAGGATGTAACTCAGGATCAGTACAGGATAAGTAATGTAATGTATGTACACAGTGACTGCACCAGCAGAATAGTGAGCGCAGCTCTGGGAGTATAATACAGGATGTAACTCAGGATCAGTACAGGATAAGTAATGTAATGTATGTACACAGTGACTGTACCAGCAGAATAGTGAGTGCAGCTCTGGAGTATAATACAGGATGTAACTCAGGATCAGTACAGGATAAGTAATGTAATGTATGTACACAGTGACTGTACCAGCAGAATAGTGAGCGCAGCTCTGGAGTATAATACAGGATGTAACTCAGGATCAGTACAGGATAAGTAATGTAATGTATGTACACAGTGACTGTACCCGCAGAATAGTGAGCGCAGCTCTGGAGTATAATACAGGATGTAACTCAGGATCAGTACAGGATAAGTAATGTAATGTATGTACACAGTGACTGTACCAGCAGAATACTGAGTGCAGCTCTGGAGTGTAATACAGGATATAACTCAGGATCAGTACAGGATAAGTAATGTAATGTATGTACACAGTGACTGCACCAGCAGAATAGTGAGTGCAGCTCTGGAGTATAATACAGGATGTAACTCAGGATCAGTACAGGATAAGTAATGTAATGTATGTACACAGTGACTGCACCAGCAGACTAGTGAGCGCAGCTCTGGAGTATAATACAGGATGTAACTCAGGATCAGTACAGGATAAGTAATGTAATGTATGTACACAGTGACTGCACCAGCAGAATAGTGAGCGCAGCTCTGGAGTATAATACAGGATGTAACTCAGGATCAGTACAGGATAAGTAATGTAATGTATGTACACAGTGACTGCACCAGCAGAATAGTGAGCGCAGCTCTGGAGTATAATACAGGATGTAACTCAGGATCAGTACAGGATAAGTAATGTAATGTATGTACACAGTGACTGCACCAGCAGAATAGTGAGCGCAGCTCTGGAGTATAATACAGGATGTAACTCAGGATCAGTACAGGATAAGTAATGTAATGTATGTACACAGTGACTGCACCAGCAGAATAGTGAGCGCAGCTCTGGAGTATAATACAGGATGTAACTCAGGATCAGTACAGGATAAGTAATGTAATGTATGTACACAGTGACTGTACCAGCAGAATAGTGAGCACAGCTCTGGAGTATAATACAGGATGTAACTCAGGATCAGTACAGGATAAGTAATGTAATGTATGTACACGGTGACTGCACCAGCAGAATAGTGAGCGCATATGTATATAATAATGGAAAGGGTTAGAAGGCCTCTAGGTCTCCACAAAAACACAGTTAGAACTATGATCTAAACAAGGATATGACTCAGATCAATGATATTGAATATTTCCATGTAAAAACTCATCCACAAGGTCTTGTGTAAAGCAAATACAGTATTTCATAGGAACATAATAAACCAGTAATATATGGCAGTGTGTTGGATGGTGTGGCGGTTCTAAGGTATTCAGAATTCTGCATTTGATCAGGAAACTGTCCAGTCATCTGTTCATACTCAAAAGAGTCATTGGGTCAATAAAATGAAGATCAAAAGCTCAAAAAACACAAAATGAAGGTTGAACTAGTCAAAACACTCAATTCCAATAGGGATAAGGTGATAGAACCTAAAACAAGTGGCGGCTAAACTACAGCAACGAAAAGCATAGACTTTCAGAGAATAGCTGCTTATGATTTAGCCATTAGCTATTAAAGGGTTTATCCGATTTCTAACATTGATGGTCACTGTGTTGTTTACATATCACGTGCTGCGCAGTTCACTTGCCGTACAAACTCTAGTGGTGAGTGTGGGTACTGCAGTGTTGTCCCACTGAAATCTATAGGATAAGCCATCAATGTTAGAAATCGGATAATCCCTTTACGTCAGACTTCTATCCGTTCTACATTTTTATTATGCATCCAGTTGACAGGACATTAAAAAATCCTTACTATAAATGTCATAATAAAAACAAAAGTTTTTCATATTTTTTTACTAATGTAATAACAAAGAAGCTATTTCAATATATGACAGGTAACGATAGGATAGCGCTATGGATTAGGTCAGTGGTTACCTTCTTTGTAAGAAATTTTGTCACTTTTGGATTTCCGCTATGTTATTTTTAGCTATTATTATTTTATATAGTGAGTCTTTTATATGATCATCAGAGATGATAATTTTACTACATAACTTCATATTTAGTTTTTATGTCACTTTTTCCTTTGCGAGGCTGGGTTCACATCTGCACTGAGACTTTGTAGTAGAAACCTCGGAAAATCATCGGAGAGAAAATTGCTGTGCAGAGGACTTTTCTCTCCGTCGGTGTCCGTGTATAATAGCTGAAACAGCGGTCCGGCTGTCCATCATACCCAAATGACAGAGTGCACAATGCCAGTATGACCCTAGTGTCAGTGCTGGTTCTGTCTTGGTCCCTTAATTGTACAACTGATCTGGGTCTAAGCCCATACAGAGCACCTGGGTTACATGATCGCCAAGAGTAAGACTATGTTCACATCACACTTTGTTTAAACAATCTGCATATATACTTGTAGGGCAAAATGGCAGCTCAAGGTAACTGCACCCAAAGAGAGGGAGACATACGCAACCATGTGGTATGCAGCTGTATATGTCAGGGGTTTACCAGAAGTGCACATGTAGGTATCCGTGCTGATCTGAACATTATGCACATATCTCACTATTCAGTCCAATTTCTATGTTAATGTAGACATGTTTTGCATCGATAATGGGTCATCATTATCTGATTTACAATCCTTAGTGATTAGGTCAGCAATATTTACATCAGGTTTGTATTTCCAAGAAGCAATTGCTGATTATTAGAAAGGTAGAGATGACATGTGACCTGCAGCCTGACCCCTCCAAGCTGCCCCCATTTGGTAGTCCATGCTCTTTACCCAGGTCCCTTTGCCTCTTTTATAGAATCATGGTTTAATCATTAGGAACTGGTGGATTTTCAATGGTGCACCTGGCAATAGAAAATAAAAGTTGTAACCAACAGAAACAATAGACATTTGGTAGACCGCCATCTACTGGCTGGATGTCCACTGTACGCACCAGCTTAGGTCTATAGCCTTGTATATCGCAGACTCTTCATTGTTCTTGTGTGTATATATATTTGTATATCTCCATGGGAATCACAGTCACCGCACAGCTTAGAAGTCCTGCAGCTAAAAAAAATGATCTTGATGGATCTATTCTCACTTGTAAACCGGTTTTACGAGCCTTGTGCTATTATGTACATAATTATAATCGACATTTTTCCACCAATTACCTCGCTCATTTCCATAAAGAACAAACAATGTCATTTCATAGGATATAATGCAACAACCTTAACAACTGTAATTATCTAATTTCTTCAAAAATTGCCAGGAAATGACTCAAAAATATCTTATGTAAACAAGAACACGGGTGATGAGGCAGCTCAAGAATTACTAGTCATGGAATAATTGGGTTTGCAGCGTTTATGGGATAGTCTTAAATTTTGTTGTTTTTAGGCTCATAAGAGCAAAACTAACTTTGTACATGAAAACCAGAAGAATAGTCTGCCAGGACAGCGAGTTCATTAAAGGGGGTCTCCACTTTGGACAATTTGTTAGAAAGGTCCTTTGCAAGTTGAACACTAAATTTCCCCATGATGGGATCCCCAGTGATCCTGGCAGTGAGTGTTTAAGGTTAGGTTCACATATGCGTACTGTATACGTTATATATAGAACAATGACTAGTCTTTCAGTGTGCTGCCTTCCTGCAGAGCTTGTGCTTATATACAGCAGTCAAACTGAACCCACATATGGGAGAGACAGAGTGGCAGAATATCAGTGTATCAGTCATGGAACAGCGAAACAAAATAAGAAATGTAATATATAATATATAATGTCTTTATCTGCTGCATGTATATAATATGTCATTAGTAATGTCCACCATGTGGATACAATGTGGATACTCCTCAGGTATAATGTGATGTGACATGTAACAATATATAATAATTATTATTATAAGGAGACATAATAAAAGCCACACAACAACAAATACATTATTAGTAGAGGAAAGGAACTATCAGAAGGGCCCCGGGGCCCTAGGTATAGAGGAGCATGAGCCAGGGTCAGTCTGGCCCACCTGGGCCGCAGAGGGTCCTCTCATGGACACAGAACCTTACCTAATAGTGAGCCCTAGATTTGGTAGAAGACAGTCCCATGAGGAGGTTGTGCAGTATATCACATCTTTTTTCTCATTAGATTGACAGTAACTTTGGTGACTTACTGCCATGATGTACAGCATCCACCTAACCTCACAACTTTTAATGTCATCTTGAGACTGAAATCACCATTTCTTTTATTTCAGGATTTTAGGCTCTGACATCGGGACTGGTACGCTGGTCCCAGAATAATCAGGACAATGGCACTAAAGAGTCTCCTGTTACTCCTGGCAGGTAAGTGATCACTATGACCTTGTGCTCCACAATGAACCATCTAGCTCTGGAGAAGCTCAATCTGACGCTAGGTTCACATCTGTGCTCGGGTTTCCATTCTTCGGGTCTGCTTGGGGACCTGAAAAACGGACACACAATCTGCTTAAAAAGAAGTTACCCATAGACTATAATGGGATCTGCCGGGTTTCCTACCAAAAAATGCAGAGAGAAAAGTCTTGCTTGCATCGCATTTTTCAAGCGGAATGGGGGATGGAATCCCTCAATGAAAACCAGGCACAGGTGTGAATCCAGCCGAATTCCAGGGTAGTAATCCTGAGCCTGTGCTTCTCCAGATTTTTGAGGTTAATGCTCTGTGAGATGGACAGCCTGGACTCCAGACTGATACATTGTAGCAAACCAGCAGAGAAATTAGCGCAGCTGCTGCTGATGTGTTCAGCTCACAGAGCATTGTCTAGACTGGATACAATTGTATCACGTCTTAGATAAGAGCAGGACTAGCTATAGGGTCACTGCCTCTGAATGTAACCAGGAGTGTCCTCAGTTACTGACAGCAAGCAGAGATCTTGATAATGGTGAAGAATGGAAATATATAAAGTCTATTAGACACTTTATGCATACGGATAACCCTTTAACCCTAGTTTAGATGATTTTCTTTTGTATGTATTTTATATTCATTTCTCTTTTTCCATTGATGAAGGTCTCGTTCTGATGGTAAATGGGCAGTCTACTCCCTCAGGTAAGTGGAGGAGGAAATAGCAGAGAGTACACAGTCAGTACATGTCAAGCCAAATGTGAGAAAATCCAACACCTAACAAACTATCGAAGCTGGAACCTCAATAATCTTGAGAATTCACAGTCCTGGTCTCCAATGTAATATATTGCAGGACATGAAGGCAACGGCGGGTTATCCCTGGTGCACGGCACCAGGAGCCCAGCATCGCACTCATGTGACACATTGGAGTATAATAACATGAGGGATCGTTATAATATGTATATAATATCCATAGTAAATAAGTAACTCGTTATAACGTCTGCAGTAATTACCTCCCATGTCTGTGACATTACCTGTGATACATTATAGTAGATCACACGTGAGCCTTCAGTCCACAGCGATGGGAAATCAATTCATAATTACTAGAAAATATTTTCTAGCACTTAGTGATGTCAGGGCCCTCAGATACTATAAAGAACAGAGACACCAAGTGGAGGAGCCTGGAATAACATGTTGGCCCTCAAAACCTGAAGTTTCTCACATAGTTTGTACTTTCTATCTATAATGTGATAAGGTCTCGTACTAGGCTTGTAGCAGGTCACCTCCATCAATTGTGTCTTCTTACATGTCGATGTAATGTTAATAGCGCAGGGTCACATTAGAAAGGTTCTTGCTGCTGATGGCGTGGATTGGCACGGTCAGATGAAATATCACATTTTTCTGTTTTATCTCCCCAAAATGTAACAAATTTCCAGCTAGAATCTGTACCCGGTTGTTTTCTTGAGATCTAGGCGGCAGGAGGGTGGAGGGGCTGAACTCTACACCGCCTGGAGACCATAATAATACAAGTCTTTATCTGTCAGAGAATCCCATTCACTGCAGCTGCCATAAAGCAAACACTTCTTGCTCCATTGTCTATACAATTTTTAGCAATGGTTCATCCCTGAGGTTTTTTTGAACGATGAGCTGTAGTTTTCATTGGTACAATTATGGTACGTCCAATATTTTGATCAATTTTTATTCCATCTTTTGAAGGCAGAATCGCCATTCTTGTTAATAATATATTAGATTTATAGTAAGGGTAGTAGATTTATGGACATGGCAATATAGCAAATATGTATCTAATATATATTTTTCTTTTACAAGTTTTATTTTGGAATCAGAAAAAGGTGATTTTTTTAAAGTTTTTTTTTTTTTTTTATATATTTCTGAACAGTTGATTTCTTTAAACATTTTTCTGCTTCTAGTCTTAATCAGGCCTTGGACTGCCATGGAAACAATACCCAACATTGCTGGTGTAGGAGGGCTGGTGGTGGGGTGATCATTACTAAGTACCCCTTAGATGCCGTGATTCCTGCCTACCATTGCATCTAAGGGGTAAACACCTGGGATCAGAGTTATTGTCAGTCCTGGCTGTTGCAGCAGAAGCTTAGCTGTGTATTACAGCCATTTCCAGCGCTCACATTTATGATGTAGAGGGCTTTGGAAGACCTGATTAATGGTAATGCTTTTTTGCGTTTTCTCTAAATTTTTTTCGCCACATCTGCTTTGAGTGCTGGCACCAGAAGCCATACCCACTCCTGCTGTTGTCCAGAATGCCAGTCTTAAAAAATTCCCCCTGTTGTTTCTGTTTTATGGACAGAAATCTAAAATCACACAGGAGATGTTCCCTTAAAGGAGGATGAAGAAAGCAAAGAATCATTGTACTTAACAGCAATATCTTTTTTATTAAATGCAGCTTCAACAATGACAAGTAAAGTGACCATTTTAAGTACAGTGACAGACCCGGGACTACACACAACGAATTACTCCTTCTCCATTAAACTGGATATGCCATTTACTCCAGAGCTGGCCAATCCCAACTCTTCACAGTCCAAAGACCTGATCAAGAGAATAGAGCCTCATGTAAGTTTATTGCTTTGGCACTTGTTCACATTCTTTTTTTCACAGGGTGTCTCACAATCATTTAAAATCAGGAGTTGGTACATCGCCCCCCACAGGAGAAACTGTCCATATAGGACATCTTGGGTGCTCCAGAGTAAGAGACGCTTTCTGCAGCCTGCTCTTGCTAATATATGAAGATCCTGGTCAGGGAACCCTCCCTCTATTAACTGCTCTACAGTGGGCACTGTACACCAGACATCCCCTTACCATCACACAGTTAAGCCTTAGGGGGTTTCACAATTAACAATTTGCACATTTTTCTCTTGTAGATGCTGCGTCTACTGCAGACACAGATGCCTGACGCTATGAATGTGACTGTAAATGGCTTCTTGTAAGTCAGGGATCTGCAATCGGATTATGGGAGAATTGTAGGATTTTGTTGCCCATATACACTGCACCCTATAACCCATTTACTCTCCACACTGTGCACTAAGCACTAAGTAGATAATAGGACCTTCAGTGACAATGTAAGAAAACGTGTATGACATGAAATAAATTTAAAAATTATCCAGCATAGTATTATAACCATAGAACACACAGAAGAAGCAAACATCAACTTTACAATTCATGTGTTAAATACACTATGGTAGCAAACTTTAAACCAACAGAGACCCCTCCAGCTGGTGTGCGTTCCCATTTACTCTAATGTAAAAAACATCACAATACCATCACTCAATAACACCACCGTACCATCACACAATAACACCACCGTACCATCAAACAATAACACCACCATACCATCACACAATAACACCACCGTACCATCAAACAATAACACCACCATACCATCATACAATAACACCACCATACCATCATACAATAACACCACCGTACCATAATACAATAACACAACCATACCATCACACAACACCACCATACCATCACTCAATAACACCACCGTACCATCATACAACACCACCGTACCATCATACAATAACACCACCGTACCATCACACAATAACACCACCATACCATCACACAATAACACCACCATACCATCACACAATAACACCACCATACCATCACACAATAACACCACCATACCATCACACAATAACACCACCATACCATCACACAATAACACCACCATACTATCATACAATAACACCACCGTACCATCACACAATAACACCACCGTACCATCACACAATAACACCACCATACCATCACACAATAACACCACCATACCATCACACAATAACACCACCGTACCATCACACAATAACATCACCATACCATCATACAATAACACCACCATACCATCACTCAATAACACCACCATACCATCATACAATAACACCACCATACCATCATACAATAACACCACCGTACCATCACACAATAACACCACCATACCATCACTCAATAACACCACCATACCATCATACAATAACACCACCATACCATCACTCAATAACACCACCATACCATCATACAATAACACCACCATACCATCATACAATAACACCACCATACCATCATACAATAACACCACCATACCATCACACAATAACACCACCATACCATCATACAATAACACCACCATACCATCACTCAATAACACCACCATACCATCACACAATAACACCACCATAACATCATACAATAACACCACCGTACCATCACACAATAACACCACCATACAATCATACAATAACACCACCGTACCATCACACAATAACACCACCGTACCATCACACAATAACACCACCATACCATCACTCAATAACACCACCATACCATCTCTCAATAACACCACCATACCATCACTCAATAACACGACCATACCATCACACAATAACACCACCGTACCATCATACAATAACACCACCGTACCATCACACAATAACACCACCATACCATCATACAATAACACCACCATACCATCATACAATAACACCACCGTACCATAATACAATAACAAAACCATACCATCACTCAATAACACCACCGTACCATCATACAATAACACCACCATACCATCATACAATAACACCACCATACCATCATACAATAACCCCACCGTACCATCATACAATAACACCACCATACCATCACACAATAACACCACCATACCATCACACAATAACACCACCATACCATCATACAATAACACAACCATACCATCACACAACACCACCATACCATCACACAATAACCCCATCCACACTCAATAACACCACCGTACCATCATACAACACCACCGTACCATCACACAATAACACCACCATACCATCATACAATAACACCACCATACCATCACACAATAACACCACCATACCATCATACAATAACACCACCATACCATCATACAATAACACCAGCATACCATCACACAATAACACCACCATACCATCACACAATAACACCACCATACCATCATACAATAACACCACCATACCATCATACAATAACACCACCATACCATCATACAATAACACCACCGTACCATCACACAATAACATCACCATACCATCACACAATAACACCACCATACCATCACACAATAACACCACCGTACCATCACACAATAACACAACCATACCATCACACAATAACACCACCATAGCATCATACAATAACACCACCATACCATCATACAATAACACCACCGTACCATCATACAATAACACAACCATACCATCACTCAATAACACCACCGTACCATCATACAATAACACCACCGTACCATCACACAACACCACCATACCATCATACAATAACACCACCATACCATCATACAATAACACCACCATACCATCATACAATAACACCACCGTACCATCACACAATAACACCACCATACCTTCACACAATAACACCACCATACCATCACACAATAACACCACCGTACCATCACACAATAACACCACCATACCATCATACAATAACACCAGCATACCATCACACAATAACACCACCGTACCATCACACAATAACACCACCATACCATCACTCAATAACACCACCGTACCATCACACAATAACACCACCATACCATCACACAATAACATCACCATACCATCACACAATAACACCACCGTACCATCACACAATAACACCACCATACCATCACTCAATAACACCACCATACCATCATACAATAACACCACCATACCATCACTCAATAACACCACCATACCATCATACAATAACACCACCATACCATCATACAATAACACCACCATACCATCACACAATAACACCACCATACCATCATACAATAACACCACCATACCATCACTCAATAACACCACCATACCATCACACAATAACACCACCATAACATCATACAATAACACCACCATACCATCACACAATAACACCACCATACAATCATACAATAACACCACCGTACCATCACACAATAACACCACCGCATCACACATAACACCACCGTCCATCACTCAATAACACCACCATACCATCTCTCAATAACACCACCATACCATCACTCAATAACACGACCATACCATCACACAATAACACCACCGTACCATCACACAATAACACCACCGTACCATCACACAATAACACCACCATACCATCATACAATAACACCACCATACCATCATACAATAACACCACCGTACCATAATACAATAACACAACCATACCATCACTCAATAACACCACCGTACCATCATACAACACCACCGTACCATCATACAATAACACCACCATACCATCATACAATAACACCACCGTACCATCATACAATAACACCACCATACCATCACACAATAACACCACCATACCATCACACAATAACACCACCATACCATCATACAATAACACAACCATACCATCACTCAATAACACCACCGTACCATATACAATAACACAACCATACCATCACTCATAACACACCGTACCATCATACACACCACCGTACCATCACACAATAACACCACCATACCATCATACATTAACACCACCATACCATCACACAATAACACCACCATACCATCATACAATAACACCACCATACCATCATACAATAACACCAGCATACCATCACACAATAACACCACCATACCATCACACAATAACACCACCATACCATCATACAATAACACCACCATACCATCATACAATAACACCACCATACCATCATACAATAACACCACCGTACCATCACACAATAACATCACCATACCATCACACAATAACACCACCATACCATCACACAATAACACCACCGTACCATCACACAATAACACAACCATACCATCACACAATAACACCACCATACCATCATACAATAACACCACCATACCATCATACAATAACACCACCGTACCATCATACAATAACACAACCATACCATCACTCAATAACACCACCCGTACCATCATACAATAACACCACCGTACCATCACACAACACCACCATACCATCATACAATAACACCACCATACCATCATACAATAACACCACCATCCTCATCATCCCCCATCCTCATCTCCCCCATACCTCACCATAACCCACCGTACCTCCCTACCCATACCATCCCTCCCACCTACCATCACACATCCCACTCCCTCCCATACCCACCATACCATCCCAATACCCACCATACCATCACACAATAACACCACCATACCTTCACACATAACACCACCATACCATCACTCAATAACACCACCTACCATCACACAATAACCCACCGTACCATCACACAATAACCCACCATACCATCCCCCCCCCCTCTCCCCCCCTCCCCATCCTCCCTCCCCCGTCCTCTCCCCCCGTACCTCCTCCCCCGTCCTCCCCTCCCCCTCCTCCATCCCCCTACCTCCCTCCCCCCACCTCCACTCCCCCCCTCCTCATCCCACCATCCATCCTCATCCCCCTCCTCCCCCCCCTCCCCCAATCCCCCGTCCTCCCTCCCCCGTCCCTCCCCCCCCATCCCACCATACCATCACCATACCCACCATACCATCTCTCCCCCCCCGCCATCATACATCCCACCATACCATCACCATCCCCCATCCTCCCATCCCCCATACCTCATCATCCCCTCCCCTCCCCCCGTCCTCCTCCCCCTCCTCACTCAATCCCCCGTCCATCCCCCCCGTCCATCACCATAACCCACCATCCATCATCATCCCACCATACCATCCCATCCCCCATACCATCTCATCCCCCTCCTCTCTCCCAGCATCCATCCACATCCCACCATACCATCCCTCCCACCTACCTCTCTCCCCCATCCTCTCTCCCCCTCCTCATACAATACCCACCGTACCATCACACAATAACACCACCATACCATCACACAATAACACCACCATACCATCACACAATAACACCACCGTACCATCACACAATAACACAACCATACCATCACACAATAACACCACCATACCATCATACAATAACACCACCATACCATCATACAATACACCACCGTACCATCATACAATAACACAACCATACCATCACTCAATACCCACCGTACCATCATACAATAACACCACCGTACCATCACACAACACCACCATACCATCATACAATAACACCACCATACCATCATACAATAACACCACCATACCATCATACAATAACACCACCGTACCATCACACAATAACACCACCATACCTTCACACAATAACACCACCATACCATCACACAATAACACCACCGTACCATCACACAATAACACCACCATACCATCATACAATAACACCAGCATACCATCACACAATAACACCACCGTACCATCACACAATAACACCACCATACCATCACTCAATAACACCACCGTACCATCACACAATAACACCACCATACCATCACACAATAACACCACCATACCATCACACAATAACACCACCGTACCATCACACAATAACACCACCATACCATCACTCAATAACACCACCATACCATCATACAATAACACCACCATACCATCACTCAATAACACCACCATACCATCATACAATAACACCACCATACCATCATACAATAACACCACCATACCATCACACAATAACACCACCATACCATCATACAATAACACCACCATACCATCACTCAATAACACCACCATACCATCACACAATAACACCACCATAACATCATACAATAACACCACCGTACCATCACACAATAACACCACCATACAATCATACAATAACACCACCGTACCATCACACAATAACACCACCGTACCATCACACAATAACACCACCGTACCATCACTCAATAACACCACCATACCATCTCTCAATAACACCACCATACCATCACTCAATAACACGACCATACCATCACACAATAACACCACCGTACCATCATACAATAACACCACCGTACCATCACACAATAACACCACCATACCATCATACAATAACACCACCATACCATCATACAATAACACCACCGTACCATAATACAATAACACAACCATACCATCACTCAATAACACCACCGTACCATCATACAACACCACCGTACCATCATACAATAACACCACCATACCATCATACAATAACACCACCGTACCATCATACAATAACACCACCATACCATCACACAATAACACCACCATACCATCACACAATAACACCACCATACCATCATACAATAACACAACCATACCATCACTCAATAACACCACCGTACCATAATACAATAACACAACCATACCATCACTCAATAACAACACCGTACCATCATACAACACCACCGTACCATCACACAATAACACCACCATACCATCATACAATAACACCACCATACCATCACACAATAACACCACCATACCATCATACAATAACACCACCATACCATCATACAATAACACCAGCATACCATCACACAATAACACCACCATACCATCACACAATAACACCACCATACCATCATACAATAACACCACCATACCATCATACAATAACACCACCATACCATCATACAATAACACCACCGTACCATCACACAATAACATCACCATACCATCACACAATAACACCACCATACCATCACACAATAACACCACCGTACCATCACACAATAACACAACCATACCATCACACAATAACACCACCATACCATCATACAATAACACCACCATACCATCATACAATAACACCACCGTACCATCATACAATAACACAACCATACCATCACTCAATAACACCACCGTACCATCATACAATAACACCACCGTACCATCACACAACACCACCATACCATCATACAATAACACCACCATACCATCATACAATAACACCACCATACCATCATACAATAACACCACCATACCATCATACAATAACACAACCATACCATCACTCAATAACACCACCGTACCATCATACAACACCACCGTACCATCACACAATAACACCACCATACCATCACACAATAACACCATACCATCACACAATAACACCACCATACCTTCACACAATAACACCACCATACCATCATACAATAACACCACCATACCATCATTCAATACCACCATACCATCACACAATAACACCACCATACCTTCACACAATAACACCACCATACCATCACTCAATAACACCACCATACCATCACACAATAACACCACCGTACCATCACACAATAACACCACCATACCATCATACAATAACACCACCATACCATCATACAATAACACCACCGTACCATAATACAATAACACAACCATACCATCACTCAATAACACCACCGTACCATCATACAACACCACCGTACCATCATACAATGACACCACCGTACCATCACACACTAACACCACCATACCATCATACAATAACACCACCATACCATCACACAATAACATCACCATACCATCACACAATAACACCACCACACCATCACTCAATAACACCACCATACCATCACTCAATAACACCACCATACCATCACTCAATAACACCACCTACCATCACTCAATAACACCACCATACCATCACACAATAACACCACCGTACCATCACACAATAACACCACCGTACCATAATACAATAACACCACCATACCATCACACAATAACACCACCATACCATCACTCAATAACACCACCATACCATCACTCAATAACACCACCATACCATCACTCGATAACACCACCATACCATCACTCAATAACACCACCATACCATCACACAATAACACCACCGTACCATCATACAATAACACCACCATACCATCACACAATAACACCACCGTACCATCACACAATAACACCACCATACCATCATACAATAACACCACCATACCATCATACAATAACACCACCGTACCATAATACAATAACACAACCATACCATCACTCAATAACACCACCGTACCATCACACAATAACACAACCATACCATCACACAATAACACCACCATACCATCATACAATAACACCACCATACCATCATACAATAACACCACCGTACCATCATACAATAACACAACCATACCATCACTCAATAACACCACCGTACCATCATACAACACCACCGTACCATCATACAATAACACCACCGTACCATCATACAATAACACTACCATACCATCATACAATAACACCACCGTACCATCACACAATAACACCACCATACCATCACACAATAACACCACCATACCATCACACAATAACACCACCGTACCATCACACAATAACACCACCATACCATCATACAATAACACAACCATACCATCACTCAATAACACCACCGTACCATCATACAACACCACCGTACCATCACACAATAACACCACCATACCATCACACAATAACACCACCATACCTTCACACAATAACACCACCATACCATCATACAATAACACCACCGTACCATCATACAATAACACAACCATACCATCACTCAATAACACCACCGTACCATCATACAACACCACCGTACCATCATACAATAACACCACCGTACCATCACACAACACCACCATACCATCATACAATAACACCACCATACCATCATACAATAACACCACCGTACCATCACACAATAACACCACCATACCATCACACAATAACACCACCGTACCATCACACAATAACACCACCATACCATCATACAATAACACCACCGTACCATCATACAATAACACAACCATACCATCACTCAATAACACCACCGTACCATCATACAACACCACCGTACCATCATACAATAACACCACCGTACCATCACACAATAACACCACCATACCATCATACAATAACACCACCATACCATCACTCAATACCACCGTACCATCACACAATAACACCACCATACCTTCACACAATAACACCACCATACCATCACTCAATAACACCACCGTACCATCACACAATAACACTACCATACCATCACTTAATAACACTACCATACCATCACACAATAACACCACTGTACCATCACACAATAACACTACCATACCATCACACAATAACACCACTGTACCATCACACAATAACACTACCATACAATCACTCAATAACACTACCATACCATCACTCAATTACATCACCGTACCATCACTTAATGACACCAGCATACCATCACTCGGTACTGCTATTACCATGTAGTATGTAAGTCATATAATCAGTGGTGCCGGAGTGAGATCTGCTAAAATTATTAAAAGACATATGTGAAGGATACCGCCTTGCCAAGCTGCTTGGCACACCTGCGATCACCCTTCTTTACCTCCCACTCACACGCTGTGAGTGGACCAGGTTCATAGGATAATATGAAACGAGCTTTATAAATTTTATATATTTATTAACCCGAGTGGGTCGGTACTAGCCACTAACATATACAGAAATACACATCAATGGATTATCAAGCAAATACAGGTAAAAGCAAAATACAGTACAGAAAATAAAATGGGATTAAAAGAGAAAAGTATTACCCAGAACGAGTTTGTGATCTGGTTCTCTGAGCCTCCATGTGGTAGGCCTCAGGGCACTTCCTTAAACAAGTTACAGAGCATGTATCTTTACAGCTTCCCAGGATCAGAAGACCCCCCTGTTCCCCAGGTGAGACCATATAACTATCCCCGTCTCCTCCCTGAGTGATGTCACTAGGAGGGAAAGTCCCGGCCTCCATCTTTGAAGTAAAATAACCATGATTCATCATATTTCCTTGCCTGATGACCGTAAGGTAAAGCAAGGGGTATGATGGGGCTTGGGGGCGAGCTCCCCATCCTGTAGACACCAAGAATGACACCCCAATCCCCTTTGGGTAATGAGATCTGTGTCGGGATCTTTTCCCTGCTCTCAACCATACTGAGTTTAGAATTGGGCCGCTTGTCTCTGCCTGGCGCACGCGAGGAATTTATTGGTGCGACTATAGACGGTTTTGCTGGGGAAATATTGCCATAAAACCATATTCCCTTTTTACTGTGGTCAGCTCCAGGAAGACTGTGTTCTGTTTGCTTAAGGCCCTTCCAACCATGGCTCTGCAGGAAACCCCTGCAGAGATGATGAGTCCAACAAGGGTATGCTAATTGAGGCAGGGAGAAGAGTTATTATGACCAAGTGATAAGACATGAAAAACAAGTATCTGACTGGAAACCCATAACTGGGGCTCTCATCATCACAATATGCCTCATAATAAGTTTGGCACATCTCGGATGGTCCACGCACCAAACGCTGAAATCTACAACATAAAATTTGCATAAAACGTATTTATGCAAATTTTTCTAGTGTAGTCTCACCTACACTCAAAGAAGATAATGGGGGAAATTTATTAAAACTGGTATTTCATAGGCCGGTCTTGTTCGGTTCCCCTGTTGTTGAGAGATGTGTCTGAAGTATTAAGATGCTCCAGTCTGTTAATAACTTGGGCGCAGCGCTGGAGGTCCTGTGAGTCAGAACACAAATCTACATCAGTTTTCTGGTGTGAGTTATAGCAATTTTCTCAGGCCTAGGTGTACTCACCCCGGCTCTCCTTGGTCTCTGCCTCTCCTCCCATTTTAGTCAAAAGTGACAAGTGGGACACAGAAATAATAATGTGTCATATCTTTGGTGCAAAACATGACAATGCAGAAAAAATGTGTCACATCTATTCCAGGGAACTAGAGTAGATGAATTAGTAAATTCCCCCATATACTACTGTTAGTTGAATTTTCTCTGATTTTCCTGCTTTTTCTTCTCCAGTGGAGACCCGGTCACAGTTAATTGTTCAGCAACATTCCCAAAAAAAACCACACGGATGAGGAAGTGCAGCAAGCATTCAATGAGGCGGTTATGAAGAATTCTAGTATGCTGGGAGACATTAAGGTCCTGTTCAATACCTCAAACACTACAGGTAGTTAACAGGAGATGTCAGACTATATATATTATATACTTGTGGGATTGTTATTGCTATATCTTTTAATATTCGGTTTTATAGTATTATAGTTACTTGTAGTTTATAATCATTTGGTCTTCCGGTAATGGAAATCAGCTCACCAGGTACTGACATCCTCCTAAGCTTAAGCTTACACAGAGCAGACAATATGAACTAGAAGAGCTGCAGTGTAAAGCAAGGAGTAAGGACAGAATAGAACAATCCTTTAGAGAGTCAGGAGATAGATTTTTAGACTACCACAGTCCTTAACAGACAATGCAGCTATGCTGGAACCACTGATCACAGCTGTGATCTAGCGGAGCTATTTCCATCAACAGTGATGGAAATAAATATCAGGTAAGTATCACAAAGGTGGTGACTTATGTAGAACTTCAGATTCCAGTTGGTGTAAATGTGTCAATGTTACGCAGGATGGCATGATACCACGGTAATGATTTTGTGTCTTTTTTTTTTAGTCAGTAAAGTTGGCGATTCTTTCATTATGAATGTTATATTTGCTTTTTGCCTTAGTATATTCTTTATTGCCATACAGCTCCTCCTACAACACCAAGCATTAAACCTGGACGCAAAGCTAAAAGACCCTACCCAGGTCATCCACCTAGAGCAGCAAGATCTAGCACAAGAACTATCATATTTAACTCCACCACAACCAGCAGACCTAGTACTTCCAATACAGAAAGTGTCGGGACCAGACCAAGTACGACAGCCAGACCCAGCACTGCTAGATACAGCACAGAATCTCAACCGGGCATGACAAGATCTGGTACAACAGCAAGGCCCAGCACTGCAAAAGCAACCGGCACCCCAAACACTGCTGGACTAAGCAAAAGTAATGGATCTGGTACAAGAACAGACCAATCCAAGCCAACTGGTCAACAAGGTACAACCCAATCCAACCCAACTGGACAACAAGGTACAACTCAACCCAACCCAACTGGACAGCAAGGTGCAACCCAACCCAACCCAACTGGACAACAAGGTACAACTCAACCCAACCCAACTGGACAGCAAGGTGCAACCAAATCCAACCCAACTGGACAACAAGGTACAACCAAATCCAACCCAACTGGACAACAAGGTACAACTCAATCCAACCCAAGTAGTCAACAAGGTACAAAGGATACAACATTGACTGCTGTGACTACAACATTTTCATCTACAAATATTGTCTCTCATACTCTGGAGTTCAGAATTGAGAATGCAAACATGGACAATACCACAGGAGAATTTAATAATACTATGATAGACCTGGCAAGTATCAAAAGGATTTAATTACAATTCTGGGATTTTATTTTCACGTCAGTCCATAATGTGGTGACATTTTGACTGCCTGCAGCCACCACTAGGAGCAGCAAAGGAGCTTACTAAAGACAGTTTTATAATTGACTTTAGCGCAGGAGCTGGATATACATACACAGTGGACTTCCCCTAGTGGCAGCTACAGGCAGCCAGAAGTCATAGCGTAGCATAGAGGAGCAGGAGGTTTGGGGCTCTGTATAAGGGAAACCCCTATAAAAATATATAAAGAAATTATTTAGGTTGTGATTTGGAGCTAAACACAAAATGTTTATAGTCTGAAGTTCAATATAAAGTGGCTCTGGCTTTGGACCAGCTGACCAACTAATGTGTATTAGATGTTCAACCGAAGTCCGCCTGATATCAAGGGAAAAAAAGGTTCGGCAGGCTGAATTTCAGAATTCTCAATCCTTTAATCACAAGGAAGAAAATACACCACCAATGGTATCTGACAGTGACTTGGTTGGGACAAATACATAAGTAGTGATTGTGCAGCTCTAATGCTGTATACTATGGCATTCTACACTATTAGAAGTATACTACACTAGTATGGAGGGCTACATTAGTAGTGTAGAGCGCTGCGGGTGTGCTACACCCTTAAGATAGACTGCTGGCCCCCCTTTTACTGGAGATCGGTGCAGGTATCAGATTAGTATTAGGGGGAGTCTATCATCAGGATGAAGCATATTAAACCAGCACCACAGTCAGATAGGTCGGGCTCACCTGAATGTAACACCTTTATACCCATGTAAATTCATGCCTCAGTTGCCAAAATATTCATTTATTTAATATGCAAATGAGCAATCTGGGGACTGAAGGCGACTCCATTGCTCCAAAATGCTCTGACCCACACTGCTCTAATACCCCGGGAAATCCGAGAACACTGGGCCCGGTGATATTTCAGCATAGCTCCCTGAACTTTTCACTCAAACAAGGGAGTGGGAAGAAGGGCGTATTAGAACAGCGTGGAGCCACCCTCTGTGCTGCAGAATGCTCATTTGCATATTGTGAAAATAATTAATATCTAGATAACACAAATTTACATGGGGGATCCCAGCCTATCTGACTGTGCTACTGGTCTCATATACTTCACCTTGGTGACAGACTCTCTTTAAGCTGATAGACTTCAGGAACAATGCTGCTTGGTCTTCCAGGAATGTTTGCAGAGTAACACCATTATAAACACTCTCTTATGTAGGTAGAATATTTAACTCTATTCATCCTGGACACCTAGTTCATGAACATTACAGAATACAGTGAACTTTGACATTTTCTTGTTGCTTTTGTCTTGGCAGATTTCTCGAGTCTTTGCATCAGATTCTGAATTTCAATCTGCAAAAATTGACTCGCTAAGGTGAGTGAATAAATATGAGGAAGATCTCACACCCTAAAAATATTAATACATATTATAGAACTGAGACACACAAGAGCTCACAGTATAACAGCCCTTAGAAAGTAAATGTCATGTATCCCGGGGCAGGGCCGTTTTAACTCATTAGTGCCCCCCCCCCCTCACCATTTACATATACACCCAATTTTTAGAGGTCAGAGAGTGCGATAGATTTTATTTGTATGTGTAAAGAGGATTTCCAGGCTTAATAACTGATGACCTACCTTTAGGATAGACCATCAACTGAAGATCGATAGGAGGCCTGGACTGTGCGAAGCTGCATGAAGAGACCACAGTGTTCAGGGGAGCACTGCGGCCTCTTCACTACTTACCAAACACAGCGCCATACATTTATATAGCACTTGAATGGGACTGAGCTTCGAACAGACCATGTGACTGGAGAATGTGACATCACGTGGCCTGTAAAGTGGAACCGGTGCTCAGGTAGTACTGTTGCCACTTCAAGCAGCTGATCTGCATGGTCTCGGGTGTCGGACTCCCTTCCCGCTGACCTTCAACTGATAACCTATCCTTAATAAGTCCCAGAAAACCCCTTTGAGGCATGCCCTAATCTTGCAGATGTCCCACCAGTTCCTTTATGCCTCCACATAGTAATATTACCCTTCTTTATGTAACATAGTGATGATGATTCCTTACTTCTCCCCGCACAGTATTGTGCCCCTAAGTGCCCCCACACAGTTTAATGCCCCCATATGGTATTATGTCCCCTCAGGGGCCCCTTTAACACTATGATCTCCCACTTGTGCCCCTTCCCACAGTATAAAACCCACTGAGTGGCCCCCACATAGCATAACACCCCCTCAGTGGCCCTCATACCGTATAATACCTTCTTAGTGGCCCCCACAGCAGGACAATAACAAAATCCAGGACAGTTCTGCTGGATCTGGGATGGCTGACAGGGGCCCCCATTGCCATAGCTACAATCTACAAAAATGGCCTCAACACCAAAAATTAAAGATATCTCACAAACAGTACGATAACCTACAAAAAAGAACGAGGTCCAATGCTCAAAATATTATAAAGATGTAAAAAATCGTTACTGATATTATCACACAATATTCATGTATTAATAAATAACAGTAACAGAGACGTCTAACAGCAGGCAAAGATGATAGAAGCCTATATCCACAGAAACGTAGTAACTCAGACATAAGGCTGTCCTAAAAAGGGTAAAAATACACCATTTACATGTAAAATGGTGCAGACTGTAAATTACTAATATATAGCAACAAGTAATATACAGAATGGTCCCAAGAAGGGAATAAGTAATAATCATATGCGGGATGAGGAATCCCTAATTCATAAATCACACTACATATATAGTAGGCAGAGCTGTAGGACTATTCACTGTAACAGTCCATAGGGGCCGGGAACCTATAGCTTTCATATAAGTCACAAGAGACTACATATTAGAATCAGAGGATATATCTATATATATATATATATATATATATACAGTGCCTTGCGAAAGTATTCGGCCCCCTTGAACTTTTCCACCTTTTGCCAAATTTCAGGCTTCAAACATAAGGATATAAAATTTAAATTTTTTGGTGAAGAATCAACAACAAGTGGGACAAAATCGTGAAGTGGAATGAAATTTATTGGATATTTTAAACTTTTGTAAAAAATAAAAAACTGAAAAGTGGGGCGTGCCAAATTATTCGGCCCCCTTAAGTTAATACTTTGTAGCGCCACCTTTTGCTACGATTACAGCTGCAAGTCGCTTGGGGTTGTCTCTATCAGTTCTTGCCCATTCTTCCTTGGAAAACAGCTGGAGCTCAGTGAGGTTGGATGGAGAGCGTTTGTGAACAGCAGTTTTCAGCTCTTTCCACAGATTCTCGATTGGATTCAGGTCTGGACTTTGACTTGGCCATTCTAACACCTGGATACGTTTATTTGTGAACCATTCCATTATAGATTTTGCTTCATGTTTGGGATCATTGTCTTGTTGGAAGATAAATCTCCGTCCCAGTCTCAGGTCTTTTGCAGACTCCAACAGGTTTTCTTCCAGAATGGTCCTGTATTTGGCTCCCTCCATCTTCCCATCAATTTTAACCATCTTCCCTGTCCCTGCTGAAGAAAAGCAGGCCCAAACCATGATGCTGCCCCCACCATGTGTGACAGTGGGGATGGTGTGTTCAGGGGGATGAGCTGGGTTGCTTTTACGTCAAACATATCGTTTTGCATTGTGGCCAAAAAGTTGGATTTTGGTTTCATCTGAGCAGAGCACCTTCTTCCACATGTTTGGTGTCTCCCAGGTGACTTGTGGCAAACTTTAAACGAGACTTTTTATGGATATCTTTGAGAAATGGCTTTCTTCTTGCCATTCTTCCATAAAGGCCAGATTTGTGCAGTGTACGACTGATTGTTGTCCTATGGACAGACTCTCCCACCTCAGCTGTAGATCTCTGCAGTTCATCCAGAGTGATCATGGGCCACTTGGCTGCATCTCTGATCAGTCTTCTTGTTTGAAATGAAAGTTTAGAGGGACGGCCGGGTCTTGGTAGATTTGCAGTGGTCTGATACTCCTTCCATTTCAATATGATCGCTTGCACAGTGCTCCTTGGGATGTTTAAAGTTTGGGAAATCTTTTTGTATCCAAATCCAGCTTTAAACTTCTCCACAACAGTATGACGGACCTGCCTGGTGTGTTCCTTGGTCTTCATGATGCTCTCTGCACTTCAAACAGAACCCTGAGACTATCACAGAGCAGGTGCATTTATACGGAGACTAAATTACACACAGGTGGATTATATTTATCATCATCAGTCATTTAGGACAACATTGGATCATTCAGAGATCCTCACTGAACTTCTGGACTGAGTTTGCTCCACTGAAAGTAAAGGGGCCGAATAATATTGCACGCCCCACTTTTCAGTTTTTTATTGTTTACAAAAGTTTAAAATATCCAATAAATTTCGTTCCACTTCACGATTGTGTCCCACTTGTTGTTGATTCTTCACCAAAAAATTAAAATTTTATATCCTTATGTTTGAAGCCTGAAATGTGGCAAAAGGTTGAAAAGTTCAAGGGGGCCGAATACTTTCGCAAGGCACTGTATATGTGTGTGTGTGTGTGTATAGGGCATGACCAGCTTGTGCTCACTTGTTATAGCATCTCATCCAATGATGGCCAATACCATGAAAACAAGCACATACAGTTGTGCTGAAAAGTTTACATACCCCGGCAGATTTTTTGGCCTTTTTTTCAGAGAATATGAATGATAACACAAAACCTTTTTCTCCACTCATGGTTAGTGTTTGGTTGAAGCCATTTATTGTCAAACTTCTGTGTTCTCTCTTTTTAAATCATAATGACAACCAAAAACATCAAAAAGAAGACATATAAACACCATTCACAGTACTAATATACACAATAACCTCGCAGAATAATACCGTATTTCTCTGAAAATAAGGGCTAGGGCTTATTTTCGGGGTAGGTCTTAATTTTTTCCATGAACAACAATCATAAATTTGATCACTTTTTATTCAAATTTTGTTTGTAGACTGGGCATTTTCGGACACAAGGATACCTAATGTGTTTCAGTTTTTTTTTTTTTACTTTTAAATGTATTGTAGGGAAAGGGGGGTGATTTAAACTTGTACTTTTTTGTTGTTTTATATTTTTTAAAACTTTTTTTATTACTTTTTTTTTTTTCTATTTTATTAACACCCCCCTTTCCCCCAAGGGGGCTTGAACCTGCAATTGTCCCATAGACTGCAATACTACTGTATTCACCACATTATTATTGAGGCTGGTCAGGTCGGCTCCCACAATCTCACTACGCCGGAGCCGACCTGCAACGAGAAAAGTACAGGGCCACTGGGGACCGGCCCCAGGGGCAGTTATAGTACTTTGGGGGGGGGGTTTACACTCAACAATTAGCTCCGGGTCTCTGTACATTACAGCAGAGACCTGGTACAGTAGCTATAGCGGCCGCCGGCAAAGAACAAGGTATGGGGTTGGTGGGGGCCGGCCCCAGGAACAGCTGTTATACTTTGTCACACTCAGCAATGTCCGCGATTACCAACTGTAATTTTTGGAGCTGGACTTATATTTCAAACCTACTCCAAAAAACCTGCAAAAGCTAGTTAGGGCTTATTTTCGGGGTAGGTTTAATTTTTGGAGAAACAAGATGGCGCCGCTGGAGTGGCTACCAGCTACAGCAGCTCTGAGACTCACTATCTTATTTTTCTTTCTATGTCTCGTTTTGTACCTCTCTACTTAAGGACCTTGCACTATGAAGAAACACACACAAAGACTTGGACCCTTGTGATACTTTTTTTTGTTTTTTATCTGTCTTTTTGTTCTGCTTGAAAATGGGATCTTTTGTGTATGCAGACAATTCCTTTGTCTATACAAGAGAGGAAATTCTGCAGCTCAGAGGCACAGCAGGGCGGCATACCATCTGGTCACACATCCCCCGCGAGCTTTGGAGAAAGAAAAAGCGGGGGAGGGGCTGCAGAGCTGGTACTCTTCAGAGGATTAAAAAGAGGCGTTACCGACCAGCTGTTCCCTCCATCATCATGGGCAATGTGAGATCTCTTGCAAACAAGATGGATGAACTAACAGCGCTCACCAGGCATCATCAGGAGTTTCGGGCGTGCAGCATGATGCTACTTACAGAGACTTGGCTCACTGAAGTTACTCCTGACCCTCTGGTCTCCTTGGATGGTTTTAAACTCCTTCGGGCAGACAGGACAAGGGAGAGCGGTAAGAGGAAAGGAGGAGGGCTGGCAATGTTTGTGAATAATAGATGGTGTAATCCTAGGCACATTGTGATTAAGGAGCAAACTTGCTGTAAGGACATTGAACTATTAGCTGTGAGCATGAGACCTTTCTACCTACCAAGGGAACTATCACATGTCATCGTGATAGCTGCATATGTCCCCCCCTCTGCGAAAGCTGACGCTGCCTGCGAGGTCCTACAAGCCACGCTGAGCCAGTTACAGTTAAAACATCCCCAGGCCCTCTTTCTTCTGTCGGGTGATTTCAACCATGCCTCTCCATCATCCACACTGCCCAGTTTCACACAGTATGTAACCTGCCACACAAGAGACAACAAAACACTGGACTTGTTCTTTGCCAACGTGAGGGAGGCATATAACTCATCAGCCCTACCGCCCCTGGGGAGATCGGATCACAACCTAGTGCATCTCCGACCTGTGTACAAGCCACTTATACGTAGAGAACCAGCTGTCACTCGCACAGTGAGGATATGGTCCGAGGAGAGTGATGAGGCTCTGAGGGATTGTTTTGACATAACCGCATGGGAAGTTCTGCAGGACTCTTATGGAGAAGATATAGAAGGACTCACACACTGCATAACGGACTACATTAATTTTTGTGTGGACAACACAGTACCCACAAAAGTGGTGAGGTGCTTCTCCAATAACAAACCATGGATTAACTCTGATATAAAAACACTACTTAAGGAGAAAAAGATGGCATTCAGGACAAGAGATAAGGAGGGGTTGAGGGAAGTACAAAAGGAGCTGAGGCATCAAATCAGGCAGGGAAAAGCCAGTTATAAAGAAAAAATGGAAAAGCAAATGGAAAGAAAAGACATAAGGGGGGTCTGGGAGGGGCTTAAGTCAATTTCGGGTCATAAACAGTCTGTCTGCCAGATTGAGGCAGATGTTAATTGGCTTAATGAACTAAACCTATTCTTCAACAGATTTGATCACACACCAGCTCCTCCCACCCCAGCATGTTCTTCAGCTTCCCCCACCACAATGACTTCTCCCCATGCGGCCACTTCCCAACAGACCAGTAAATCCAGAAATCCGTCTTTATCTGGCCACAGTCTGACCTTCACACGGGCCCAGGTGAGGAAGGAGATGAAAAAGATCAAGGCGAGGAAAGCCGCAGGGCCAGATGACATCAGTGCAAGGCTAATTAAGACTTGCGGGGACCAGCTGTGTGGTATAATTACATATATGTATAATATGAGCCTGAGGCAGGAAATAGTACCTGAATTATGGAAATCTTCTTGTGTGGTACCAGTTCCAAAGAAACCCCACCCTATGGACCTCAACGACTACAGACCTGTAGCACTGACATCCCACCTGATGAAGATCTTGGAGAGATTGGTTCTCACACATCTCCGCCCTCTAGTGAGCCCCGCTATGGACCCCCTCCAGTTTGCTTATCGGCCGGGCATTGGGGTAGATGATGCCATCATCCATCTTCTGCACAGGGCTCTGTCTCACCTGGAGAAACCAGGGAACACAGTAAGAATAATGTTCTTTGACTTCTCCAGTGCTTTTAACACCATACAGCCCAGGTTATTGAGGGACAAGCTGGGCCTTGCTGGAGTGGACCACCACCTCTCCAACTGGATCCTAGACTACCTCACAAATCGACCTCAATACGTGAGAGCCCAAAACTGTGTGTCAGGTACCGTGATCTGTAATACGGGGGCACCTCAGGGTACGGTTCTCGCCCCTTTCCTCTTCACACTGTACACTGCAGATTTTAGGTGCAACTCATCCAGCTGCTACCTACAGAAGTATTCTGACGACTCTGCAATAGTGGGTCTCATCACAGATGATGATGACAGGGAGTACAGAGAACTGAACCGGGATTTTGTGGACTGGTGCCACCGGAACCACCTGAAGATTAACGCGGGGAAGACCAAGGAGATGGGGGTGGACTTCCGCAAAGGCAGAAGCCCTCCTAAACCAGTGGACATCCTTGGGACGGGCATCGAGATTGTGAACACCTATAAGTACCTGGGATTGCTCCTTAATAATAAGCTGGACTGGGCAGGTCACATGGAGGCCCTGTACAGGAAGGGCCACAGCAGGCTCTACCTGCTTAGGAAACTGAGAGCCTTTGGAATCCGGGGGGCACTTCTTAGAACTTTCTTCAACTCGGTAGTGGCATCAGACATCTTCTTTGGAGTGGCCTGCTGGGGGAGCAGTATATCAACCAGGGACAGAAATAAACTTGACAAGCTGATTAGAAAGGCCAGCTCTGTCCTGGGGAGCCCACGCCAGCAGGTGGTGGGTGACAGAAGGATACTGTCCATGGTGAGCTCCATGCAGAAGAAGAAGTCCCATCCCATGCATGAGACTGTGATCGCGCTGAGCAGTACTGTCAGTGACCGACTGCTCCACCCTAGGTGTGAGAAGGAGCGCTATCGGAAGTCTTTCCTCCCCACCGCGATTAGGCTGTACAACCAACACCGACCTAAGCGGAGATCATTACACACAGAGAACTGAAATATCTCTCTGCCTGTTATATCCCCCCCCCCCTCTGCTACGTCCTATCTGTCTGTCTGCTATCAAAGTAATGCCTCTCACCTTGGAACATTCCTGTACATGTTGTATTTGTATTTGTATCTGCTTATCTTATCTTATCTTTGCTGCTGTAACACACTGAATTTCCCCATTGTGGGACTATTAAAGGACTATTATTATTATTATTATTATTATTATTATAAATCACACCTGACAAAAGAAATGATATAATAACCCAAATATCCTACAAACACTATATAACCGCCATTGTGCAATATAGGAGCAAGCAGGTAGCCTTGAACATATAGTACTCTATTGTATGACAATGATATATATAATAACGTCATATGTGTCTTCACACAAAAATCTTCAATAATCTTAAGAAAAAGCCAGTCACCGGTGAGCCCCACCATCCACACCAAAAACAAAATTATCCACCAAACTAAAGAAAAAGGATATTACATAAATAAATGCATAGACTCATATAAAACCGCAAAAACAATACACCCTCTAGCAATAAAATAGCTCCAAAATTCTACATAAAAGAAATGAAATGCTTTTAATCCATCTGGAGCCACCGCTATTAATAGCAGCGTCCATTTTATTTCCTCCTGTAGAAGGCCCTTCTGGACATCACCATCCCTAATCTCACCATGTCAAACCCTCTAAACCATTTCAGAACCCACCATGATATTTAGGGATTGGCTCCGGTTTTTTAAATTTGTCCGTAATATTACGCACAATTCTATATGTCTTGTAACCTGCCGAATCATAGAAGGTATCGGAGCATGCCATATACCCTAAGGTAATACAAGATCCACATGGATATGAGCCCCCTTTGGCCCTCTACATCCAAAAATATCTGACTTTGGAGCAATGTAATGTAAGAATATCCTTTAAATTCTTTGACCTCCTCCAGGTCACTGATGGATTCTTGGGTAGAAGGCGAGCTCAATCCTCATGGGTAAGCAATACCTAACAATGTTTTTAACCCTTTCAGGATCAAGCAAATTTTCCATTTTTTATGTTTTCCATCTTCCAAAGTCCATAACTTTTTACATTTTTTCACTGGCATAGCCATAAAATGTCTTGATTTTTGCGGGACAAATTGTATATCACAATGGTGCCATTTATTATTCTGCCTGTTGTAATGGCAAGCTGAAAAGAAATTCAGAATGTGGTGAAATTGGGAAAAAATTGTAGTTTTTCCTTTTTCTTACGAGCTTTGTTTTTACTGCATTCACTGTGTGGTTAAAGTGACAGGTTGCCTGCCTTCTGCGGGTCAGTATGGTCATGGTGATACTAAATTTATTGTTATGTTTTATTATTTAATTGTTGTTAAGTAATAACTTTGGGGAAAAAAATGTTTTTGCCTCACCGTATTCATAACTTTTTGTTTTATTTCTGTGTATGGAGCTTTGTAAGGCGTGTTTTTAGCTGGACAAGTCGTAGTTTTTATTTATATCATTTTGGGGAATGTCTGAGGTTCTGATCACTGTTTTGGGGTGTGACAAAATCATAAAAAACCCACAATTTGGCTATTTTGATTCTTTTACCATAGCATTCACCATATTGGATAAATATTTTTATATTTCAACAAATCGAGCATTTTCAGATATGAAGATACCTAACCAGTTTATTTTCATTTTGTCTATTCATATATAAACTAGAGAAGGGGTGGTTATTTGAATTTTTCTATTTTTAAATAGTTTTTATACTTTTTACATATTTTTTAGCCCCCTCATGGTAATCATTAGATTGTTTATACAGGAAATTGTTTATGCTACTATTGAGCCTTGCGACAGACACAGCTCTACCGTGCCGTCTCTGATCAAAGGCACTGCTTAGTCAGGTAGCTATGGCAACTGCTCAGCTGCCAAGGGGGCGCAATTTTTACAAACCTTCTCGGAATGTTAATATGTGTGTTAGTGACTGGAGAGGGTTGGACACTTGGACACTTTTGTCAACTTTTTTTTTACTTTTTACCCATTGCATATATGATTTAGTGAACATCACTTTTCAGATGGTTTGCATTAAAAATGTATTACAGTTGATTTTCTGCAGGTTGCATGTCTTACTATGCATTGCAAGCTGCTCTGTCCTGTTCTCAGCAAAATCCATCAGCGATGACATCAGACAGGACCTTCACCCTCTCCTTTTGTAATCAGCCTCTGCTAGGCCTGCTGTGCTTTGTGCAGATCACTGTACAGAAGCAAAGACAGTTCTTACCAGAGATACGGCCCACACACAAGGGTCTTGGGTAGGACAAAATCAGAGGAAAGCCGTGCAGGTGAAATGACCAGTGCTAGGGAATGCCCTGAGCCAAAAGCCTGAACATAGAAGAGGTTGTAAATTGGAAGCAATGGCTGCTGATTTCTTTGCATCTTAGATGCAGCACTTGGTAGGCTGGGGATATGTTAGAGTAAATAGTTTCTTTTTGAATAATAAATATTTTTGCGTCTCCAAATCTGTCATTATCCATGATACCTATCATTATCCGTGATAAAAAAATCAAAGATTATTGACCTTGGGAGGGGGCAGGGAGAATTGATGGAATAAGTTTAATGCCTTCAAAAAATTGAGGGGTTTAATAATCAGCAATTGTTTTTGACTAGACTTTTGATACTGTAAAATTGGATGTTGGAACGATTGCCATGTTGCGTAACGATAAAGGTATAATGATAAGTAGGAATTTTTCCTCCTGTCTCCATGGGGGCAGGGTGGTATAGGGGTGAGGGGTTTGAAGGTGTTTATATGTTTGGTATTGTAATCTTTTTGATATTATGTGGGGATTGATGACTGTATACAATTGAGTATTCCATTGTTAATGTGATGAAACCTTTGGAAAAATAATTTTAAAAAAAAGAAAAGAAAAGGTTGCTGAACGCTTGAGAAGGAATGCTCCATGCAACAAAAAACATAAATTGATACGTGTAACTTTTTTTACTCCATTTTTTCATGCACAAATGTGTGCATAGCCTTTAAAATTAGTAATGTTCCTCGGAATTTCATCAAAAGCTTTGTTTCAATTGGTTTGCCCTTAATATCACATTTACCATAGCCTTTGTCCGAGTCTGATGTTGAAGTCGTTCATCACTTGAACATCTCATTCTTAAAAACTGTCCCACTGATAGAGCTCTGATAACCCGAGGATGATGAGTCTAAGGCTGAGGCCCCACATTGTGGAAACGCAGCTTGTTTTGTTGCAGATTTTGTTGCGATTTTTTGAGACAAAGCCAAGAATGACTACAAAAGGAATGGAAAATATATAGGAAGCTTCTTATACTTCTACCTGCTGCTCAATTCACTCAGCCTAACAGAGTATTTCTAGATCACATCTATAGCACATCTTTCCAGACAGTTTGTCACTTTTACATGTTTCAAAGACATTACCTAACTCTACTTAAACCAATTTTACAAATATCTAATGTGTACAGACCTGCATAGGATCACCAGATTCCTGTTCTCTAAGTAGGACCTCCAAATCATTGTGCCTGTGGTTCAGTCATAGAGAGTAATTGAGAATCCCTTATACAACGACTGAAGTGTTTCTTAAAGAGACCTTTCACGTCCTCATGTACTGTATATGCGGTTTTACATACTGCTAGAAAGCTGACAGCACGCTGTATTCAGCACACTGCCGGTTTTCCCGTTATATGCCCCGGGGCTGGAGATATCGGGAGTCTAAATTTCACCGTTCACAGTCAGAAAGGCGTTCCTGACAGTCTAGCTGCGCTGTGAGGAGCGCCCTCCCTGACTGTGCTCGTCCATAGACTTGTACTGGGGGGCGTTCCTCACATCTCAGCGTCATCACTGGGCTATAAGGAACTCCCCCTCTCTGCACTCGACTATAGACAAATTCAGCGCGCTGTCAGCTTTCTAGCGGTATGTAAAACCGCATATACATGAGGACATGAAAGGCCGTCTTTAAGCAATAATTTATACCCAAATAATTCCAAGTCCTTAACAGCAGAGAACAATTACTAAACCTCTCGGTCAGAGAAGATGTCAAACCCTTGTGTAGAACCATTCATTTAAGAGATTTATTCGCTTTAAGTCCTCTTTGCTCACTTCCCCTTGTAATCATTTTGTCTGTTTTTTCTTTTGATGGATGGCGTTCTGAGATTGTGGATCTGGTTTCCATTTGCTTCTCTTGCCCTGATGTTTACCAAAAAACGTTCTCCACATTCTTTCTCAGACAGAAGACATATACTAGAAATGAAGCAAGACAAGGACCTTGATCTATCCCTTCTTTAAAATGATATATACAATTTGCCTAAAAATCACCCAAGTCTCATTGACACTTCTTCACTTTCAGGCCTTAAACCTCCTTCGCCCACTTTTCCAGTTTCTCTTCAAGCTCTTTATCAAACAATCACAGGCCTCAGGAGACAGGACTTGTTCTATTTTATCCTATAACTCCCTGACAGTTTTGAACATATCCTGCCCGGAGTTTAAGCAAAGTACTTTATAGTCACATCCATAATGACCTCTAAAATAAAATTAGCTTTAACCTTCAGATGACAGAATTGATGTTTTCTGTTCATCTCACCTTTCGAAAGCAAAAAGCAATAAAAACTGATCAAAAAGTCTTATGTACCCACAAAGTACAAGGTCTAGTAAAGTTACATTGAAATAGCCTGTAAAAAGATATGAATGCGGGAATGTAGAGAGAGATAAAATGGCACCGACATTCCTTCACCGTCATATGGGCGAGCCTTAATGCTCAGCGTCATCGCGGGGCAGTAAGGAATGCCCCCTCTGACAGTACAGTGCTATAGAAGAGTACTGTTGGGGAGGGCAACAGATATAATCAATAACATAAAAAAAGCTTCTGATATTAACAATGTATTACATGTTTATATTCTGACAGAGAAGGATCGGTGATCATCGACAGCATCCTGACGTTCCTCGCACCAGGCCTTACTGATCAACAGATTGCAGATAAGCTTTATGATTATCTGAAGGCTAACAACTTTTCCCTGGGCCCCTATCAGATAGATCCTTCAAGCATTCGTGTTGGAGGTAAGAGAACTCAATGTACAACACTTCCATTGCCTGGTATAAATCCCCATAAACTACAGCTGGATATAGTAAGGGGGGAAACATCAACCCCATTCCATCTTTTGGATGAAGCGACAGGCCCTATCCAGTGACTAGGTGATAACTTGACTTTACTGGGATACCCCGTTAAACAGATTTTATGCAGCATAGAAAGTGATGTAATACGCAGAGAATAAGCGGTGGTATCTTAGAGTTTGCAAGGTGCATATACATCAATGCCGTATCTTCACATCATCCTGGTTATAGGACATTAGGGTTAGACCTGGTGCACTTTACTAGTATCATTCAGCTGAGGTAGCAGCAGTGGATCCGCAGAAGTCTTGCTCCTTCAAAGAGCTTGTAGGAACATAATACTTTGCGCAAAAGGACACTTTCAATCTGTAACATTTCTATAATATTTCTGTAACATTTGTATATTATTTGTGTAATATTTATGTGCTACAAATACTGGATAGAACTAAAGTTGATGATGCATATGAGGTAATACCTATGAATGGGGAAATGACAAGTAATAAGAATTGAAATTGCTAAAAAAAAATTTTCTTTATTTTGCAGATGCCATCCCAACAGCCCTTAAAACATCAACGTCAGCTCCTGGAACAGAATCAACTACCACAGGCTCCACAGCCACTTCCAAATCTGGAGGGGTATCTGGAATAAGCGGTTCTCAAAATCCCGGTATTTCAAATGGCGTTTCCACCAGTAATCCAATTGAGAGTCCAAAAAGCACATCTGGTGGAGCGAGTCCTTCTGTACCTGCAGTGACTGTCCCGTCTACTTCAAATGGTGATTCTACATCTTCTTTTTTTCTACAATATGTGACCATTAAGAATTATGTATATTTACAGCCTTAATGTGTACTATGGGCAATGGTATCTGGGTCTAGTCATCCTTGCAGAGGCCCTAATGTAGTGATCACTAATACCTGTATGAGTACTAGAGAGGGATCATACATGGGTACTACCTGACTGCAGGTATCAGTATGGGCACTATTATAAGTGGAGCTATTGTCTGATTCCATATGCTTGAAGCTCCTGTATGGAAACCTTATGACTTGGGTAAATGATACAGACTGCTTTGGTAAAGGATAGTGAATGGAAGCTATGTATGGAACAAAAGTGTGGACATGTCAAGTGGAGAGATAGGATAATATCAGAGCAGTCGCCGGCCTGAGAGCAGGTATTATGGCAGGAGCAACTACAAGAGCTGAAAACCAGGCGGCAGTCTATAGCTCATCTATCTGCTAGTCTCATGAGAATTCCTACCTCAATGCCAGCAAACTTTATGCCGATATATAGCCAAGAATATAAATCTTCAGCAGTGTATACATATTAGACTAGTGCCAGCCAGACCTGCCATCCATCTAATGTGTATTAGATGTTTGGATGATTTTTGTTTGACAGATGTTGTATCTCCTATGAGGACTGGTAATTATTTATCCCTGTAAGAACACATGCACCCTTGGCTAAACTGAGCATGTAGGTGTATAGGTAATTGAGGAGTAATTGTCGTTGTCCAAAAGATCATTCAGCTAGGTTGAAGGTATATGGCCACCTTAACCCTGGAATGCCCTGGTGCCTTGTTTTCTGTTACTCGGTGCTTTGGTGGCTTATTCAGACCCTCACTGTGGTCCTATATTCTGCTCATACTGTCCTTATTATGGTTCTCAGACTTATCTACTAACACTTTTTCCGATCCTTGTTCCTGTCTCAACTACTGGTACTAATTCCTGGTAACGTCTCCTGGTTCTGACTCTGGTTCTACCTTGGTAATGGTAATTTTCTTTATCTGTGATCTGGACCTCCAGTGTCTCCAGGTGGCTAGTACACACTACTGACTACATCTACTGGATCAGAATGTGGTTCTACCTGGTTTTATCTGTTCCTGATTCATCTCCTGGTTTTGACACCTGATTTTAGATTCTGGTTATGCTCCTTTTCCTGATCTAACACTTGGCCCTGACCCTCTCCTGGTGGTTTTACATCTTCTCTTATTCCACAATATGAAACAGACTATCAGTATCTGGGTGTGATCCTAAAACACCTAATAAATTATCATGTAACCATTTTGCAGATGTTCTCCCCAGTGAGCATGCAACAACTTCAAGCCCTGGGTCAAAAACAGAAGGTTCAACTGTCACAACAGGCTCCATGATCACTACCAAATCTGGAGGGGTATCTGGAGTCAGCAGTTCTCAAAGTCCCGGTATGAGTACAGGACCATCAAATGGTGTCACCACCAGTAATCCAAATGAGAGTCCAAAAAGCACATCTGGTGGAGCGAATCCTTCTGTTTCTGGAGTGACCGTCCCGTCTACTTCAAATGGTGATTCTACATCTTCTCTTCTTCTACAATATCACTAATAATTTCTGTTGCACAAGAACTAAGAGCCTAAAAGCTCACTGTGGTCAATGGTATCTGGGTCCAATCATCTTTGCAGAGGTTCCCTAATATCCAGAATCAATGCCTGGTTGGGTACTAGGGAGGGATCATACATGGGTACTACCTGACTGCAGATATCGGTATGGGCACTACTATGAGTGGGGCTATTGTGTGATGAGCTCCTGTTTGGAAATCATTAGGACTTGGGTAACTTTGGTTAACATAGTGAATAGAAGTAACTGTGACTGGAAGAAATGTGTGGAGGTGTGAACTGGTAAAACAGAATAACATCAGGTCAGTCATTATTTGGGGAGCAGGTATCACAGTAGAAATGTAAGGAAATGTCTAACTTCCAGGAAATACAGTTTAGATAGCAACTGAATAGATTAATAACTTACTAATGTACATTGTTATCTATGGGAGATGTCACCAGTGTCTGCAGACAGAGGGACAGGCTAGAGCTCATCTACCTGATCGTCTCATGAGCATTTCTACCTCACTGCCAGCAATGTTTCGTCCTATTTATAACTAAGAATAAAGGCTTCAAACTGGGTATACATATTAGACTAATGTCAGCTGAACCTGTCGAGGTTGGCAAGATTGGCCAACCATGTAATATGTATTACATGTTCATTTGGAAGATGTGTAAGTTAATGGATCGGTCATATTGTATTTCGATACCTCTGATCTTTCATTCAAAGGGGAGATAAGCCACCACAAGAGGTGTCTGCCAGAGACTAATCCCTTCTCCTTATTGAGAAGACATGTGCCCCTGGTGAAACTAAACTTGCATGTGTATCTTGGAATAGAGAGGAATAGCTTATGGCTGAATGTGCACATAACTAGCTATTGAATGTGTATTGCCACCTTAATCCCAGAATGTCCTGATGCGTTGTTTTCTCTTACTCAGTATTTGGTGGTTTGTTCAGACCCCCTCACTGTGTTCTTATATTCTTCTCATACTCTCTTTATTGTGGTTCAGAACCCTAATTACTAACACTTGTTTTGGGTTTTGGCATTTCCTATATCGACTTTGGCTACTGATTCCTGGTAATGTCTCTTGTTTTTGACTCTAGTTGGTTAAGGTTCTGTTCTTTATGTGTGACCCGGACCTCCATTGTCTCCTGGTTTGCACTCCGGTTCTCTTCTGGATTTGTTTCTGATCCTGACTAGTTCACACTACTGACTACATCTACTTGATCACATTCTGGTTCTACTTGGTTTCACCAGTTCCAAATTCTTCTCCTGAATTTGACTCCTGGATTTACTACAGTTCCTCATGTAACACTTGGTCCTGACTTCCGGCTCCATCTCCTGGTGGTTTTACATCTTCTCTTTATATCTTCTTCTAAATTTGAAATCATTAATGTTTCGCTGTGCCAAGAATCTAAAAACAGACCTTCACTAACAGTATATTGATCTGATCCTAGTCTACTAAACAAGTTTTCCTCCACCCATTTTGCAGTTGTCATCCCCAGTGGTCTTCCAACAAATCCAAGTCCTGGGTCAAAAACAGAAGGTTCAGCAGCCACAACAGGCTCCACGGCCACTTCCAAATCTGGAGGGAATAAGTGGTTCTCAAAGTCCCGGAATGAGTACAGCACCATCAAATGCTGTTTCCACCAGTATGCCAAATGTAACTAGAGTGACCGTCCTGTCCACTTCAAATGGTGATTCTACATCTTCTTCTATTCTACAATATCTAGTCATTAATAATTTTTTCTTCACTGTCACCAAGAGCCTAAAAGCCTCAGAGGTCACATCGAACGACATGAAGCAAGTGCCATAACATTGGCACAGCCCACATAACCACTGAGGCCCAATCACAGGCCTCAGCATTCCCCTGGCCCTGCTGACATCATTCAGGAAAAGAGAAGAGGGCGTAAAAAGAATGAGCACCCACTCCAGATGCTGTGACAGAGCACAGGACAGGTGAGTATGACTGTTTGTTGTGTTTACTATCCTCCCCTGGGCCTCCATTTGTTATACCCTGGGGTCTGAAAAGAAAAAAAATGGTGCGAATCAAAAAGAATGTAAAATTAATTTAGAAAATAGATAGCAGCAGTAGTGCAAACTCACAGCAATGGCTGCCTGTGCCTGCCTAACTAACACACTGACACTGACTGACCCCTATTGCTCTGTAAAATCTCTCTCTCTGTCATTTTATTGTTAATCCATATATTCTCTTCTCCTTACTATGAAACACACTAACTGATATTAATCTACTATCTATATTTATTTAGTGTTTTACCATCTTTCATTTTCTGTCTGACGTCATCTCTCTCCGCTCTGCGTCTGTAGCTGCTTATCTTGGTGGAGCCATTTTATATCAGCTATGACTCATCAGTGACATCACACCTATAGTCCCTGATGATTGGCTATGCAAGAGGAAGAGCTCCCTTCCAGGCATTTTGGGGAAGTCTGATAGGCTGTCTCCTGAAGTCATGTGATCCTTCTTTTTGTTTTTGATATGTAAAATGGCAAATGCAATTTTGACCGACTCATGGGGCGAATCCCAAAAGATTTAGATTCAACTAAATCTGAAACTTTGGGAAAATTGATAACAAATTCTATTTGTGCCAAATTGATTCACTCATCTCTATTACAGAGTGTCACATCTGTAGTATTTTCCCTACATCGAACAGAAGAGCTAAAAACAGGGTATTCTCTGTTGGGAAATGTCATCAGTCTATAGACAGAGGGGCAGGCTAGAGCTCATCTACCTGATCGTCTCATGAGTCTTCCTGCCTCAATGCCAGCAACCTTTAGGCCTATTTATAGCCAAGGATACAAGGCTCCAAGCTGGGCATACATAGTAGACTAATGCCACCTGAAAGTGAAGACCATCTAATGTGTATTAAATGTTTGGATGACGTTCGATTGCCACATGTTGAGGGGGAAAAGGATCGGTGATGTTGTATTTCAATAAATATGGCTGATCCTTTGTTTTAAGAGAAGATAAGCCGCCATCAGGGGCTAGCCATTCAGCTACCCATTGGAGGTATATGGCCACCTTAACCCTGTAATGTCCTGGTGCATTGTTTTCTGTTACTCGGTGTTTCAGTGGCTTGTTCAGACCCTCATTGTGTTCCTGTATTCTCCTCTTACTTTCCACATTGTGGTCCTGAGCCTGAAGTACGGACACTTTTTCAGGTCCTGATACCTATATTAATATCTGGTACTGGTGCATTGTAACATCTCCTGGTTCTGACTCCGGTGTTAACACTGTTTCTTGGTGATGGTTCTGTTCTTTATCTGTGACCTGGACCTCCAATGTCTCCTGGTTTGGACTCTGATCCCCTCCTAGATTTGTTTTTGATCCTGACTAGTTCACACTACTGACTACAGCTACTGGATTATGGGTTCTACCTTCTTCATCTGTTCCTGGTTTTTACTCCTGCCTTCAGATCCTGGTTCTTCTACAGTTCCTGATCTAACACTTGGTCCTGACTACCTGGTCCTGGTGATTTTACATCTCCTCATGCTTCACAATATGGGAATGTTAATGATTATCATTCTCCTGTGCTAAGTACAGGCCATAACTAACAGTATCTGGGCCCACGTCTAAACCACTAAACAAGATTTCCTCCAAACATTTTGCAGATGTCATCCCCAGTGACATTACAACAACTCCAAGTCCTGGCTCAAAGACAGAAACTTCAGCTGCCATAACAGGTTCCATTGTCACTTCCATATCTGGAGGGGTGTCTGGAATAAGCGGTTCTCAAAGTCCCGGTATGAGTACAGGACCATCAAATGACGTTTCCACCAGTAATCCAAATGAGAGTCCAAAAAGCACATCTGGTGGAGCGAGTCCTCCTGTATCTGGAGTGACCGTCCTGTCTACTTCAAATGGTGAGTCTACATTTTCTCTTCTTCTACAACATCGGATGAATAATAATTATTATTGCTGCGGTGCTAAGAGCCTAAAAGCTCACTGTGAAAAGTTGGGGTGGAGGGATCAGTGATGTTGTATTATAACATGATTGATCTTTCGTTTTAAGAGGAGGTAAGCCACCACCAGAGGTGACAGGTAGTTAATTATGCCTTATTCCTATTGAGGGCACATGCACCCTTGACCAATCTGAGTATGCATGTGTATGTTTAATTGGAATAGAAAAGCTGTTGTCCAAAAAACATTCAGCTAGCTAGCTGCGGAATATGGGCCACCTTAACCCTGCAATGTCCTGGTGCATTGTATTCTGTTTCTCGATGCTTCGCTGGCTTGTTCACTTCCTTATTGGGTTCTCATATTCTAATCGTACTCCCCTTATTGTGGTCATAAGCTCTAATTAATAACACTTGTTTTGGGTCCTGGTGTTTCCTATATTAACTTTTGGTACTGACTCCTGTAATATCTCCTGGATCTGATGCTGACCCTTGCCTGGTAATGGTTCTGTTCTTTCTCTGTGACCTGGACCTCCAATGTCTCCTGGCTTGGACTCTGGTTCTCTCCTGGATTTGTTTCTGATCCTGACTAGTTCACACTCCTGACTACATCTACTGGATCAGAATGTGGTTCTCCTGGTTTTGACACCTGATTTCAGATTCTGGTTATGTTCCTTTTTTCTGATCTAACACTTGGTCCTGGCCATCTCCTGGTGGTTTTACATCTTCTCTTATTCCACAATATGAAACAGACTATCAGTATCTGGGTCTGATCCTAAAACACCTAATAAATTATCATCTAACCATTTTGCAGATGTTCTCCCCAGTGATCATGCAACAACTTCAAGTCCAGGGTCAAAAACAGAAGGTTCAACTGTCACAACAGGCTCCATGATCACTACCAAATCTGGAGGGGTATCTGGAGTCAGCAGTTCTCAAAGTCCCGGTATGAGTACAGGACCATCAAATGGTGTTACCACCAGTAATCCAAATAAAACTACAAAAAACACATCTGGTGGAGCGAGTCCTTCTGTATCTGGAGTGACCGTCCCGTCTACTTCAAATGGTGATTCTACATCTTCTCTTCTTCTACAATATCTGATAAATAATAATTATTGTAGCACTGGTGCTAAGAGCCTAAAAATGATCTGTAGCCAATATCGGATCAATATTAATTATTGTTGTGTTAAGAAAATGGATGCGTGTCCAACATTATCTGGGTCCAATCATCCTTGTAGAGGTCCCTCTGTAACCAGCATCACTACCTGTATGGGTACTGAGAAATCACTCTAGAGAACTGTGACTTTACAGTAATTGGACATCACAATCAGTAACTGGGACAACTAAATTGAGCATTTTGACATCACAACGAGGCTTTGAGTCATCACAATACGGCACTGTGACATCACACTGGGGCTTTGAGATATCATTTTTTAAATGAATGTGGCTCTCAACCACCAGTCAACGATGAATATAGTGTACAGTGAGCAAAAGGTTGGGGCCTATGGTCTAGCTGCATCAGCACTCACAGCCTGCCTAATACATTGACATTGTCTCTATAAAATTTCTATCAATGTATTGTACATCTATCCATTTTCTTCTCTCACTGTGAAACACACTCATTGACACCAACCTGCATCAGAATCTGGTTCTACCTGGTTTCATCTGTTCCTGATTCATCTCCTGGTTTTGACTCCTGGCTTCAGATCCTGGTTTGCTCCTGGCTTAAGATCCTGGTTTTGCTCCTGGCTTAAGATCCTGGTTTTGCTCCTGGCTTCAGATCCTGGTTTTGCTCCTGGCTTCAGATCCTGGTTTTGCTCCTGTTCCTGATCTAATGCTTGGTCCTGACTACAGGCTCCATCTCCTGCTGGTTTTACATCTTCTCTTAGTCCATAATGTGGGATTCTTAAGTTTTATTATTCCCCTGCACAAAGAGCCTGAAGGCAGGCCATGACTAACAAGCTATGTGTACAATCCTATATCGATAATCAAGTTACCCTTTAACTATATTACAGATGTCATCACCAGTGACCGTACAACTTCAAGCTCTGGGTCGAAAACAAAAGATTCAGCTGCCACAACAAGTTCCATGGTCACTTCCAAATCTGGAGGGGCAACTGGAGTCAGCGGTTCTCAAAGTCCCGGTATGAGTACAGGAACATCAAATGGTGTTACCACCAGTAATCCAAATGAAACTCCAAAAAGCACATCTGGTGGAGCGAGTCCTTCTGTACCTGGAGTGACGTCCCGTCTATTTCAAATGGTGATTCTACCTCTCTTCTTGTACAATATCTGATCAATAATATTTATTGTAGCTTTTACGCTAAGAGGCTAAAAATGATCTGTAGCCAATATCGGATCAATATTAATTATTGTTGTCTTAAGAACATAGAAAAGTGTCCAACATTATCTGGGAACAATCATCCTTGTAGAGGTTCCTCTGTAGCCTCACCACCTGTAGGAGTACTAGAGAGGAATTATACATGGGTACTACCTGACTGCAGGTATCAGTATGGGCACTATTATAAGTGGAGCTATTCATTTGGAAGATGGAGGGGCACGTTGTATCTCAACATGTCTGATCCTTCATTTTAAGGGGAGATAAGTCACTACCAGAGGTATTTGTCAGAGAATTATCCCCTCTCCTTACTGAGAACATGTGTACCCTTGGTCAAATTGCATATGTATGGTAAACTAGTGAGGAACAGTTTATGTCTGAAAGATCATTCAGCTAGCTATTTGAGGTATATGACCACCTAACCCTGGAATGTCCTGGGGCATTGTTTTCTGTTACTCAGTGCTTCGGTGGCTTGTTCAGACCTTCACTGTGGTGCTATATTCACCTCATTCTTTCCTTATTATGGTCTTGACGCCAAATTACTAACACTTGTTTCTGGTCCTGGTATTTCCTAAAACAAATTCTGTTAATGGCTCCTGGTAACGTTTCTTTGTTCTGTCTCTGGTTTTAACACTGGTATTTGGTAACATCTGTTCTTTATCTGTGACCTGGACCTCCAATGTCTCCTGGTTTGGATTCTGCCTTCCTTTTGGATTTGTTTCTGATCCTGGTTCACACTACCAAGTACACCAATCTGGATAACAATCTGGTTCTACCTGGTTCAACAGTTTTGCTCCGGTTCCTGATCTAACACATGGTCCTGACTACAAGCTCCATTATCTGGTGATTTTACATCTTTGCATTTTCCACAATATGGGGTTGTTAAGTGTTATTATTATTCCCCTGTTCTATGAGCCTAAAGACAAGCCATGACTAGCAGTATGTGGGTGCAATCCCAAACTACTAAACAAGTTATGCATTAACAATATTGCAGATGTCATCTTCAGTGACCTTACAACAATGCAAAATACTGGATCGAAAACAGAAGATTCAGTCGCCACAACAGGCTCCATAGCCACTTCCATATCTGGAAGGGTAACTGGAATAAGTGGATCTCAAAGTCCCGGTATGAGTACAGGACCATCAAATGGTGTTACCACCATTAATCCAAGTGAAAGTCGAAAAAGCACATCTGGTGGAGCGAGTCCTTCTGTATCTGGAGTGACCGTCCCGTCTACTTCAAATGGCGATTCTACATCTTCTCTACTTCTACAATATGTGATCAATAATGATTATTGTTGCACCAGTGCTAAGAGCCTAAGAACGAGCTGTAGCCAAAAGTATCTGGGTCCAATCATCCTTTCAGAGGTTTAGTACTACAGAGGGATCTTACATGTGTATTACCTGACTGCAGGCATCATTTTGGGCTCTATTATGTCTGAAGCTATTATATGATGCCATATGGTGGCAGCTCCAGTATGGAAATCATTAGAATACGGGAAATTTGTGAAATTGCTTTGGTCAAAGATAGTGAATGGAAGCCACTATGGCTGGAAAAAATGTGTGGAAAAAGAAACTGTGAAGACTGGATGATATGAGGGCAGTCATTATTTGAGGAGAGGTATCATGGCAGGAATTAAAGGGCTTCTCCACGTTATAATGAATGCCATTTAAAAATCAGCTAAATATACAGTATTAAATAGATACTAATGTACATTGTTTGGCATATCTACAGTATGGCCCATCCATTGACCACCTACAAGTTACAAACAATGTATTTGCCTTTTATGTATGGGAGGTGTCCACCAGTGTCTGTAGACAGAGGGGCTAGAGCACATCTATGTGCATTACTGCATCAAACCCATCATAGTTTACGCTATCATTCATAGTCAAGAATATAACTCTTCATGCTGGGACAGCTCAAACTGCCAAAAATCTAATGTGTTTTACATGTTTGGCTTACAATTGTTTGGCAGTTGTTGGGTGGGGTTAATGGACTGGTCATGTTGTATTTAAACATGTCTGTTCCTTTATTCTAAGGGAAGATAAGCCACTGCGAGTCTGTCTGCAAGCAACCTAGCCCCTCTACTTATTGAGAACACGTGCACCCATTTCCAAACTGAGCATGACTATGTATGGGTAGTAAGGAAGAGCAAGTTTTGTCTAAAATATCATTTAGCTAGGTATTGGAAGTATATGGCCACCTTAATACTGGAATGTACTGGTGCATTGTTTTCTGTTACTTGGTGCTTTGTTGCCTTCTTCAGACCCCCTCACTATTTTCCTATACTTTACTCATACTCTGCTTATTATGGTCCTGAGAACTATTTACTAATACTTGTCCAGGCATTTCCTATATCAACTTCTGGTACTGACTGCGTGTAACGTCTTCTGGTTCTGACTTGGTTCTACCCCGGTTCTATCCTGGTATTGGTATGTTCTTCAACTATGACCTGGACCACCAATGTCTCCTAGCTTGGTTCCCTCCTGGATTTCTTTCTGCTCAAGACTGGTTCCCACAGCAGTTACAACTACTGGTTCACAATCTGGATCCTTCTGGTTTCAACTGTTCTTGATTTATCTCCTGGTTTTGACTCCCGGCTTCAGATTCTGGTTTTGCTACTGTTCCTTATCTTGGACCTGACTATAGGCTCTAACTCCCGGTTCTGGTGCTGACTCCAATTCTAGTGCTGCTGTTCCAGTTGCCACCATTGGAAGACTTCTCTAAGAGCTGTGACTTGGGAATGCTTTTACAGGAAGAGGTTAAATGTGAAGACCAAAGGATTTTTTAGACTTTGTATCTTGGTTTAGCCTGGTCATTGTTAACCTGACCATAGTACAGGGTCTAATGTGTTCCAATCAGTCACAATGTCATGCACCATCCACAAAGGGATATGGAAGGGGATTTTTGGAACTAACAAGTTAAGAGAAATGTCTAATAGTGCTGCGATCATCAGTCACCAAAAGGAACATCTTCGATCCTCTTCAATTCCTGCAAACAAAATACAGTTCTTCTGCACATTCTTAGTACTGTAGAACGTTTTTTTTTTTTTTATCAAATTCTGGTTAACCGCAAACAAAGCAGCATGTATAGGTTTCTGAATAGAGAATTGGTCAGTTTAATTAAATTTTAACTCATGTGTTTTCTTCAGATCTTCCAACTAATGCAGATGCAAGTATGGGTTCAAATCCAATTTCTAGGTCGGAAATAACATCCTTTTCTAGTTCAAAAGCACCTGCAATGACGACAGGATTATCTTCAAATGGATTGTTCTCAACCGGTCTTAATGTGAGCTTAAATACTCCAACTGAAGCAACTCGCCCTCCAAGATCTGGAGAGACCACCAAATCTTCAAGTGGACTGTCCTCAAATGGTGTATCCTTAAATAATTCCAATGCGAACTTAAACACCCAATCTGGGGCAAGTTCTCCTCCAACACCTGAGGAGACTACAGGATCCTCAAATGGTGCATCTACTAATCCAAGTGTAAGCTTAAAACAACACCTGGAAAGACATCAGGTGATGTGTCTATTAATCCAAGTGGTCTACCAGGATCACAAAAGACCACTAAATATTCATTATCTGCAGAGACAACAGAAACATCAAGTGGTATGTCTATTAATCCAAGTAGTCTCCCAGGGTCACAAAAAACCACTGGATCTTCAGTACCCAAAATGACAACAGAATTTTCAGGTGGTGTTTCTATTAATCCAAGTGACCTACCAGGATTAGAAAAGACCAGTAGATCTTCAGTTTCTAGAGAAACAACAAAATCTTCAAGTGTAAGTTTAAGAACTCCCTCTGGAGCAAGTGGTCTTCCAGGACCAGGAAAGACCACTGGTTCATCTTCAGTATCTGGAAGGTTAACAGGATCTTCAAATGGTTTGTTTACGACTCCAAGTGAAAATGTACCAGGATCTAGAGAGACAACAGGAAGATCCTCAACTATTCTTTCCCTGACCAGGTCAAGTGTAACCTTAAAAACTTCACCTGGAGTAAGTGGTTCTTCAGAACCTGGAGAAACAAAAGAATATTCTTCAGCTGGTCCAAAAGTAAGCTTAAAAACTCCGAACCCTTCAGGACCTGTAGCGACAACAGGACCTTCTCCATCTGGAGCAACTGGCCCTCCAAGACCTGGAGAGATCACAGGGATGTCTTCAAATGGTATTTTCTCAACCAGCCCAAGTGTAAGCATAAAAGCTTCATCAGTAACGTCTTACCATCAAGGATCTGGTGAGACCACCAGGTCTTCAGATGGTACTTCAATAAGTAGTCAAACTATAATCACAAAAACCACTGTCATTCCCAGTTCTCGAGGAAGTAGTTCTCCACAACCTGGAGATATTACAGAATCTTCAATCAGTCGGTCTTCAATTGGTATGGAATCAAGTGTAAGCTTACAAACCTCATCTAGAACCAGTGGTTCTGAAGGATCTAGAATCACCATTAATTCCTTTACCATTGGTTCTTCTACACCTAGAGGAAATGGCATAATAACCAGCAATATAGGGACAAGTATAACAACCAAAACAAACACCAAACAGACAGCCCTTGTCACATCCATTTCTCCTAGTTCATTGTTGGTAGAAACTGGTAGCTCTGTCACCAATTCTGGATCAAACACAGAGACCGGTAAGTAGAAAGACTATATAGTAGATATCAGCCTTATTGTAAGTTTTATAGCCCTGTGTTAACAAGTAGGTGTTAGGATGTCAGTTGTATCTTCTTGATCTTCAGTATTGCATAGACAGATAAGTTATGTGAGTGAGCTATGATCAAAATAACATATCCATCTATTGGAAAAATATCAAAATGGCACCACTACATAATATAGTGTAACATATAATTTACTAGACACATGTAAGAATGGCTGTCTTACATGTAAGTTAGTACTTTGTGCCAAAAAATAGCACCTGTGGAACACTGCACAGGGGAGTCCCTGGCACCTCTCTATACTTGTAACATGTAAATATACATGTAAAGGACAGAACTAATGACTCAATGGATCCCATCTAGATGTAGCCATGACAGAGGAGTTCTGTGATCTGTCATCTGAATTTATCATTGTAACATCGATTCCATATAATACTGACACCAGGTAGAAAAACAAATGACCAGTCACCCCGCAGAAGTCTGGTTAACAGTGCAAATTTTATTGATAGTCCATAAGAAGTCCATACAGCGAGCACCTTCGAGGATGGGCTTAAGTTTGGGCAAAAAGCCCTTAGTCTGGCCATATTAATTTTAAAACTTCACCTTATGACTAAGGTTTTTAGCCACAGCACATAAGCCAGTTCTCTCAGGCGCTCGCTATATGGACTTATAATGGACAATCAAAATGTGCAGAGTTTTAACCAGTCTTAGAGTGTCTGGACATTGTTGCAGCTTTGTCCTCGAGGCTGGTCCGTGTACATGTGAAATTCTGATGTGCAGTGAGCTGACTTTGGCGTTGTCACAGCTTTTTCTCCTTACAACTAATACCATGTAATATTGATCCCATATAACACTATTACCATTTCACATTGATCCCATATAACATTAATACCATGTAATATTGATCCCATACAACACTATCACCATGTAATACTGATCCCATATAACAGTAATGCCATGTCACATTGATCCCATATAACACTAATACCATGTAACACTGATGCCATATAACACTATTACCATGTAACATTGATCCCATATAACACTAATACCATGTAACACTGATGCCTTATAACACTATTACCATGTAACACTGATCCCATATAACACTATTACCATGTAACACTGATCCCATATAACACTATTACCATATAACACTGATGCCATATAACAGTAATACCATATAACACTGATGCCATATAACAGTAATAACCATGTAACACAGATCCCATATAACACTATTACCATGTAACATTGATCCCATATAACAGTAATATCACATAATATTGTATCCACTTACCCAGAAGGCTTTAGAATGAGATGATAAAGGAATATCCCATGTGCCCACCATGTAATGTAGAATCACATAGTGAAATAACAAGTAATATATTATCCTGAACTGATTCCACAGGTGGAGGACAAACCCAGGTTGGATCCACATTATCTACAAAGGATAGTTCCAGTGTTAGTTCTGCAACAGCGACAGGCGGAGGATCAGCCACTGATAAATCCAAAACTACAAGCAAAATAGCTACAACAACTAAATCTACAACCACAACAGCTACAACAGAATCTACAACCACAACCACCGCAGAACCACAAGCTGGTAACATTATTCAATACATTATCATTGTAAAAGACCACAAGTCATAAAGGGAACCTGTAGATTTTGAGTACTGGGCTTCAGGGTATCACAGCACATGTGCCTGAGTGACATTAATGCCTCCAGTGCATGCACTGTAATGCCCTGAAGTTGGGGATATACTCCTGACATCAGTGCGCATGTGTCTGAGTTGACTGTGCACTGCTGAAGCGCTGGATCGGCAAGGGCTATTTAGCTGACATCAGAGAGGATGGGCAGGCTCCATACTAAAGAGGCGAAAACTTGGAGCAGAGTTACCTTGACTGTTAGTGGTAGGCTTCCACTCCTGTGGCTTTATGCAACTAATTTTCATAAAGAATGCCGGCATCGGTGTAGCCTTATCTGGACATCATTGGAGAAGCCATAGTACTGCCATAATAGACTTCCAGGTACAGTGCTTTCTTTCAGCACCCAAAATCTGCAGACAAGTTCCCTTTAAAGCTGAAATATTTATTATAGTATACACACTGTGCTGTAGTCACATCAGGCTAGTGACAAACATGTGTTTACCGTTTGCATTGTTCCATATTGTGTTATACTCCAGAGCTGCGCTCACTATTCTGCTAGTGTAGTCACTGTGCACATACATTACATTACTTATCCTGTACTGATCCTGAGTTACATCCTGTATTATACTCCAGAGCTGCACTCACTATTCTGCTGGTACAGTCACTGTGTACATACATTACATTACTTATCCTGTACTGATCCTGAGTTACATCCTGTATTATACTCCAGAGCTGCGCTCACTATTCTGCTGGTACAGTCACTGTGTACATACATTACATTACTTATCCTGTACTGATCCTGAGTTACATCCTGTATTATACTCCAGAGCTGCACTCACTATTCTGCTGGTACAGTCACTGTGTACATACATTACATTACTTATCCTGTACTGATCCTGAGTTACATCCTGTATTATACTCCAGAGCTGCGCTCACTATTCTGCTGGTACAGTCACTGTGTACATACATTACATTACTTATCCTGTACTGATCCTGAGTTACATCCTGTATTATACTCCAGAGCTGCGCTCACTATTCTGCTGGTGCAGTCATTGTGTACATACATTACATTACTTATCCTGTACTGATCCTGAGTTACATCCTGTATTATTCTCCAGAGCTGCACTCACTATTCTGCTGGTACAGTCACTGTGTACATACATTACATTACTTATCCTGTACTGATCCTGAGTTACATCCTGTATTATACTCCAGAGCTGCGCTCACTATTCTGCTGGTGCAGTCACTGTGTACATATATTACATTACTTATCCTGTACTGATCCTGAGTTACATCCTGTATTATACTCCAGAGCTGCGCTCACTATTCTGCTGGTGCAGTCACTGTGTACATACATTACATTACTTATCCTGTACTGATCCTGAGTTACATCCTGTATTATACTCCAGAGCTGCGCTCACTATTCTGCTAGTGCAGTCACTGTGCACATACATTACATTACTTATCCTGTTCTGATCCTGAGTTACATCCTGTATTATACTCCAGAGCTGCGCTCACTATTCTGCTGGTACAGTCACTGTGTACATACATTACATTACTTATCCTGTACTGATCCTGAGTTACATCCTGTATTATACTCCAGAGCTGCACTCACTATTCTGCTGGTGCAGTCACTGTGTACATACATTACATTACTTATCCTGTACTGATCCTCAGTTCCATCCTGTATTATACTCCAGAGCTGCACTCACTATTCTGCTGGTACAGTCACTGTGTACATACATTACATTACTTATCCTGTACTGATCCTGAGTTCCATCCTGTATTATACTCCAGAGCTGCGATCACTATTCTGCTGACGCAGTCACTGTGTATATACATTACATTACTTATCCTGTACTGATCCTGAGTTACATCCTGTATTATACTCCAGAGCTGCACTCACTATTCTGCTGGTACAGTCACTGTGTACATACATTACATTACTTATACTGTACTGATCCTGAGTTCCATCCTGTATTATACTCCAGAGCTGCGCTCACTATTCTGCTGGTGCAGTCACTGTGTACATACATTACATTACTTATCCTGTACTGATCCTGAGTTACATCCTGTATTATACTCCAGAGCTGCGCTCACTATTCTGCTGGGGCAGTCACTATGTACATGCATTACATTACTTATCCTGTATTATACTCCAGAGCTGCGCTCACTATTCTGCTGGTACAGTCACTGTGCACATACATTACATTACTTATCCTGTACTGATCCTGAGTTACATCCTGTATTATACTCCAGAGCTGCACTCACTATTCTGCTGGTACAGTCACTGTGTACATACATTACATTACTTATCCTGTACTGATCCTGAGTTACATCCTGTATTATACTCCAAAGCTGCGCTCACTATTCTGCTGGTACAGTCACTGTGTACATACATTACATTACTTATCCTGTACTGATCCTGAGTTACATCCTGTATTATACTCCAGAGCTGCACTCACTATTCTGCTGGTGCAGTCACTGTGTACATACATTACATTACTTATCCTGTACTGATCCTGAGTTACATCCTGTATTATACTCCAGAGCTGCACTCACTATTCTGCTGGTACATCACTGTGTACATACATTACATTACTTATCCTGTATTATACTCCAGAGCTGCATTCTCTATTCTGCAAGTGAAGTCTCTGTGTACACACATTACTTATCCTGAGTTGCAGGACTGATGACTCTACATAGTTGGATGTAAACCATAATAAGTTAATTGCAGACAATGAACAAGCAGATTTTCGCTCATAAGTACAAATCTAAGGACTGTGTTACTGTATAGTAAAGAAGTTAGCAAAGTGAGAAGTAATGTAGAATGTTTCTCCATTTTATCACGTTCTAAAGGCAGCTCGTTCCCTGTGTTCGGCCGGGTGATACTGGGATTGTTAGCGGCAGCGTTTGTCTTGGGTGCTGTAATGATCTTTGTGGTAAGTAATGAATACTAAATCAACTATCTACAAAACTGCAGAAGTATACACGCCCCAATATCCTTTCACTAAGGGTTTGTTTACACAGAGGAATGTGGAGCTTAATTTCCATTTCTGAATTTTGCTGATGCTGATTTTTCCTCTAGCTGTCATGCTCGATCTTCAGGCAGATTCTGCCTGATAACTCCCATTGAAGTGAATGGGAGGCGGAAAATACCGCCTGGCAGGTGCAGAATTTGACGTGGATTTTGATGCGGAATTTAACAGAAAATTTGGACAATTGGAAAATTCAGCTTCAAATTCCTGAAGCTGAATTTTCAACTAGGAGAATTTCCGCCGTGTGAACAACCCCTTAGACTGTTTTTCCGTTTATTTTATATTATGTTCTGATTTTTGCTCATGTAGCTGACAAATATGACAATGCCTGTTTACATTGATCCAATCTTTATAACTTGAGTTAAATCCAATAACCAATGCATAGCAGCCAGCAGTCCCAGGGTTCATAGACAAATTCAGGTTTTCAGTACAGACTGAAACTCTGAAAAATTCTGAAAAATGTTGACTATTATTAGGACCAGTACTTGACACATCCCAGGAGCCAAGTAGTCAACACTGTTAGAAATGTACTAGAGAGACTTTGTGCATTGTTTTATACTGATGTCAGACCTATAACTGGCTCCCTAAATGTACAGCAGCATCAAAGAGAGGTACAAAATAAAATTATACAGCCACCACTAGGAGGAGCTCATTGCACGGAAATTATGCATCCACCACTAGGGGGAGCTCAAATGAGGATCATATTAAAACATAACTTTTAATTGTAAATGTGAAAAATCAGGCCCATAAATGACAAAAATAACTCTAAAGATATCTCATTAAATATCAAACATGTATAAAAATTAGAACCGTCTTACTGAAAAGAAATTTCAAGGACATCACTTAGAGATTCTACAAATTTAAGGCAGTTTGTGTGGAAGGACGTTCTCTCTTCCCCTATATCAATCCCTATGCCCCTTGTATATAACTACCACCCTAACAAGGCAGTCTTAAGTGCTATCCCTGTTAATTCCCTAATGCACACAAACACTCCATGCCAAAGCGTTTCTTGCCCATTTAACCCCTATGCGCACCAGGACATACATGTACATCCTGGTGCATGTGACTAAGCATGGCGACCGCTCTGAAGCAGAGAAGCCGCACTAGCTGCCAGGTCTGTGCTGTTTCATACCGCAGGGATCCAGCAGCATTGCCCGTGATTAGAGATGATTCTGATCACGGGCATTTAACCAGATGCCATGGCAGCCGGGAGCCAGGGAGCCTGCAGCAGGCTTCAATAGTCACATAGCGAATTTGCTATAGACTGCAATACAGTAGTATTGCAGTCTATGGCAAAGGTGATCTGAAGATCATATGTTGAAGCCCCCTAGGAGGGCAAAAGAAAAAAAAAGTTTAAAAAAAAACCTAAAAATTTAAATCCCACCTCTTTCCCTAGATCACATATAAATGTAAACAAATAAAAGTAAACATAAACACATTAGGCAACCCTAAGTCCCAAAATGCCCAAACTATTAAAATCTAAAAACAATTGTCCCATACGGTAAACACAGTAGCAGGAAAAAAAAAAATGGCTGATTTGATGTTTTTTCACCGCTTTGCCTCCCTGAAAAAATAGAATAAAAAGTGATCAAAATATCATACATTCCCCAACATGATGTCAATAAAAACTACATATTGTCCTGCAAAAAAAAACACCTTACACAACTCAGTACACTGAAATATAAAAAAGTTAGAGGTGTCAGAGTATGGTGAGTCAAGGAAAAAAATTTTTCTTCAAAATTTAGAATTTTTGTAAAGTTATTAAAACATGAAAACAACAATATAAATTTGGTATCACCGTGATTGTACTGACCCGGAGAATAAACCAAACATATCATTTTTATCACAGAGTGGAATCTGTAAAAACAAAACCCATTAGAAAATGGCGGTACTGCATATTTTTCTCATTTCCACCTCATTCTGAATTTTTTCCCCGCTTCTCAGTACATTGTACAGAATAGTAAATGAAACCAATTTGAAGAGCCACTTGTCACACAAAAATCAAGCCCTGATATAACTAAGTAAAAGGAAGAATGAGAAAGTTATGGCTTTTGGAATGCAGGGAGTAAAAAAATGAAAACACAAAAATGAAAAATGTCTGTGTCACGTAAGGGTTAATGAAACAGGCATTCATCAGGGGATCAGTTCAATGAGTTGTCCCAGGATTCAGTAGAATAGCACTGGATCGAAGTAAAGGTAGCTCACCCCTGTGTAGGGGAGCCTGAACTAGCTATATAATGTGGAACCAGATTTATACAGCTTCCCTTACTGCATGCAGATTTTCACAGTCACCACTAGGGGGAGTTTATTGCATACCCATTATAGAGCTCCCACAGAACCTTCCTCATCAGTGAGCCACTGAATCCATTAGATGTCTCTCTCTTTTCCAGGCGGCACACTCAAATATGTTTGGCAGATTTTCTTAGTCAAGCTGGATCATGAGATGACTGTACTGGTGAGTATGTAAACTAACAATCAGCAATGTGTAGGGTATGTTCCCAGACTAGTACCATACGTATTGCCTAGTTTTCTATGGGATCCATTCTTGCATCTGGGGGCATCACTTGTGCCAGACAGCACATTTGCAGTAATTTTCTGTTCAGCTTCTTGCAGGTCTAGGCTGGTGCCTGGAATACCAGATGGATGTTGGGAGTCTCTTTTCTGGCGTCAGTTTGCCTTCTGGCTTTTCTCAACCATAATGGCGGGAAGCTAAAACCAATGCAGTGTATATGTTACCGTTAATGTGTGAAACCCGTTAATGTGCACATTACCTAGGTAATCTGCAGATTAACTGATTTGCTCAGTTAATGTGCGGAATCTGCACTTTACCTAGGTAATGTGCACATTCACGGCTTGCGTCCCATTAAAGTTGAAAACTGTAGTAATTTACCAAAGTCCGTGTATCCCTGTTAGCGCGCCATCCCGTTCAAGCTGAAAACTTTAGTATCTTGCCGAAGTTTGTGTCTGCTTGTTAGCGCGCCGTCCTGTTAAAGTTGCAAACTTTTGTATCATGCAAAAATTCCGCGGGAATTTGTGTGGTGATTAGTGTTTTAAAGCAGAAAAATTTAACCCCTAGTATTATTTCATGTCCAAATTCGTGTGGTGATTTCTTTTGAAAGAAAATAAATTTAACTCCTAGTATGCAAAGAAGCGCTGACTTGGTCAGTAAAATGAAGAAAAGATTCTTTGCAAACCTCTTTAGCGGAGATTCCAAATATAACAGTGTTTTAATGACGAAACGAAAATATGATACCATCATTGAAGATGTAAAGCGAATAAAAGTTTCCAAGAAGAAAGAATCATCTCGAGATTATCGAATAATTCAAAGGTCTTGACTGTACAAGGCTCTGAAAAACTCATTCAGCCTCTGTCAGATGTGCGAGAAAGCGTGAAAAAGTTTGTCCATGCCGAAGAATTGTTTGTCATATTGTATTCTACTCATCTGTCAATTGGACACGGTGGAAGAGACAGAATGATGAAGCAATTAAATACGCTTTATAAAAACACAACATTGCTATGTAATTCTAAGTGTCACCAATCTTTACATTGCACTAATAAGTAAGCATCATTTTAGCATATGTTTGGCAAATTCATTTCCTTAATTGTAATAATATTTTCAACCCCTTGATTCTTTGTTTTATAGTTTTTTCATTGATTGATGATTGATTCTATGAACTCATTTGTTGATTGTTTCATTCTATGAACTTGATTCTTTACATATCAAAAAATAAATAAATAACATTATGCCAGCAAAGATGTTCTTTTCACTTTAACTAGTGCCTAGTAGGTAATCTGCAGATTATCTAGGTAATGTGAGTAATGAAACCAGTTTTCTGCACTTTAATGGATCACCCTAGTGAATCTGCACATTACCTAGGTAATCTGCAGATTAACTGATTTCTGTACTTTAACTGTAACATATATACTGTATGTGAAGATAAAGCTAATCCCACCACACAAAGCCCACACAATACCATCATATTGTATGCAAATAATACAGCCATATAATACTGACAGTCCATTATTAGGACTGGGGGTAATATATGGCGGTATTATTTGTAAACCGTATGGGGTTTATGTGACAGGATTATTTGAGCACTTTACTGTATTATATGGACAGTGTGTATGATTGTAGTATTTGGTCACTGTATGACAGTATTGTTTGGTCTCCAGTGTTATTATTTGGCCTCTTTATGGTATAATTTCTATTCTATGTAGTAGTTTTGTTTAGATTTAGATTCTTTAAGGCACTGAATGGCGGTATTATAGGATAAATATCATTTGTGTTCAGTTTTGAATTACATTTTAAAACAGGCCAAAAAAGGGCTCAAAGCTTAGTCAGGTCAGACTCACTAGAGGGCGGAGATGGAGATAGTAAGGGCACGAAACCACCAGGGCTATTGGATTCGTATTTATATTGCCATTGTGGTTCCAATAGAATCACTCCCATCAGACCCAATAGTCATACAATATTCTCTCTAGACTGACAAAATTGAACAGCTGAACAATTCTGGTGGTCTTTATGGTATAATACAGGCACTGAATGACTGCTGTGTGTGGGCTTTGTGTGGGGATATTATGTTTGGCTCTTTATAGTATAATTTGGGCGCTGTATAGCGGTATTGTTTGGGCTCTATGAGATGGTATTGTTTGGGATTTGTGGGATGGTATTATTAGGGCACTGTATTATAGTATTGCATGGGCTTTGTGTGGTGATATTATGTTTGGCTCTTTATGGTATAATTTGGGCGCTGTATAGCGGTATTACTTAGGCTCTTTTTGGGGTTATTTGCCCACTGTATGTTGGTAATGTTTGAGCTCTGGTAGACAACCACCAGTAAACCCTATATTCTTGTCTTATAGAGCCTTCTAGTCTTCTTCCAATGAAGCCAAATGTTACAATCACATTCAGTATTGTAAGCAGGAACCTCAAATATAAAGCATCAGCCCAACCCAATGTCAGAGAAATGAGCAGATACCGAGAAGAACTGTGCTCCTGTGTACGCTCCAAGTCTAAATCATTATCTTTATTTCCCTGACACTCCATGGTACATTATATCCAGATGACAATTTTTGAAAATCTTTCCTAGCCTGGGCGGAGCTTATTGTGCCACAAATTGCTACAATGTAGAAACCAAACAGTAGCAGTAAAGAGACTCTATGAGCTGCCTTATTTGCATAACACTTCAAAGTTGTTTTTCTCCAAATCTACAAAAGTGACTTATATAACAAAAGTAATTTATTTATGACTGTAATGTGCTGTGTAATGTGGTGGGGGCGGCAGAATATACTTGGGGGAGGTGATAAGACTCCCTTTAAGGTGTTGCCAGTACAGAGAAGAACAGAAGGCAGAGTCACCTGACCTGTCATTTTCTGGGATTTGGCCACTGGTTTCTGACAAGAAGGTTAAAGATGTTTAATTTATCGCTATTTTTATGTGATGTTTAATTGATGGCTGATTTTACAGAATCACAGTGTTACTAATTTATAGAAATTTTATATCCCATCATTTGTGTTATTATTCGTCTTTTTATATATATTATATAAACGTTCCCTGAACATTCAGGACAATAAATAAAAAATCACCTGAATCAACACCTGTTGTGATTTATTACTATTTTTGGAGGGGATGGGGCACCAGATGTATCAGTAACATCACCTCACATTACTGGTATTTGGAGGGGGTTACCAATGGCATAAAGTGAGGATTTTCCATAGCAGCAATAAAAATAAGTACCCCTCTTGTCCTGTGTTCACATTATAACAACACCACGTCCAGAAACAGTCCTTGTGTGTACCCCTTTTCTTTCTCTTCTTTGGAGGAGAGCAGGGCTGGGAGACCATTGGATTGTAAAATGTTACAGAAATAGGCAATCTGAACGGGTAAATGGCAAAAGTGAAATTATCATAAATGGTCGATACCCTTCCAACCTTGCATAAATGAACAGTAAAGGTGAATATGAGGAACTTTCACCCGACCATCAACCTTAAACTTAGCTATTCAGGGAGTGAAATTCACTTTCTGGATACCACAATATACATTAAAGACCACCGGCTACTCACATCAATATACCACAAACCCACAGACAGAACGGCCTACCTGAGAAACGACAGCTTCCACCCCAAGCACACAAGACAATCTATAATCTACAGCCAGGCTATACCATACAATCGTATTTGCTCCGACAAAACAGACCTGGACAAGCACCTCCTGGATCTGAGGATGAAATTTCTCAGATTGGGATACAAACCAAAAGTGACAGACAACCAATTAAACAAAGCAGCAGCCATTACCAGAGACAGTCTGCTCACATATAGAGAGACCCAGAAAGATGCCCGAGTGCCCCTAGTTGTCACCTACAACCCACAGCTGGAGATCCTATGAAGGATTGCCAAGGAGCTCCAACCTGTGCTACATAGGGACAACAGACTCAAGGACATATTTCCAGTCCCCCCCTCTCCTCTCCTTTCAACAACCACCAAACCTGAGGCGTATTATTGTCCGGAGTGCCCTGAAGGCCCCAACTGAAAATGGCACCTCACCTTGCCTACATAAAAGGTGCATGACCTGCAAGCACATCCACACCGCTGACAGTGTACCTATCCCACAGTCACAACAGGTGCACAGAATTAGGGGGACATTTTCCTGCAGGTCTTCCAATGTGGTGTATCTCATAATGTGTGTGCAATGTCCCACCACAGGCCTCTATGTGGGGGAAACAGGGCAGAGACTCAGTCAACGAATGAACTCACACAGATCCACCATTAATAACAGCAGAACCGATCTCCCAGTGGCCGCACATTTCTCCGGAGAAAACCATTCTATTGAAGATTTGCGGGTTGTGGTTTTAATGGGACATTTTAAGACACAGGAGAAAAGAAAAGAAATGGAGTACAAATTTATGCAAAAATTTCAAACTCTGCAATTTGGACTTAATATTCATGCCAGCTTCATGTCACACTATGTGTGACCATGACTGAACTCAATATTCATGCCAGCCAAATCACACTATGTTGCCTGTGAGGGACACAAATCACCTCCTGATAGCAAACAGATAACAGCAAGAATTACTGATCCCTCCGTCACGCACCACAAGTTTCCAGACTGTTTTTTTGACCTGTTGTAAATAACTTCTCTACTTAGATTGCAATTTTTTTTTAAGGACTCTAAAATGCTTTGAAGACCATGTGTATAAAAATCTGTTAATTTTCAGTTCTTGTATCACACCATGTCTGATGAAGGGAGCGAGTAGTACTCCTGAAAGCTTACTTATAAATATACTCAGTTAGCCTCTAAAAGGTATCGCCTGATTTCTTCACTCTTCCACTACTTTCAATGGCTAACACGGTACAACATTACACTACTATGAGGAACTTTGTAATACATCTCATGTGAGAAAAATACTTCTTTCTCTATTTTTCTACTTCTTGTCCTAAACTCCCCCTGCCATACTCTTCACTCACTGTGATATCAGTCATGGTCTCCCAAGAAGGGGGGAAGAAGATGATGCAAGTGAGAAGAACAGAGGATACTGGAGCTAATAGTGAGTTTTATAGCACTTCATTCACATCAATACAGGTCAATACTTCTCTGTAAAGTTTTGTATGATCCTATTGATGCTTCTAAGTGAGTGAGAGTTATGGAGCAGGATTTTCTGGTTTCCCAATGTGTCAGTCAGTCTATACCCAGCAACTCTGTGATAACCAAGAAATAAATATGGAACTGGTAGGGGGTAAAAACACCTTAAATATCCTGAATAAAAGGCATATTACGGCCAGATATATTGTACACTGCAGCGTATCCTGTAAAGTCATCAGAAAGATTAGGGTATCCTGTAAATGTTATGAAATAACAGAGCAAGAGAAGGGCATTGGTATATTATGCTATACTGGGTATACACAATAACTAAGCAGCGTCCTCAATGCCAAACAGAGGCACCAATGGCACATAAACGTGTCAGGTCCTTAAACAGAGAGATAAAGATTTGTGATCAAAATACAATATTTTATGTCTACAAACATCAAACATCACGTTAAAGGGAGGCTATCCAGACCAGAATGCTGCCAAAACCAACAATAGGAGCAGAAACCTATCTTTGTGGCCACCAACCAATGAAGCAATGCAGAGAAAACCTTCTATAAATATGCAAATGCCACCAGTGCACTTGCAGGTTGATTTACATATGCATAAAATGATGACTGTCTGTGCATTGATTTCTTAGTCTGTAGTCACAAAGTTATGTATCAGCTCCTATTAAAGCCCTTACACGGTGCTATTATTGGTTTGGGAGGCATTTTAGACTGATACTAGATTAATAAATAGGAGGGGTGGACTCTTTTATAGTAAAAACAGGAGCAACTTGGACCAGTTTAATCCTGAAAAAGATATTGTGGAGGTGATCTGATTATTAAAGTGACACGTGTCACTTTATGTGGTAATAACTTTGAGACGCTTTAACTTACACAAGTGATTTTGAGATTGTTTTTTGGTGACACATTGTACTTCATGTTAGTGGTAAATATTGATCAATATTTTTGTATTTATTTATAAAAAAAAATAGGAAATTTAGAAAAAAAAAAAATCACAATTTTCAAGATGTGAGATGCTCTGCTTTTCAAACAGATAGTCATATCACCCAAATACATTAATAATATTATCTACCATATCTCTGCTTTATATCGGCATCATCTTTTAAACATGCTTTAACTTATTTAGGACATTATAAAGCTTACAAGTGTAACAGCGATTTTCCAGATTTACAAAAAAAATTTCCCAAATAAATTTGTTAGAGACCACTTCAGTTCTGAAGGGGATTATAAAGGCCTATATATTAGAAACTCCCCATACATCACATTTTCAAAACCGCTCAAATAATTCAAAACAGCATTTGGGAAGTGACCGCATTCTGTAGGGGCAATTTTAGGTTTCTTTACAAATGTGACATGGCATCCAAAAACCTACAATCTAAATCAGCTGTACAAAAGCACATAGCGCTCCTTTACATCTGCGCCCTCCTGTGTGCCCAAGCGGTAGTTTATTCCCACATGTATGACACATGCAGAGCCCCTGAATAGACAATAAAGTGGAACCTGCAGACACATAACCCCATTTTAGAAAGTACACCCCTGAAGGGATTTATCAAGTGGGGTAGTGAGCATTTTTAACCCTTGAGCGTTGCATTCATTTAGTTTCCAGAAAGGAATTTGCAGCTGAAAATTAAGTGATAATTGCAATTTTTCCAAAGATTCGCCATTTCAGTGCCCGATATGTTGCGCTCAACTTATGTCAACAGAGACACACACTCCAAAAACTGTTGAGCGGGGATCCCGGGCACAACAGCTTTTGGAGCATTAATCTCTGATACAAGCCGGGCACAACATATTGCGCACCGAAATTAGGTATTCCTGGAAAAGTTGCCATTTTCACCTTTTGCCATCAGCTACATATTCATTTCTTGGGGGTTAAACATTCTCACTGTACCCCTGGATAAATTCCTTCGGGGGGGGGGAGTGTCAGGGGATTCCACTCTAGTGGTTATTCAGGTGCTCTGCAAAAGTGTAATGGCATCCAAAAACCAACCTGTCTAAATCTGTGCTCCAAAAACCAAAATATCGCTGCTTCTTTTCTGCATCTGGTTGTGTGTCCAAATAGCAGTTTATACCACATATGACAGTAAGTACATTATCCTGGCTACACCAGTGTCATACATGTGGGGCATAAACTGCAGTTTGGGCACACAGTGGGGGCAGATGTGAGGGAGCTCTATGTGGCTTTTGTAGTGCAGATTTAGATGTTTAGTATCTGGACGCCATGTCATGTTGTGTTCTAATGATTTGGTGATTTTTGGGGTTTTTGTCTTCACATTGTACAAGCTATATTTTTTTTTATTTTTCTGGTCATGTAGCCATATGAGGGCTTGTTTTTGCGGTATGAGATGTATTTTGTGACATCATTTTTGGGTGCTTATAACTTATTGACTAAATTTTATTAACTCTTTCTTGGTGGATTAAAAAAAAAAAGAAAAAAAAAAAGCATCAATTCTGGTAATGCTTTTTACCTTTTAATTTTTTTTTCTGTGCAGCGTACAGCATACACGTAAGTAACATTTTATCTTTATTTTTCGGGACAGTACGATTACAGCGATAACTCATTTATATTGTTTTTTTATGCGTTACTAGTTTTGCAGAACAAAGACCCATTTGGGACATAAATCAATTATTTTCACCATCTTCTGAGATGTGTAGCATTTTTTTTTTTTTTTGGTTGACAGAGTTGGTTGAGGGCTTATTTTTTGCAGGACGACCCGTGCTTTTTATTGGTACTGTTTTGGGGTAATATGACTTTTTGATCACTTTTTATAGCATATTTTTTAAGATGAGATGGCGAAAAAACATTATTTCCTTGCTTTATTAATTTAGTATTTTTTTTTTTTCATACACTTCACATGTTTGGCCTGGGGCAAAGACAGTATTAACCAAGTCGGGGCCAGAATAGGAGAAAACCCTATTCTGTACCAAATTGTTTAAAGGTAAGAATAGAAGTAGTAGTTCACTGTCAGGTAAATGTGACCTAAGGAGTTCTACGTGGTTATACGGTTGGGAATGACTGCTCTAAGGACAAGCTACACCTACATGTAAAATTTTCTCATTAGATTGAAGGTCTCCAATCTCCTTGTCTTTCTTCCTAAGTGGTATCTATATAAAAGTTTACACTCCCATGCAGCTGTGCTACATCATGCATTTTTTTGCAATTTCCTCTTTCATTATCAAAAAACTTTTAAGTACAATTTGTATAAAAAATATATACAGATATATATATACAGTACAGACCAAAAGTTTGGACACACCTTCTCATTCCAAGAGTTTTCTGTATTTTCATGACTATAAAAATTGTAGATTCACACTGAAGGCATCAAAACTATGAATTAACACATGTGGAATTATATGCTTAACAAAAAAGTGTGAAACAACTGAAAATATGTCTTATATTCTAGGTTCTTCAAAGTAGCCACCTTTTGCTTTGATTACTGCTTTGCACACTCTTGGCCTTCTCTTGATGAGCTTCAAGAGGTAGTCACCTGAAATGGTTTTCACTTCACAGGTGTGCCCTGTCAGGTTTAATAAGTGGGATTTCTTGCCTTATAAATGGGGTTGGGACCATCAGTTGTGTTGTTCAGAAGTCAGGTGGATACACAGCTGATAGTCCTACTGAATGGAGTGTTAGAATTTGTATTATGGCAAGAAAAAAGCAGCTAAGTAAAGAAAAACGAGTGGCCATCATTACTTTAAGAAATGAAGGTCAGTCAGTCCGAAAAATTGGAAAAACTTTGAAAGTGTCCCCAAGTGCAGTGGCCAAAACCATCAAGCGCTACAAAGAAACTGGCTCACATGAGGACCGCCCCAGGAAAGGAAGACCAAGAGTCACCTCTGCTGCGGAGGATAAGTTCATCCGAGTCACCAGCCTCAGAAATCGCAGGTTAACAGCAGCTCAGATTAGAGACCAGGTCAATACCACACAGAGTTCTAGCAGCAGACACATCTCTACAACAACTGTTAAGAGGAGACTGTGTGCAGCAGGCCTTCATGGTAAAATAGCTGCTAGGAAACCACTGCTAAGGACAGGCAACAAGCAGAAGAGACTTGTTTGGGCTAAAGAACACAAGGAATGGACATTAGACCTGTGGAAATCTGTGCTTTGGTCTGATGAGTCCAAATTTGAGATCTTTGGTTCCAACCACCGTGTCTTTGTGAGATGCAGAAAAGGTGAACGAATGGACTCTACATGCCTGGTTCCCACCATGAAGCATGGAGGAGGAGGTGTGATGGTGTGGGGGTGCTTTGCTGGTGACACTGTTGGGGATTTATTCAAAATTGAAGGAATACTGAACCAGCATGGTTACCATAGCATCTTGCAGCGGCATGCTATTCCATCTAGTTTGCGTTTAGCTGGACCATCATTTATTTTTCAACAGGACAATGACCCCAAACACACCTCCAGACTGTGTAAGGGCTATTTGACCAAGAAGGAGAGTGATGGGGTGCTACGCCAGATGACCTGGCCTCCACAGTCACCAGACCTGAACCCAATCGAGATGGTTTGGGGTGAGCTGGACCGCAGAGTGAAGGCAAAAGGGCCAACAAGTGCTAAGCATCTCTGGGAACTCCTTCAAGTCAGTTGGCAGACCATTTCAGGTGACTACCTCTTGAAGCTCATCAAGAGAATGCCAAGAGTGTGCAAAGCAGTAATCAAAGCAAAAGGTGGCTACTTTGAAGAACCTAGAATATAAGACATATTTTCAGTTGTTTCACACTTTTTTGTTAAGTATATAATTCCACATGTGTTAATTCATAGTTTTGATGCCTTCAGTGTGAATCTACAATTTTTATAGTCATGAAAATACAGAAAACTCTTGGAATGAGAAGGTGTGTCCACACTTTTGGTCTGTACTGTATATCGCAAATGTTGTACTCATTTCATCCAAATAGCTTACAATTCACCATGAGACCTTCTCAACCAAACAGAAATTCCAAAAATCATATCTGTTTCCCATTATCATTACCATTAGCTCCTTAAGGCCCCACGTATCAGGCCACAGCGAAAAAGCTGTGGCGGAAATGCATTGCATTTTTTTTTCACAGCGCTTTTCACTTCCATTAAACCTATAGGAAAAACGGCGGCGTTTCTGTAGGTATAATTCAAATGCTACGATTTCAAAAACCGCAATGGTTTTGGAAATCGCAGTGTTTCCACTGTGTGTATTTTTCTGCAATGTGTGGATGGGATTCGTTAGAAGGGACTGTAAAACGCTGCGGTTTTTGCCAAGACTTTTTTATTATCTTATACTGATCATTACAAGCCATTACAGGCTGTACAGTAATTGTAATCTGCTTGTAGTTACTGGAGACAGTCAGCAGGTTTATTGACAGACACCTCCTAACATCTTTGATGAGCTCTGATAAGACGAGGTGGAGGGGCACTTAGTTTCTTCTAGACTGAGTGTGATGGTGTAACAAATCAGTGACAGAAGGCACATGCAGTCATAAATTTGGCACAATGTATGTCCATAATTTTGCCTAGCGTTGACATTAGAGATGAATGAATCGGTTTGGAACAAATCAAGTTCAGTCCAAATGTTTTGTGGTTCAATTCCCATGAAATGGCCAAAATGGTGACCACCATGTGAAAGCATGGAGCCACAGAGAAGAATCACGTGACCTCAGGGATCAGACAGGCTTCCTCATAATGCCTTGCCAGCAGCCCTCATGACAGGGCACTGCCAATCATGAGGGACAATAGGTCAGAGGTCACGGGTGACTCCTAGGCAGTATAAAATGGCCAGGCTGTTAGAGAAGGTAGAAGAGGAAGAGATTAGACAGATGGGGTCAGACTGAGAGACATAGGAAATAATACACAAATAATAAAGTGTGGAGGGGTCTGGGGATTAAGACTGGAGAAGAAAACTAAAATGTAATTGACAGCAAGAGATAGGAGTCACTCTGTGTCTGTCACACTATGCTGTGTGTGACCTGACGTTCTGGTGTTACTGTGCTACAGCAGATGCAATACATGCAATCTGTACTGTGTCCAAGACCAAGTCAAGGCAATTTAGTAACTCAATGTGCTGGTAATCTTCTTACATGTATTTGGCATAATTTTTTTCCCATTGCCAAACACGGTGAAGTTATATACACCACAATACACTATATACTACTTTTAATGCACTAACAAATGCTTTGTGGATTAAAAAAATCCTATCCCATGATAATTGCACTAAATGAGGAGCATCATTGATGCCTGGTATCAGCTCTCACAAGTGTCCTGCACTAGTCAGCCATGTCAGTCGTGTAACTATAAGAACTGATGCTGATATACACTGGGTAGGTGAAAATGTAAGATCATGGTCAAGCAATGTGTCCTGTCACGCCATTGAAATGGTGACTACTACTCCTATTGGCCACTTCCTTGCTTCAGTTGTACAGCTCGGGGAGCACAGTGAGGTAATAAAGTATACATACCCCTAAGATGTCATGTTTAGCAATGATGGTTCTATACAGTAGGCCAGCTGGGAATGGAGGCTCTCCTGAGGGTGACTGATCAAGTATAGCTATAACATAAACCTACCTATTAGGCTAGAACCACACAGCGATATTTTTGCCCACAACTCTTGTCACGCAACCAAAAGATTGCCGTGTGTCTCTGCAACTCCTTCACTCCTGTTAATTGAGTTATATTTTGACCCTGACAGTGCCACACCCTTTGGGTCACAATGCAACTCCATTCACTAACATGAGAGACACGGCAGTCTTTGTTCATGTGACATGAGTCGCAGACAAAGTCGTGTGTGGCCTTAACCTTACTGTCAATGACTACCCGCTGCATCTCTCTGCAGAGATGCGGCTCAATAGTGGACAAATAAAATAAATGTGTGACCCTCATGAATGGTGGGTACAAATTGATACTATTCAATATTTTGCCTTTTGGCAACAAAAAACCCCACAATTTTCCATTCAAGATTCTACACTACTTCTAAAACGCAGCTTTTATTGATACGTTAAATGGCACCGCAGGTTATACTAGGATATTAAGGTTTTCATTATAGCTTTGAACTTCTTATAGGGCTTACATCTATTGAAGTGAATTTAATATATGAGGGTTGGAGGTTAAAAAGAATTTGACTTTATTACTTGCACCCCATGTTGGGGGACTCCACAATCATAACTACATTTATGGCTGTGTTACCTGGCTTTTCTGCCATCTCTCATATATTTACAAGGAAGTTTGCCCTATTACTAGACATTTTCTAATGTTGGTACAGGTGCGGTGACCAGATGGAAGGTAACGCTGCAGTTGGGATTGCGGGGTGCAAACAGCGCAGACTTGTCACGGTCTCTGGGCACGAGGGCGCAGCGCTGGTGCTGTCCCACGTTACCACCACTGGTACCGGTGATGAGGGGGCTGCACAAATGTTGGTGGTGATTGTTCCCCCGGGGCGCTTCCCCTATACTGTGCCGACTGGTGGTGTTTGGGGCACCCTGATGTTGTCGGTGCAGAATCAGACACAGAAACGGTTGTAAAGTTGAACTTTTACTTCCATGGGTGTGGAGGCACAAATGCTTAAACAGTTTCTTCAATACAAAACAACGGGGTACGCCTGGTGACACAGCAAAGTCCTGGGGTGCAGGGTAGACTTGATGAAAGGTGTTCCTAGCCCCTTATACTTCAGTGTTACAGCCCTAAGGTGCGTCTGGGCTCCTATTTGGCTCATAGGAGGATGCCCACCATGATACTAGTACATAATATTCCCCACTCACGTTATGTGGTCCTGATAGCTCAGAGTTTCGGGGTGCAATAGTCAGGGTGGCAGGATATTCCACAGGTCTGGCCTTGGCCCCTGGATCCTGTGATACTTGCTATGGAGCACGTGTTCCAGAATGTTCTCTCCACAGTCTCATGCTGACAAGATAATGATGCTTGACTTCCTTCAGGGCGATGGCTAGGCAGACAGGGGACAGGATCTTCTGAATAGCTGGAGTATGTCAGCTCTCCAACCTTCCTGGGCCTGTCTAGGACTTGAGATTCCTGCACTAAACTCACTGCTTTCTTCACAGGACATCACACTTATCTCCTCACCTCCTCCTCCTAACACTCCACACTTCTAACTCCTCACACGCAGGACCTTCCTGCAGGGGTGTTACCATGGGGACCCAGTGATCAGCTGACTCCTCCCTTTTTCCCAGGCGATGTCCTCCCATTGGACATTTGGTTACTATTCAATCCTATGGGAGGTGTAATGCATGTGTGAGGCTCACTAGGTGGCGCTGTGTTGTGTGAGACTCAGGACCCCCTGCTATGTCACACAGGCTATGAAGCAACAGGAAATAATACAATGCACAGAGATCACCCTCAGCCCAGCCATAGCCAGCTCTGGGATGCCACACAGGCTGATAATTAGCTCATGTTTTTAAGGTTATTATTATCAATAAAAGCTACGTTTTAGGAGTGTGTAGTTGCCAAAAGGCAAAATAGTGAATAGACATGTATAGGTTTTCATTGGGCGGCACTCCCTCGGGCAAGATGTGACGTCTATGACAAAATGAACATCCCTGTAGTGCTGAAGAGGATGAGGCCCCCAGTGGCATGGACGTGTAATTATACAGAGGAATGCAACATGAGGAGGCCTCTCCCTGCATTCTCACTTTCTGACAGACTGGCATTTGCTGGCATCGCACCTAATGAGATAAAAGAGGATTAATTTGTGTTTTATACAATGATAATTATTGGTGCATCATGTCTTGGTTTTAATCTAGTTGAACAATATATAAGGCATGTCAGAGGCTGGGCAGATACATGAATCACAGGCAGCATAGCAAAGCTTAGAATGGGCCCCTCTTTTCACCCCCTCAAAGATGCTGATCCCTTATCGGCCACTTATCTGCTGTGTGTTTGAAGGGTTTCTCTGTGGGAGATTCAAAAACTGCATAGCAACAAGACTGTTGTCCTCTTGATGGGTGGTGGTCCTCGATGTCTCTTTTATGGCATATCATGTGTACATGGAACATATATGGCAGCACACAGATTTTTTTTGCTGCTCTGTACGGCATACACTTAGGCACCTCTGTGTGGAGAGGTAGGGTATCCTTTCATAGTAATGATCATGATATATGCCCGTGTAAATAAGTCTTAGGGATTGGTTTACCATGCAAAATACAAAATATGAAAAATAAACTGGTCAGCTTATCCCTAAGACTTATATAATGGTCATATATCATGATCATTACCATGAAAGTGTCTGTAGTACAGAGCAGCAAAAAAATTTGTGTGCTGCCATATATGTCCCATGTACACACCATATGCTGTAAAAGGCACATCTAGGACCACCTCCCAGCAAGAGGACAACAGTCCCTGAATTTGTGGGGAGTAAGGTTAGGGCCACACGGCAAATTTGGCTGCGACTCCCATCACATGACCATAGATTTCCCTATGTCTCTGCAACTTCTTCACTCATGTTAGTGAATGGAGTTGCTTTGTGACCCAGAGAACGCGGCACTGTCAAGGTCACAATATAACTCCATTCATTAACAGGAGTGAAAGAGTTGCAGAGACACACGGCAATCTTTTGGTTGTGTGACAGGAGCTGCAGGCAAAATCGCTGTGCGGCCCTAGCCTAATATGTAGGTTTATGTTAACCCCTTCTAGCTATAGTCGATCAGTCACTCTCAGGAGAGCCTCCATTCCCAGCTGGCCTACTGTATAGAACGATCATTGCTAAACATGGCATCTAAGGGATATGAACCCTTTATTACCTCATTGTGCAATCCAGTGAGGTCAGCCGTACATACTTGTGCTCCTCCAGCTGTACAACTGAAGCAAGGAAGTGGCCAAGAGGAGTAGTAGTCGCCATCTCAATGAAGTGACAGCACACGTTGCTCGACCATGATCTTACATTTTCACCTACCCATTGTATATCAGCATCAGTTCTCATAGTAACATAACTGACATGGCTGACTAGTGCAGGACACTTGTGAGAGCTGATGCCAGGTATCAATGATGCTCCTCATTTAGTGCAAGGATCATGGGACAGGATTTTTTTTAATCCACCAAGCATTTCTTGGTGCATTGAAATAGGACGGTTATGTAAAAGTACTGAAAGGGTGGTCTTATAATGGACATTTATCACCTATCCACAGGATGTGTTAATTTACATGACTGAGATAAAGTCGTGACCTCAGACAGTTTCCTCTCTACACGTTCCTGTCCCAATGTGTACTTGTGAAACTTCCAGATGAACCAGTCTACCAGAACGTGTCACCCTCAATGTGGTGTAAGAATCTTCTCTAATAGACATTCATTGGAATTTCATTTCTCTTATTAGTACACGGTTACTGACAAATTTTTGTTGATGTAGCTATGAATGGGGGAGGGTAGAGGGCTTAATGAGGAAATACATTTCTTTCATATGAGTGAGATCGAGACAGAAACGACAGCGATAATACGATGGATTATTTTTGGCACAGCCTTGGAATTTGTAATCTCTATTGTATTTGACTTCAGTAGAGAAAAGCCCCAGCAGGGAAAATGTATATAAAAAATACCGTCCTAGTGGTTCCAGGCTTTCCTATAAGGTGTAGCATTACTTTCTAAAAATATAGATCATATATGAAAAGTGGCATCATTGTACCCAGGCCTATACTAACTAGAGATGAATGAACCATTCAGGATAGGATTTGGTTTGGGTTTGTCGGTTCAGACCAATAGTTTGATTCTTTGTGAACTAGAAGTGAAAATTAACTGTTTTACAAATGTGTCTGTGACCTCTGAGGTCTCCGAGGACTCTGTCTAGCCCAATTCTAGCTCTCTAGCACAAACACTGCCAAAGCAATGTCAAAGTGACAGCAACAGATATGGCTGTGGATAAAAGGATGGTAATAAACTGCCTGTTTAATAACTCACTGGAGGATTTTTTACATTTTTCAAAATTTTACAGCTTTTTTTTTGTGTTTTGCAGTACCACTTTTAGGGGGAAAAATCAGTTAAAGAGCTAGTGTATATAACTTCACCGTGTTTGGCAAGGGGGGAAAAAAAAATTACGCCAAATACATGTAAGAAGATTACAACATGGTGTTACTAAATTGCCTGTTCTTGGACACAGTACAGATTGCATGTGAAGGTTTTGACAACTTAGATTGAAATTGTCACATTATAGTGTGACAGACACAGAGTGACTCCTGTCTATCTTAGTTTTCTTCTCCAGTCCTAAGTAATTAATCCCCAGATCCCCCACACTTCATAGATATACATTGCGCCAACTATATGACTGACTGCATGTGCCTTCTGTCACTGATTTGTTACACCATCACACCCAATCTAGGAGAAACTAAGTGCCCCTCTGGCCCGTATTATCAATGCTCATCAAAGCTGTTAGGGGGTGTCTCTTAATAAACCTGCTGACTGTCTCCAGTAACTACAAGCAGATTATAATTACTGTACAGCCTGAAATGGCTTGTAATGATCAGTATAAGATATATTATACAATATGCTGCGATTTACAAAAACAAGACGTTTTTTGAAATCGTAGCGTTTCTAGCGTTTTAGCGGATATTTTTCTGCAATGTGTAGATGGTATTAGCCAGAATCCCATCCACTTTGCAGTTACTGTAAAACACTGTGTTTTTTTCCGTAGCATTTTTGCTATGTGGGGCCCCGGCCTCAGGGGGGATTTATGGTCTTACATATTGATGACTATCTTTAGTGTTGCATGGTATTGCAGTTCGGCCCCTTGCCACCTACTTGCTTTCATTTGAATGGGACTGAGCTGCTACTGTACTATGTGATGGATGAATGTGACATCATCAACACAGGGAAGAGGCTGCAGTGCTCATAAGCACTGTGGACTTTTGAAACAGTTTGGCAGGGGTCATGGTGTCAGACCCCCACTGATCCCATATTGGTGACCTGTACTAAGGATATGTGTTCAATGTGTAAGTTCTTGAAAACCCCTTTAGGCTAAGGCCCCACATAGCGGGCCGCAGCAAAAAAGCGCTGTGGGAAAAACCGCAGTGGCAACAGTTTCCTCTGCGGACTTTCTGCTTCCATTATACCTATAGGGAAACCGCAGTCATTTCTGTAGGTATAATTGACTTGCTGCAGTTTTCAAAACCACATCAGTTTTGCAAATCTCAGCATATCCACTGTGCTTATTTGTCCGCAAGGTGTGGATGGCATTGGCTAGAATCCCACCCACCTTTCAGGGACTGTAAAACGCCACAGTTTTTGCCGCAGTGTTTCCGATGCGGCATTTACATCATGTGCAGGGTATGGAAAATAAGTGTGGACAGGACATAGAATATGGGTTGGGGTTCATTAAGGGAGGAGATTTACCCGCCAGGGCGTATGAGAACAGTGAGGAAAACATTTATAAAATGGAACCGAAATGATAAAGAATAAAAGATGAATTTATATGAGGAGTCGGTGACACGATGAGCTCCATCGTAAGCTCTGAATCCACCTGTCATGCCTCACATACCTCTCTATTACTCATGACAATACAATTAGCACAAAACCAGTGTAAATATCACCCTAGCAGGAGCAATGAGCTGAGGGAGGATGGACTGCCCTTACCTGCTGGTATCTGCCACCACCTGGTCCAACCCCCATATAAGACTGTACCATCTGCAATATCTGTCACTTGGCTGTGCCTGCAAAGAGAAGACAATACTGTGTGATCCAAAAAGAGCGTCAGGTAAGTGGTCACAGAAGGGGGTCATTCCAATACAAACAGTTGTTTGAGATGTTTTTGTGATTTTTCTTAAAATTGTACTCCCATCAGAGACATTTATGGCATATCTACAGGACCTGCCATAAATATCTTAGATGCAGATCAAATTATATCAAAACCAACTCCCCCCGATGAGGAAACATCTCTTGCCAAGTACGTTGCCTACTTACCTTAAAGGGAGTCTGTCACCAGAACCCAATATATTAACCCATCGTCACTTACTTCTTTGTAGCAACAGAAACAAAAAAGGCAAAAAGGCATGTCTTTGTGACTGGATTGATGTGCTGGATTCTGCTGACAGAATCTTTTTAATGTAAAAAAAAAGTTAGAAAAGTCTAATATTGATGGAAACTGATGACAAAATAATCATCTTTGCATATTCTGTATTGATTGATCCATTCATATTTTTATATAATATGTATCTAAGCACCAGAGAGGACAAGTTCTCGGGGTTTCTTATAGATTATAATTGATTGTGGTGGATTGGAGGGGAAGGTGGAGAGTCACAGTCATGTCACAATGTTATGTTCTAGAGCGAGTCCAGTTTATAAAACCTCTTTTCATATAGTTTATTAGGAAATTCTGGTTTAATACAAGTGGTCCTTATCTCCTAACCAGTGTGGAGAGTGGTCACAAAGAGCGTCTCTCTCTCTGGAGGACTTGTCATGTCCTGCAATACACCGACATCCCACAGATGTGATCGACACTATGTAAGCCACAAATTTGCCTGTTGGGGTGCTGAGGGGAAACTGATCACTTACTGCCAGGTCTCCCCGAAGGTTACAGCTTATTACTGGGGAGTCCCAGCAAGAGGACACTTTGTGATCTTCTTATTGTCAAGGACCCTTTAAGTTAGAACTCCTTTAAGGAGCGAATGGTAATGATAATAGGAAACAGATACGATTTTTGGAATTTCTGTTTGGTTGACAAGGTTTCATGGTGCATTTTAGGCTATTGAGTTGAAATGTACTTAAAAGTATTTTGGCAGTAAAATAGGACAATGACAAAAAATGCATGATGTAGCACAGCTGCATGGGAGTGTAAACTTTTATATAGATACCACTTAGGAAGAAATACAAGGAGACTGGACATCTTCATTCTAATGAGAAAATTTTAGATGTAGGTGTAGGCAATAACTGCAAGTGAAGCTTGTCTTTAGGGCAGTCATTCCCAACCGTATAACCATTATTATTATTATTATTATTGTTTATATATATCGCACCATTAATTCCATGGTGCTGTACATTATTATATTAATTCCATGGTGCTCTGTACATTATTATATTAATCCCATGGTGCTTTGTACATTATTATATTAATTCCATGGTGCTGTACATTATTATATTAATGCCATGGTGCTCTGTACATTATTATATTAATCCCATGGTGCTCTGTACATTATTATATTAATTCCATGGTGCTCTGTACATTATTATATTAATGCCATGGTGCTGTACATTATTATATTAATCCCATGGTGCTCTGTACATTATTATATTAATTCCATGGTGCTCTGTACATTATTATATTAATCCCATGGTGCTTTGTACATTATTATATTAATTCTGTGGTGCTCTGTACATTATTATATTAATTTTGTGGTGCTCTGTACATTATTATATTAATTCCGTGGTGCTCTGTACATTATTATATTAATCCCATGGTTCTCTGTACATTATTATATTAATTCCATGGTGCTGTACATTATTATATTAAGCCCATGGTGCTCTGTACATTATTATATTAATGCCATGGTGCTGGACATTATTATATTAATTTCATGGTGATCTGTACATTATTATATTAATTCCATGGTGCTGTACATTATTATATTACTTCCATGGTGCTCTGTACATTATTATATTAATCCCATGGTGCTCTGTACATTATTATATTAATTCCATGGTGCTCTGTACATTATTATATTAATCCCATGGTGCTCTGTACATTATTATATTAATTCCATGGTGCTCTGTACATTATTATATTAATGCCATGGTGCTGTACATTATTATATTAATTCCATGGTGCTCTGTACATTATTATATTAATCCCATGGTGCTTTGTACATTATTATATTAATGCCATGGTGCTGTACATTATTATATTAATTCCATGGTGCTCTGTACATTATTATATTAATCCCATGGTGCTTTGTACATTATTATATTAATTCTGTGGTGCTCTGTACATTATTATATTAATTATGTGGTGCTCTGTACATTATTATATTAATTCCATGGTGCTCTGTACATTATTATATTAATCCCATGGTTCTCTGTACATTATTATATTAATTCCATGGTGCTGTACATTATTATATTAAGCCCATGGTGCTCTGTACATTATTATATTAATGCCATGGTGCTGGACATTATTATATTAATTTCATGGTGATCTGTACATTATTATATTAATTCCATGGTGCTGTACATTATTATATTAATTCCATGGTGCTCTGTACATTATTATATTAATTCCATGGTGCTCTGTACATTATTATATTAATCCCATGGTGCTCTGTACATTATTATATTAATTCTGTGGTGCTCTGTACATTATTATATTAATTCCACGGTGCTCTGTACATTATTATATTAATTCTGTAGTGCTCTGTACATTATTATATTAATTCCATGGTGCTCTGTACATTATTATATTAAGCCCATGGTGCTCTGTACATTATTATATTAATGCCATGGTGCTGGACATTATTATATTAATTTCATGGTGCTCTGTACATTATTATATTAATTCCATGGTGCTCTGTACATTATTATATTAATTCCATGGTGCTGTTTTTTTTTCCGCTGTACATTATTATATTAATCCCATGGTGCTTTACCTTTGAGGGTTTACATACGGTACACAAAATATACAAAACAAACACAAAGCTAACAGTGATCACTGGCACAGTGGGATAGAGGGCCCTGCCCACAAGGGCTTACAATCTATGACATGGAACTCCTTAGGTAGCATTCCCCTGACAGTGAATTACTACTCCTACTCTTACCTTTAAACAATTTGGTACAGAATAGGGTATTCTCCTATTCTGGCCCTGACTGGGTTAATACTTTCTTTGCCCCAGGCCAAACATTTTCAAGTGGGCTGAAATCATTTTTGCTATGACGACTATAGACAGGACAAATCTTGTAACTGCAGCTTTCTTCTGGGGAACCCTAGACCCTGGTGGGAAACACTAGGGATGCCACAGCTGGCATATACAAGCTCAGTTACAGACTATTAGGGATTAAAAGAGACTATTTAAAAAACAGGGAAATGGACTGACAGAGACACCACCTGTTTGGGCCCCCTGACCACCATCTACCTTAAGAGACAGTCAGGTGGCCATACATATTAGATGAATGTCCACCAAACACACAAGTTTCACCATTTGTGTACAGGGATTTCCTGACTAAAGAGTCAAGCAGCTGAATTTCAACATGCCTAAGGGGAAACAGAGGTGTCTGGCGGGGGTGTCTGGAGGAGGACAGAGGGGTTAGGAAGAGGGGGACAGAGATGGGAGACAGCAATGTCTGGATGAGGACAGTGATTTCTGGAAGTCAGCAGTGTCTGGTAGTAGACTACTCCTCTCTCTACTAAGTACACAGGTATGCTTGGCTAAGCCCAGCATGCATGTGTATGGGGGAGGGATCCAGAGACATTCAGTTGTCATCTATGTAAGGTACATTGCCACCACAAGTTGTGGCAAATCATTTGGCATTTTTAGAATTTGGCTTCTAATGTTGTTCTACAGGATTACTCAACTTAATACCTTGTTTCATTGTCAATCTTCATCTTGGGGTTGTATTATATATAAGCTTTGTTATATCTGGCTTCTACCCAGCAGCTACTTCATCTTATCCTTTCTCTTGTGTGGTTTGGTCCTGACTACTCATTACAATCACCACGTATGACTCTTATGTTGAGGGAACTTAAAAGGAAAGGTCTGCCTTCAAACTACTGAACATAGCAGACATATTTGGGGGGTAATGGCTTCCCTGTGGGTAGCACAAGGTCATCAATAGTCCTATAGCAAAGGAATAGCTTTGTTTCCACAACATATTGAGATATGGCAGATTTGTCATGGATGTTTGGTGCAGATCCTGACAGATTACTGTACAAGGTTAGTGATGGGGATTTCTTTTTCACTATTCATGGAGCAGATTTCGCACATACTACTATGCAAATAGCAAATTGCTATGTGTCACCAGCTCTCGTCCTTCCTGCTACTCTCCTCCCTGGTCCTATACAGCAGTGGAATGAATGGTCCTGGGCTGTTGGGGACCAGTTTTCAATGCAAGTTCCAACCTACATTACAGTATATCTTCACCCAAAGCAGAGGAGTAACAAATGACTCACAGGGTCCTGGAAGCTGAGATATGAGAAGCTCTTGGAATATTTGTAGAGCTGCTTTACTCAAGCCTTTGCTTTCCTAAGAAATGTAGGGAGCCGAAGATTTTACAGTATTTCTCTTCTAAAGAGCAGGATCAAGGAATAAAAGATTTTTTACCCACTGAGCAAACATTTTCTGTGAGTGTGATATAGGGAGGTGTGGATAGGGTTAATTGGAGTCCTCCTTGAAATGTTAGGCTCCCTGTGCTGTATATGTAGAATTTCAGCTTGATGTTTCTTCTGTAAGAGTTAAAGGAAAGCATCTCAGATGACAGAAATGACTCTAATGCCAAAGGAGCTGCTTATCATATTAAAAGGGTGTGCAATAAAAACAATGCAAGTTTATAGATCAATCCAAAAAGACACAAGTGACTCATAAATTGAATACAGAAATATCAGGGAGACTGAAAGACAATGGCCGAGACATGTCATGTCAGGATGAGGATGACTTTCCCGCAGATTGGGGTTTGGCTTGTTCTTATATTGTCTATGCATGAGACTGCCTGCCCGGCTATTCTCAGAGCTCCCATACAAGTTAATGGAGAGACTAGTGAATGTATGATCAAATCTACCTTCACAGCGGCCCTAGACAGGGGGCAGGGGAACAGCATTCTGTGTAGGGGTTGAGCTGCACTATACAGTGTATGGAGATGCCTGTCCGACAACCAGCAGCCCCACCAATCTCATAATGATGTCCTATCCTAAGGGTTTCCCATCATTATGTAGCCTCGGACAACTCCTTTAATTCATACCTTTTGCATTTCTTCACCACAACAAAGGAATAAAAAGAACATTCAATCTGTCATTGATAGTTAAAGAATACATGAGCGTCCAAAAAGACAGAAGCCTATTTAGTTTGCAATGTCACCTCTCATGTTCAGAATGTTTGATCATTCCTTAGGGACAGTCTAATTCCATTAACCCCTTGGCACACCATTCCTTAATAGTACGAAATGCAAAGCTGTTAATTATCGCCCCATGCTTGTAACACCTGCAGTCAGAGCTGAACTCTGATGGCGACTGTTAACCCCTTACATGTTGCGCCCAATCATGGCCGCAGCATTTAAGATGTTCTTGGGGTCATACTTAGCTCATCAGCACCCCCGCACCGCCTCTGGGTCGGAGGGGCAGGGTGCTCTTTTCAGCGTCCTGGGGTGTCACTCTGGATCTGCCATCTGCTCCTAGAGTCTTGGATCCCATTCTGGATTGATTGCTTCTGACTGCCAGCCTATATATGCATAGACTGACAGCCATCATACACTTCAATACTTCAGTATATTAAAGTTATTCAGTTATAATACTGAACAAGTGATCAAAAGGTTGCTGGTTTAAGTCCCTTAGTGGGACAAAAAAAAAGTGTAAAAAACAAACAATAAAATTCAAAGCCATTAAAAAAACAAATAAACATTCCAAAAAATACCTCTTTGCCATACAAAAATAAAAAACAAAACAAAAACAAATTTGGTATTTCCACGTCCATAATAACCCAGAGAATACAAGTAAAGCATTACAATAACCTGCACAGTGAACTCTGTGAAAAAAAAAAAAAACACAGAAAAAACACCAGAAATTAGTAAAATATCATAAACTAGATATCATCGTAATTGTACTGACCTCTAGAAAGATAACAAGATACTTAAGCTGTATGGTGAACAAAAACATATTTAAAGCAATGCCAGAACTAATGGGTCCCCCCCATAGAAAGACTTAATAAAAATTAGCCAATAAGGTGTAGGCAAAATGGTGTCATTAAAAAATGCATCACATGCCACAAAAACAAAAACTAATGCTCACTACAACCCTTGATAAATTTTTTGAGGGGTGCAGCTTTCAAAATAGGGATTCAACTTTTCCGGCACCTCAAGGGCTCTGCAAACCTGACATAACATCCAAAAAACTAAATTCTGCACTGTAAAAGCCAAAGCGCTCCTTCAGGTTTGCGTACTGCTGTGTGCCCAAACAGCAATTTATGCCCACACATGTGACATTGTAGCTGGGATACCCCAGTATAAGGGGCTTTCCTATGAACACTACTATATCTGTAGACAATTAAAACTTAAACATTTAGGCAAATATAAATCATTTTTATTATCTATATTTGCAAAAATGTTTAACATTTAATTGTCTACAGATATGAATGTGATTTTGTTTGTGGGAAACCCCCTTTAACAATGCCTTATGTGGATATAACCTGCTGTTTGGGAGTGCTATTTGGTTTTTAGAGCACAGATTTAGACAAGTTGGTTTTTGGACGCCATGCCACTTCTACATAGCCCCACAATGCCAGTAAAGTGGAATCCCTGACATGTGACCCCATTTTGCAAATTGCACCCCTTAAAGAATGTATCCAGGCATGTACTGAGCATCTGTACAACCCAAATATTACAATAATTTATTTTCCAGAAATGAATGCGCAGGTGATGGTGAAAAGCTGGGCACATAATATTGGGCACTGAAATGGTGCAAAAAAAATTGCAATTTCCCATTCATTTCTGGAAAATAAATGAATGCATTATTCAAGGATTAAAAATGCTCACTACACCCCTTGATAAATTACATGAGTGTGAAATTTGCAAAATGGGGTCACATCTTACGGAATTTCACTTCACTGGCACCTCCAGGGCTCTGCAAAAGCGAGATGAGTCCAAAAACCAGACCCTCTAATTCTACACTCCTTCTCTTATAAGCCGTGCTGTTTTTTTATCTACATGTGGAGTATTTCCATACCCAGGAGAAATAGTGGATCAAATTGTGGGGCACATTTTCTTCTATAACCCCTTAAGAAACTGAAAAATTTGGGGCTAAAGAAACTAATTTTTCATTTTCATATTTCAATGTTAAAGGGGTTTTCCGGGTAAAAAATACATTTTCAAAAAAGGTCTGAAAATGAAATTGAAATTGAAAATTTTTTTCAATGCCCCTGGCTGATTTAAAAGTTAAAAGGGGTGTCCATTTTTGCCTGGACAATCCCTTTAATAAGCGCACCCAAATACCTTTAGCAGTGTTTTGAGTGATTTCTCAGTTTCTCTGTGAGCTCCTGGCATCTTCTGCATTTGTTAACATGGGCATCTTCCTGTTCTGTGTTTTCCTACAACTACCATGATGCCTGGGGCTTCAGTCAGCGCTGACTAATATCACCTCCCTCCCCCTCCCTTTCTCACTACTTTCCCCTCCCTTTCTAACTCACACCCTCTCCCTGTTTGCCTTTCTCACTCCCTCCCCCTCCCTTTCTCACTCACACCCTCTCGCTGTTTCCCTAGCTAGCCCACCCACTACTAGCTTAACTAACTCAATCCCCCCTCACCCCATCATGCTTATTTGTCTTCCGGTCCGGATCTTCTGGGCACAGGACATCACTCTTTCTGGGCTACTTCAGCTCTATTGTGTCCTGAAGAAGTGACGTGACATCCCGTGCCCAGAAGGTCTGGACCGGAAGACAGGTAGGTATGATGGCGTGGGGGAAGGGGTGGGTTAGTATAGGTGACGCTCCGTTTCCCCCTTCCGGAGACGGAACGTCAGCGGAAAATGTGCCTGGGGCCCCAGTGATCTAGGTAAATATAGATTTTTGGTACACTAAGTAATTTACACTAGAAAATGTAGGCGGGAGGGGTGTTTAGCTTAGATTAAAAATATCAATTTATCCCAAACAACTCCTTTAATAAAATCTTTGAAACAGCTGTTGGGTCAAAGTACTCTCTATAACCCTTGATAAATTTGTTGAGGGGTGTAGTTTCCTAAAGGGGTAACTTTTGGGGTGTCTTTCTTGTACTGGTAGTAATCATCACAAATAGGCAGCACTCCAAAATAGTAAAAAAGAGCTGATGTGAATTTATTCCAAGAACTACGTTTCGGTCCTGGGAGTGTTGGACCGAACACTGTGTCCACTGTGAACACCGCTAGGACCGAAATGTAGCTCTTTTTCACTATTTTGGAGTGCTGCCTATTTGTGATTATTACTGGAGGGATCAACTGCCGGACCCTATGGATCTGCACCCACATCTGAACTTTTACATGGTGCTGCTCTATATACTATGTGTTTTTGTACTGGTAGTAGATATGTTCTCACAGCAGGTTCTACACCATTCCCTATTACTTCATATCTCACAGAAAATAAATGGTTTCAAACGATAAAACTTAACTTTTAATATCTTAAAATAAAAAATACACAAAGGACGTCTACTAGTCTACTAAAAGACAGATCAATGTGGTCTGTGCCTGTCTATTCAAAGTTTATTCAGGGTTTAAATGTTAGACAGTATTCACACTCTCCAACTTTCCACTGGACCTAGGATGTAATTAGATACTTTCACCACCCTTAGACTAAGGTTATAGTATCACGACTGCGTCATGCAACAGGTCAGTATTTTGTCAGTTGCTCTTAGTGCTAGGGTAACCCCAAACACCTGGTCCCCACACACAATTTGTAAAGCATCGCTGACTAGACTCCCGCACAGCCATGATATACCTCCACAACCCTAGTCTGTAGTATGTACATATGCCAGTAATCTAGGTACAGGTCACAGTAACTTCATTTCCTGTCATTAAAATGTTATAACCATAAGGGAAACCACAATATTCTGACCCTTCTGCTCAATAAACACCTATATTGCAGCCATTACTGATATCCGCTATGTTGACTCCAGGGATAAGTTAAGTTTTATGGTAGTTTTATGGTAGTAGATATGGTAGATTTATAAACCAATTTTGAAAATTGCTAATTTTTCCAAATTTCCTATTTCTTCATAAATAATTTCAAAAATATCGGCCAAAGTTTACCATTAACATGAAGTACAATGTGTCACGAAAAACAATCTCAAAATTACTTGGGTAAATTAAAGAGTCACAAAGTTATTAGCGGATAAAGTGACACGTTAGATTTAAAAAATGGGCCCGTGTTGTTATGTAATTTTAGGCTGTGCCTTTAAGTGCTTAATGTTGCATTGGAGATTTTTCTATACTTTTCAGAAAAAAACCTTCTTCCTTGTGTCTCTTGTATAAAGTGTAATGCTGTACGTGTCTCTTTCTCCACAGACAGTGACTGAGGCTCCACCATTGACATCAGGATGGGCCGACCGATGTGCCTGCTGCTGTGTCTTATGCTTCTGGCAGGTACAATAAAGAATTGGGCCAAGTGATTGTTAATAATATGGAGATATTTCTTGGTATGAGGAAATAAAAATCTATAATAATATCAAAGGCAAATCAGCCATGAGGAAGAGTTTTTAATCTAAAGGGATTAATCTGCCATTGATTGTAATTTGGCAGCAATACATAAAGCTCTGGCAATGAGGAAATGTATAACAATAATAACACTGACGTCTGAGAAGTATTATTGTGTACTGCCCAAATACTAAGGAAATAAATATCTTCTCCTATAAGAGCAACAGGCATGAAAAATACTGTGTAGATCCAGAATCCACTATATAATATGGTGACAGAGCCTTCTGTCATAAAAATAACCATCCATAGACCTTATAAATAGAGCTGTACAAAAGGACTCCTAACACCAAGAGCAAATATCACACTGTATTATAACAGATTGTATTAAGAGGCCAATGTGAGCAAAGGACAAATGAAGGTTGTTGTTCTATATAAAATGATTTCATTATACTTAACAGCTGCGCTCACTATTCTGCTGCTACAGTCACTGTGTACATACATTACATTACTTATCCTGTACTGATCCTGAGTTACATCCTGTATTATACTCCAGAGCTGCGCTCACTATTCTGCTGGTACAGTCACTGTGTACATACAGAACATTACTTATCCTGTACTGATCCTGAGTTACATCCTGTATTATACTCCAGAGCTGCGCTCACTATTCTGCTGGTACAGTCACTGTGTACATACATTACATTACTTATCCTGTACTGATCCTGAGTTACATCCTGTATGATACTCCAGAGCTGCGCTCACTATTCTGCTGGTGCAGTCACTGTGTACATATATTACATTACTTATCCTGTACTGATCCTGAGTTATATCCTGTATGATACTCCAGAGCTGTGCTCACTATTCAGTGCAGTCACCATGAATATACATTATATTATGAATTCTGTACTGATCCTGCATTTATCTATCAACAGCAACTGCATCACCAACAACGACACAAACAACTAATACAAGAACAAATATCAATTCACAGCCAGCTACAGTTAATACAGCAAGTACTGAAGGGAATACTACAACTAGTGGATCAATGACTGGATCAACTGTAACTACATCAGCACAAGCAACTATTACAACAGTACATACTTTTGGAATCACAACTTCAAGGGAAAAAACAAACACTGATTCATCACGAACTACAGTAACACAAACGAATATTACAAATATTACAACTAGTAAAAACCTAGCACAGTCAACAACTACTGAATCATCAACCACAGCAAAATCTAGCACAGCATACTCAACATCAGCAACTACAGCACCACCAACTACATTAGCACAAACAACTAATACAACAAACATCAAATCATCACCAACTACAGCAGCACAAACAGCTAATACAGAGAGTGCTGAAACAAATACTACAACTAGTGGAAACTCAGAATTGTCAACAACTACTGAATCATCAACCACGGCAAGATCTAGCACAGCATACTCAACATCAGCAACTACATCAACTGCAACTACAGTAGCACAAACAACTAATACAACAACAAACATCAAATTATTACCAACTACAGCAGCGCACACAGCTAATACTGGAAGTACTGGAGCAAATACTACAACTAGTGGAAACCTAGAACAGTCAACAACTACTGAATCATCAGCAACTGCAAAGCCTGCTACAGCAATATCAACAACTAAATCACCAATAATTACAGCAGCACTAACAACTAATACAACAACAGTAATTTCATCAACTTTTCCAATCACTCCTTCAGTAACCACCAAATCATCACCATCTACAGTAACACAAACTTATATTACAAATACTACAGCTAGTGGAAATTTAACCAAATCAACAACTACTGAATCATCAACAACTACAAAATCTAATACATCAATGCCAATCCCAACAACTCCATCTTCGACAACTAAAACAGCACAAACAACTAACACAACAAAAAACGTGAAATCATCACCAACTACAGCAGCACACACAGCTAATACAGGAAGTCCTGAAGTTAATACTACAACTAGTGGAAACCTACAACAGTCAACAACTGAATTATCCACCACTGCAAGATCTAATACAGCATCCTTAACATCAACAAAAACATCACCTGCAACTACAGTAACACAAACAACTAATACAACAATAGTAAGTTCATCATTTTTTCCAATCACACCATTAAGTAATACAGCACCCACTGAATCATCACCAACTACAGTAACACAAACTGCTATTACAAATACTACAGTCAATGGAAATTTAATCCAAACAACAACTGATGAATTATCAACAACTACAAAATCTAGTACAGCTAACTCAACATCATCAACCGTTTCAAGAGCAACTACAGCACCAACTACAGTAGCACAAACAACTAATACAACAACAAACATCAAATCATCACCAACTACAGCAGCACAAACAGCTAATACAGAGAGTGCTGAAGCAAATACTACAACTAGTAGAAACTCAGAATTGTCAACAACTACTGAATCATCAACCACAGCAAGATCTAGCACAGCATACTCAACATCAGCAACTACATCAACTGCAACTACAGTAGCACAAACAACTAATACAACAACAAGCGCAAATTATTACAACTACAGCAGCACACACAGCTAATACAGAAAGTACTGAAGCAAATACTACACTAGTGGAAACCTAGAACAGTCAACAACTATTAAATCATCACCAACTGCAAAACCTGCTACAGCAATATCAACATCAACAACTAAATCACCAACAATTACAGCAGCACTAACAACTAATAAAACAACAGTAAATTCATCAACTTTTCAATCATTCCTTCAGTACCCACTGAATCATCACCAACTACAGTAACACAAACTGCTATTACAAATACTACAGCTAGTGGAAATTTAACCCAAACAACAACTGATGAATTATCAACAACTACAAAATCTAGTACAGCTATCTCAACATCATCAACCGTTTCAGCAGCAACTACAGCCCACCACTACAGTAGGACAAACAACTTACACAGCAAACATCAAATCATCACCAACTACAGCAGCACAACAGCTAATACAGAGGTGCTGAAGCAAATACTACAACTAGTAGAAACCTAGAACAGTCAACAGCTAAAAAATCATCAGCAACTGCAAAACCTGCTACAGCAATATCAACATCAACAACTAAATCACCAACAATTACAGTACCACAAACAACTGATACAGCAACAGTAAATTCATCAAATTTTCCAATCACTTCTTCAGTACCCACCAAATCATCACCATCTACAGTAATACAAACTGCTATTACAAATACTACAGTCAGTGGAAATTTAACCCAAACAACAACTGATGAATTATCAACAACTACAAATTCTAATACATCAATGCCAATCCCAACAACTCCATCATCGACAACTAAAACAGCACAAACAACTAACACAACAAAAAACGTGAAATCATCACCAACTACAGCAGCACACACAGCTAATACAGGAAGTCCTGAAGTAAATACTACAACTAGTGGAAACCTAGAACAGTCAACAACTACTGAATCGTCACCAAGTGCAAAACATAATACAGCATCCTCAATATCAACAACTATATCAACTGCAACTACAGTACCACAAACAACTAATACAACAACAAACGTCAAATCATCACCAACTACAGCACCACATACAGCTAATACAGGAACTACTGAAGCAAATATGACAACTAGTGGAAACCTAGAACAGTCAACAACTACTAAATCATCAGCAACTGCAAAACCTGCTACAGCAATATCAACATCAACAACTAAATCACCAACAATTACAGCAGCACTAACAACTAATAAAACAACAGTAAGTTCATCAACTTTTTCAATCATTCCTTCAGTGCCCACCAAATCATTACCATCTACAGTAACACAAACTGCTATTACAAATACTACAGCTAGTGGAAATTTAACCCAAACAACAACTGATGAATTATCAACAACTACAAAATCTAGTACAGCTAGCTCAACATCATCAACCGTTTCAGCAGCAACTACAGCACCACCAACTACATTAGCACAAACAAATACTACAACTAGTAGAAACTCAGAATTGTCAACAACTACTGAATCATCAACCACAGCAAAATCTAGCACAGCATACTCAACATCAGCAACTACAGCACCACCAACTACATTAGCACAAACAACTAATACAACAAACATCAAATCATCACCAACTACAGCAGCACAAACAGCTAATACAGAGAGTGCTGAAACAAATACTACAACTAGTGGAAACTCAGAATTGTCAACAACTACTGAATCATCAACCACGGCAAGATCTAGCAAAGCATACTCAACATCAGCAACTACATCAACTGCAACTACAGTAGCACAAACAACTAATACAACAACAAACATCAAATTATTACCAACTACAGCAGCGCACACAGCTAATACTGGAAGTACTGGAGCAAATACTACAACTAGTGGAAACCTAGAACAGTCAACAACTACTGAATCATCAGCAACTGCAAAGCCTGCTACAGCAATATCAACAACTAAATCACCAATAACTACAGCAGCACTAACAACTAATACAACAACAGTAATTTCATCAACTTTTCCAATCACTCCTTCAGTAACCACCAAATCATCACCATCTACAGTAACACAAACTTATATTACAAATACTACAGCTAGTGGAAATTTAACCAAATCAACAACTACTGAATCATCAACAACTACAAAATCTAATACATCAATGCCAATCCCAACAACTCCATCTTCGACAACTAAAACAGCACAAACAACTAACACAACAAAAAACGTGAAATCATCACCAACTACAGCAGCACACACAGCTAATACAGGAAGTCCTGAAGTTAATACTACAACTAGTGGAAACCTACAACAGTCAACAACTGAATTATCCACCACTGCAAGATCTAATACAGCATCCTTAACATCAACAAAAACATCACCTGCAACTACAGTAACACAAACAACTAATACAACAATAGTAAGTTCATCATTTTTTCCAATCACACCATTAAGTAATACAGCACCCACTGAATCATCACCAACTACAGTAACACAAACTGCTATTACAAATACTACAGTCAATGGAAATTTAATCCAAACAACAACTGATGAATTATCAACAACTACAAAATCTAGTACAGCTAACTCAACATCATCAACCGTTTCAAGAGCAACTACAGCACCAACTACAGTAGCACAAACAACTAATACAACAACAAACATCAAATCATCACCAACTACAGCAGCACAAACAGCTAATACAGAGAGTGCTGAAGCAAATACTACAATTAGTAGAAACTCAGAATTGTCAACAACTACTGAATCATCAACCACAGCAACATCTAGCACAGCATACTCAACATCAGCAACTACATCAACTGCAACTACAGTAGCACAAACAACTAATACAACAACAAGCGTCAAATTATTATCAACTACAGCAGCACACACAGCTAATACAGAAAGTACTGAAGCAAATACTACAACTAGTGGAAACCTAGAACAGTCAACAACTATTAAATCATCACCAACTGCAAAACCTGCTACAGCAATATCAACATCAACAACTAAATCACCAACAATTACAGCAGCACTAACAACTAATAAAACAACAGTAAATTCATCAACTTTTTCAATCATTCCTTCAGTACCCACTGAATCATCACCAACTACAGTAACACAAACTGCTATTACAAATACTACAGCTAGTGGAAATTTAACCCAAACAACAACTGATGAATTATCAACAACTACAAAATCTAGTACAGCTATCTCAACATCATCAACCGTTTCAGCAGCAACTACAGCACCACCAACTACAGTAGGACAAACAACTTACACAGCAAACATCAAATCATCACCAACTACAGCAGCACAAACAGCTAATACAGAGAGTGCTGAAGCAAATACTACAACTAGTAGAAACCTAGAACAGTCAACAGCTAAAAAATCATCAGCAACTGCAAAACCTGCTACAGCAATATCAACATCAACAACTAAATCACCAACAATTACAGTACCACAAACAACTGATACAGCAACAGTAAATTCATCAAATTTTCCAATCACTTCTTCAGTACCCACCAAATCATCACCATCTACAGTAATACAAACTGCTATTACAAATACTACAGTCAGTGGAAATTTAACCCAAACAACAACTGATGAATTATCAACAACTACAAATTCTAATACATCAATGCCAATCCCAACAACTCCATCATCGACAACTAAAACAGCACAAACAACTAACACAACAAAAAACGTGAAATCATCACCAACTACAGCAGCACACACAGCTAATACAGGAAGTCCTGAAGTAAATACTACAACTAGTGGAAACCTAGAACAGTCAACAACTACTGAATCGTCACCAAGTGCAAAACATAATACAGCATCCTCAATATCAACAACTATATCAACTGCAACTACAGTACCACAAACAACTAATACAACAACAAACGTCAAATCATCACCAACTACAGCACCACATACAGCTAATACAGGAACTACTGAAGCAAATATGACAACTAGTGGAAACCTAGAACAGTCAACAACTACTAAATCATCAGCAACTGCAAAACCTGCTACAGCAATATCAACATCAACAACTAAATCACCAACAATTACAGCAGCACTAACAACTAATAAAACAACAGTAAGTTCATCAACTTTTTCAATCATTCCTTCAGTGCCCACTGAATCATCACCAACTACAGTAACACAAACTGCTATTACAAATACTACAGCTAGTGGAAATTTAACCCAAACAACAACTGATGAATTATCAACAACTACAAAATCTAGTACAGCTATCTCAACATCATCAACCGTTTCAGCAGCAACTACAGCACCACCAACTACATTAGCACAAACAAATACTACAACTAGTAGAAACTCAGAATTGTCAACAACTACTGAATCATCAACCACAGCAAAATCTAGCACAGCATACTCAACATCAGCAACTACAGCACCACCAACTACATTAGCACAAACAACTAATACAACAAACATCAAATCATCACCAACTACAGCAGCACAAACAGCTAATACAGAGAGTGCTGAAACAAATACTACAACTAGTGGAAACTCAGAATTGTCAACAACTACTGAATCATCAACCACGGCAAGATCTAGCACAGCATACTCAACATCAGCAACTACATCAACTGCAACTACAGTAGCACAAACAACTAATACAACAACAAACATCAAATTATTACCAACTACAGCAGCGCACACAGCTAATACTGGAAGTACTGGAGCAAATACTACAACTAGTGGAAACCTAGAACAGTCAACAACTACTGAATCATCAGCAACTGCAAAGCCTGCTACAGCAATATCAACAACTAAATCACCAATAACTACAGCAGCACTAACAACTAATACAACAACAGTAATTTCATCAACTTTTCCAATCACTCCTTCAGTAACCACCAAATCATCACCATCTACAGTAACACAAACTTATATTACAAATACTACAACTAGTGGAAATTTAACCAAATCAACAACTACTGAATCATCAACAACTACAAAATCTAATACATCAATGCCAATCCCAACAACTCCATCTTCGACAACTAAAACAGCACAAACAACTAACACAACAAAAAACGTGAAATCATCACCAACTACAGCAGCACACACAGCTAATACAGGAAGTCCTGAAGTTAATACTACAACTAGAGGAAACCTACAACAGTCAACAACGGAATTATCCACCACTGCAAGATCTAATACAGCATCCTTAACATCAACAAAAACATCACCTGCAACTACAGTAACACAAACAACTAATACAACAATAGTAAGTTCATCATTTTTTCCAATCACACCATTAAGTAATACAGCACCCACTGAATCATCACCAACTACAGTAACACAAACTGCTATTACAAATACTACAGTCAATGGAAATTTAATCCAAACAACAACTGATGAATTATCAACAACTACAAAATCTAGTACAGCTAACTCAACATCATCAACCGTTTCAAGAGCAACTACAGCACCAACTACAGTAGCACAAACAACTAATACAACAACAAACATCAAATCATCACCAACTACAGCAGCACAAACAGCTAATACAGAGAGTGCTGAAGCAAATACTACAATTAGTAGAAACTCAGAATTGTCAACAACTACTAAATCATCAACCACAGCAAGATCTAGCACAGCATACTCAACATCAGCAACTACATCAACTGCAACTACAGTAGCACAAACAACTAATACAACAACAAGCGTCAAATTATTATCAACTACAGCAGCACACACAGCTAATACAGAAAGTACTGAAGCAAATACTACAACTAGTGGAAACCTAGAACAGTCAACAACTATTAAATCATCACCAACTGCAAAACCTGCTACAGCAATATCAACATCAACAACTAAATCACCAACAATTACAGCAGCACTAACAACTAATAAAACAACAGTAAATTCATCAACTTTTTCAATCATTCCTTCAGTACCCACTGAATCATCACCAACCACAGTAACACAAACTGCTATTACAAATACTACAGCTAGTGGAAATTTAACCCAAACAACAACTGATGAATTATCAACAACTACAAAATCTAGTACAGCTATCTCAACATCATCAACCGTTTCAGCAGCAACTACAGCACCACCAACTACAGTAGGACAAACAACTTACACAGCAAACATCAAATCATCACCAACTACAGCAGCACAAACAGCTAATACAGAGAGTGCTGAAGCAAATACTACAACTAGTGGAAACCTAGAACAGTCAACAGCTAAAAAATCATCAGCAACTGCAAAACCTGCTACAGCAATATCAACATCAACAACTAAATCACCAACAATTACAGTACCACAAACAACTAATACAGCAACAGTAAATTCATCAAATTTTCCAATCACTTCTTCAGTACCCACCAAATCATCACCATCTACAGTAACACAAACTGCTATTACAAATACTACAGTCAGTGGAAATTTAACCCAAACAACAACTGATGAATTATCAACAATTACAAAATCTAATACATCAATGCCATTCCCAACAACTCCATCTTCGACAACTAAAACAGCACAAACAACTAACACAACAAAAAACGTGAAATCATCACCAACTACAGCAGCACAAACAGCTAATACAGGAAGTCCTGAAGTAAATACTACAACTAGTGGAAACCTAGAACAGTCAACAACTACTGAATCGTCACCAAGTGCAAAACATAATACAGCATCCTCAATATCAACAACTATATCAACTGCAACTACAGTACCACAAACAACTAATACAACAACAAACGTCAAATCATCACCAACTACAGCACCACATACAGCTAATACAGGAACTACTGAAGCAAATATGACAACTAGTGGAAACCTAGAACAGTCAACAACTACTAAATCATCAGCAACTGCAAACCTTGCTACAGCAATATCAACATCAACAACTAAATCACCAACAATTACAGCAGCACTAACAACTAATAAAACAACAGTAAGTTCATCAACTTTTTCAATCATTCCTTCAGTACCCACCAAATCATTACCATCTACAGTAACACAAACTGCTATTACAAATACTACAGTCAGTGGAAATTTAACCCAAACAACAACTGATGAATTATCAACAACTACAAAATCTAGTACAGCTAGCTCAACATCATCAACCGTTTCAAGAGCAACTACAGCACCACCAACTACAGTAGGACAAACAACTAATACAACAACAAACATCAAAACATCCCCAACTACAGCAGCACAAGCAGCTAATACAGAGAGTGCTGAAGCAAATACTACAACTAGTGGAAACCTAGCACAATCAACAACTAATGAATTGTCACCAACTGCAAAACCAGCTACAGCAATATCAACATCAACAACTAAATCACCAACAATTACAGCAGCACTAACAACTAATACAACAACAGTAAGTTCATCAACTTTTCCAATCATTCCTTCAGTACCCACTGAATCATCACCAACTACAGTAACACAAACTGCTATTACAAATACTACAGTCAGTGGAAATTTAACCCAAACAACAACTGATGAATTATCAACAATTACAAAATCTAGTACAGCTATCTCAACATCATCAACCGTTTCAGCAGTAACTACAGTAGCACAAACAACTAATACAACAACAAACATCAAATCATCACCAACTACAGCAGCACAAACAGCTAATACAGAGAGTGTTGAAGCCATTACTACAACTAGTGGAAACCTAGCACCTTCAACAACTACTGAATCATCACCATCTGCAAAATCTAATACAGCATCCTCAATATCAACAACTCCATCAACTGTAACTACAGCAGCACAAACAACTATAACAACAGTAAGTTCTTCAAGTGTTGCAAACGTAACTTCAGGTGATCCAAAACTCACCGATTCATTACCAACAACATCAGCTAATACTATGTCATATCAAACAACAAAATTCATTACAGAGATTTCAACATCAACAACTAAGTCACTCAATACTACAGAGACACTGCCAAGAACTGAGGCTCCTATAACTACAAAAACACTGACAACTGTTGCACCCCTAAATAGAGGAACATTGACAACAACTAGTACTCCCAAAGCTACAGAAATACTGACAACTAACGTGCGAACAACTTTAGAAAAACTGAAAACTGGGGCTCCCATAACTAAAGAAATGCTGAGAACTGCTGCTCCTATAAATCCAGGAAATCTGACAACTACTGCTCTAATAACTACTGAAAAATTTATAACAACAGTGTCTAAAGCTAGAGAAACAGTGACAACTGCTGCTCCCATGACTACAGGAACATGGACATCTACTGCACCAATAAGTTTAGAAACACTGACAACTGCCTTACCTATAACTACTGAAACCCTGACAACTGCTGCTCCTATAAATACAGGAACACTGACTACTGCTCCTCACACAGGTGCAGTAACATTGATAACTACCGCACCAATAACTTCAGAAACACTGACAACTGCTACTCCCAAAGCTACAGAAACACTGACAACAACTGCACCTATAACTAGAAAAACAACAACTGCTGCTCCTATAACTACAGCAACACCAACAACTGCTGCTCCAATAACTTCAGAAACACTGACAACAGCTGCTGCTCGCATAACTACAGCGACACCTCCTCTTACCTATGTAGGATTTTCCTTCAGAATTGTGAATATGCAGTTTGATTCCAGACTCTTGAATCGCAGTGATCCTTATTACATTGATATGAAGGACAGGATAGAAACACTGGTGAGTCTACAGTCGTAGCGATTGTGTCTGATCTGATATATCATCAAGTTAACAATTTTGCATACCTCCCAACTGTCAAACAATTAAAAAAAAAATGTGGTGTGTGCAAAGCACCACTGTGAGTTTAGGTATTGTAATCCCCTTTCAGCCCCCCCAATTCCAATCCATATCCCTCTGTGCACCCACGCAGTACAGTACCCCTTTAGTGGAGCTGTCAAGTTATCATGTCTCCTACTGGTACCCACACAGTATAATGCACCCCCTCATTGTGGATCCACTTTATAATGGCTCCCTTAATATTTCTCCACATTATAATGCCTCCTTTTTAATACTGCCCTCACAGTATAACACCACCCTCAGTCTGACCCCCGCACCATATTAGACCACCCTCAATGTGGCCACCATAGAATAATGTCCCTGTCAATGTAGTCCCCACAATATAATGACCCCCTCCTGGTGCCCCCAAAGTATAATGTCTCCCTAATGGGGCCCCCACAGTATAATGTCTAAGCTAAGTTGACCTCCCAAGACAGCAACCTGGAGAGCAACACAGCACCCAGAATCCTGAACGCTTGTAAGGTATGCATTCTGCACAGTATCGGGTACAATCATACATGTATAATGTCTGGCTGACGGTGTGTATTGTGAGATTTATTAAGAAGACAGGCAGCACACTCCTTTATTTGCGATGGTGGGTGAAGTTTCCCAAGGGAACTGACCCGGACTCCCTGCAAATACATTATCACATGAGAAGGAACAGGACAGCACTCCAAAAGTAATTTTATGAACTTGCTAGTTATTTATGTGCAATAATACTAATATCCATATAAAATAGTCATCCATAAAAAATTATACAACAGTTAGTATGTCACATGCGGTAATAGATTCAGATGTAGAACATCCAATTCAGAAGTTGGATGGCAATGATCAATATTGTGCAACGTTCGAGGCAAGACAGCCCTTCCCCTATACTGCATTACATATGTATACATTACATGTGGATAAGAAAGCTGTAGCAGGAGTGTATTGTGAGGTCTGGTGTCAGTGATATCTTCTGTTATATCTCTCATGCAGGTATTCCTGGTAATCAGGAGAATTTACCATTCCTGTCACTCGGTGGTAATAATCACATTCAGGTAAGAATTGTCTATAAACAGGATTGTAGTTATTAGTGCATGAAATATGGAAAGAAGCGGGAAGATGCATATGGAGCCTCTATAGCATCCTCTGAGCAAGAAGTTTTACTGGGAACTGCCATTTTTGGGTGTCAGAACATCAGGTCACCAGTCTGGGATCTGCTCATCTTCAGTCAATAAGTGATATTGTAGAGGTGAATATTTGTAGGGATTCAGAAAGGAGTCCTCAGTGACAACACTTGTATTTATCACCCCCAGGAAAGGCTCAGTGGAGACTGATGTTGCTGCCGGGTTCTCAAATAGCTCAGAGGTGCCCCCTAGTGAGGAACTAAAAAGTGCATTTTTAAGAACAATAGAAAATGATGGAGGAACAATGGACAACTTGCAGTTATTTCCATTCAACTCCACATCTGCAGGTGAAATTTATTTATGTATTATTATCATAATGATGATTGTTATTATTATTATTGTTTATTATTTCTTCATGATACCTAATTATTAAAAATGTTTTTACAATTTTATTTTAAAATTTTATTTCAGAAATAATTTTATTATATTTAGATGCATTTATTGAAGGTTTCCTGCTTTTTCCATTTTCTATGTATATTTCTTATACAGCAGGATCCTTATGGTGTGCACAGAGACAATGTGGACATGACGTTATTACTAAGACATAAAGAGTTGTTCTTAGATAACAGTAACACACTAATGTCATTTCTCTTGTCTCTTACAGCTCCAACAACATCAGTAATATCTTCACCCTCCTCTCCACAAGTTCAGATATTAACATCACCAATACCAAGTGTAACAGACACAACTACTGAACACACAAGTACAACAACACCACAATCAACAAGCAAATCACTGACAACTATAGATGAAACTGGGACAACTGCTACATCTACAGCTATACAAACACTGACAACTACTGCTCCTAGAACTACAGAAACACTGACAACTGCTGTTCCTATAACTACAGGAACACTGACAACAACTGCAGCCCCAATAACTACAGGAACACTGACAACAACTGCAGCCCCAATAACTACAGAAACACTGACAACAACTGCTGCCCCAATAACTACAGAAACACTGACAACAACTGCAGCCCCAATAACTACAGGAACACTGACAACAACTGCTTCCCCAATAACTACAGAAACACTGACAACAACTGCTGTCCCTATAACTACAGGAACACTGACAACAACTGCTGTCCCTATAACTACAGGAACACTGACAACAACTGCTGTCCCTATAACTACAGGAACACTGACAACAACTGATGTCCCTATAACTACAGGAACACTGACAACAACTGTGGCCCCAATAACTACAGAAACACTGACAACAACTGCGGCCCCAATAACTACAGGAACACTGACAACAACTGATGTCCCTATAACTACAGGAACACTGACAACAACTGCTGTCCCCCCCCCCCCCCCTATAACTACAGGAACAGTGACAACAACTGATGTCCCTATAACTACAGGAACACTGACAACAACTGCTGTCCCTATAACTACAGGAACAGTGACAACACTGCTGTCCCTATAACTACAGGAACACTGACAACAACTGCTGTCCCTATAACTACAGAAACACTGACAACAACTGCAGCCCCAATAACTACAGGAACACTGACAACTGCAGCCCCAAAAACTACAGAAACACTGACAACTGCTGCCCCAATAACTACAGAAACACTGACAACAACTGCAACCCCAATAACTACAGGAACACTGACAACAACTGCTGCCCCAATAACTACAGAAACACTGACAAGAACTGCTGTCCCTGTAACTACAGGAACACTGACAACAACTACTGCCCCAATAACTACAGAAACACTGACAACAACTGCTGTCCCTATAACTACAGGAACACTGACAACAACTACTGTCCCTATAACTACAGGAACATTGACAACAACTGCTGTCTCTATAACTACAGGAACACTGACAACAACTGCGGCCCCAATAACTACAGAAACATTGACAACTGATGTCCCTATAACTACAGGAACACTGACAACAACTAATGTCCCTATAACTACAGGAACACTGACAACTGCGGCCCCAATAACTACAGAAACACTGACAACAACTGCGGCCCCAATAACTACAGGAACACTGACAACAACTGCAGCCCCAATAACTACAGGAACACTGACAACAACTGATGTCCCTATAACTACAGGAACACTGACAACAACTGCTGTCCCTATAACTACAGGAACACTGACAACAACTGATGTCCCTATAACTACAGGAACACTGACAACAACTGCTGTCCCTATAACTACAGGAACAGTGACAACAACTGATGTCCCTATAACTACAGGAACACTGACAACAACTGCTGCCCCAATAACTACAGAAACACTGACAACAACTAATGTCCCTATAACTACAGGAACACTGACAACAACTGATGTCCCTATAACTACAGGAACACTGACAACTGCTGCCCCAACAACTACAGAAACACTGACAACAACTGATGTCCCTATAACTACAGGAACACTGACAACAACTGATGTCCCTATAACTACAGGAACACTGACAACTGCTGTTCCTATAACTACAGGAAAACTGACAACAACTGCTGCCCCAATAACTACAGAAACAGTGACAACAACTGATGTCCTTATAACTACAGGAACACTGACAACAACTGCGGCCCCAATAACTACAGAAACACTGACAACTGCGGCCCCAATAACTACAGAAACACTGACAACAACTGCTGTCCCTATAACTACAGGAACACTGACAACAACTGATGTCCCTATAACTACAGGAACACTGACAACAACTGCTGTCCCTATAACTACAGGAACACTGACAACAACTGCTTCCCCAATAACTACAGAAACACTGACAACAACTGCTGTCCCTATAACTACAGGAAAACTGACAACAACTGCGGCCCCAATAACTACAGAAACACTGACAACAACTGCTGTCCCTATAACTACAGGAACACTGACAACAACTACTGTCCCTATAACTACAGGAACACTGACAACAACTGCTGTCCCTATAACTACAGGAACACTGACAACAACTGCTTCCCCAATAACTACAGAAACACTGACAACAACTGCTGTCCCTATAACTTCAGGAACACTGACAACAACTGCTGTCCCTATAACTACAGGAACACTGACAACAACTGCTGCCCCAATAACTACAAGAACACTGACAACAACTGATGTCCCTATAACTACAGGAACACTGACAACAACTGATGTCCCTATAACTACAGGAACAGTGACAACAACTGCTGTCCCTATAACTACAGGAACACTGACAACTGCTGTCCCTATAACTACAGGAACACTGACAACTGCTGTTCCTATAACTACAGGAAAACTGACAACAACTGCTGCCCCAATAACTACAGAAACACTGACAACAACTGATGTCCCTATAACTACAGGAACACTGACAACAACTGCTGTCCCTATAACTACAGGAACACTGACAACAACTGATGTCCCTATAACTACAGGAAAACTGACAACAACTGCGGCCCCAATAACTACAGAAACACTGACAACAACTGCGGCCCCAATAACTACAGAAACACTGACAAGAACTGCTGTCCCTGTAACTACAGGAATACTGACAACAACTGCTGTCCCTATAACTACAGGAATACTGACAACTGCTGCCCCAATAACTACAGGAACACTGACAACAACTGATGTCCCTATAACTACAGGAACACTGCCAACAACTGCTGCCCCAATAACTACAGAAACACTGACAACTGCTGCCCCAACAACTACAGAAACACTGACAACAACTGATGTCCCTATAACTACAGGAACACTGACAACAACTGATGTCCCTATAACTACAGGAACACTGACAACTGCTGTTCCTATAACTACAGGAAAACTGACAACTGCTGCCCCAATAACTACAGCAACAGTGACAACAACTGCTGTCCCTACAACTACAGGAACACTGACAACAACTGATGTCCCTATAACTACAGGAACACTGACAACAACTGCTGCCCCAATAACTACAGAAACACTGACAACAACTGATGTCCCTATAACTACAGGAACACTGACAACAACTGATGTCCCTATAACTACAGGAACACTGACAACTGCTGCCCCAACAACTACAGAAACACTGACAACAACTGATGTCCCTATAACTACAGGAACACTGACAACAACTGATGTCCCTATAACTACAGGAACACTGACAACTGCTGTTCCTATAACTACAGGAAAACTGACAACAACTGCTGCCCCAATAACTACAGAAACAGTGACAACAACTGCTGTCCCTATAACTTCAGGAACACTGACAACAACTGCTGTCCCTATAACTACAGGAACACTGACAACAACTGCTGCCCCAATAACTACAGGAACACTGACAACAACTGATGTCCCTATAACTACAGGAACAGTGACAACAACTGATGTCCCTATAACTACAGGAACAGTGACAACAACTGCTGTCCCTATAACTACAGGAACACTGACAACTGCTGTCCCTATAACTACAGGAACACTGACAACTGCTGTTCCTATAACTACAGGAAAACTGACAACAACTGCTGCCCCAATAACTACAGAAACACTGACAACAACTGATGTCCCTATAACTACAGGAACACTGACAACAACTGCTGTCCCTATAACTACAGGAACACTGACAACAACTGATGTCCCTATAACTACAGGAAAACTGACAACAACTGCGGTCCCAATAACTACAGAAACACTGACAACAACTGCGGCCCCAATAACTACAGAAACACTGACAAGAACTGCTGTCCCTGTAACTACAGGAATACTGACAACAACTGCTGTCCCTATAACTACAGGAATACTGACAACTGCTGCCCCAATAACTACAGGAACACTGACAACAACTGATGTCCCTATAACTACAGGAACACTGACAACAACTGCTGCCCCAATAACTACAGAAACACTGACAACTGCTGCCCCAATAACTACAGTAACACTGACAACTGCTGTTCCTATAACTACAGGAACACTGACAACAACTGCTGTCCCTATAACTACAGGAACACTGACAACAACTGCTGCCCCAACAACTACAGGAACACTGACAACAACTGATGTCCCTATAACTACAGGAACACTGACAACAACTGCTGCCCCAATAACTACAGGAATACTGACAACAATGCTGCCCCAATAACTACAGCAACAGTGACAACAACTGCTGTCCCTACAACTACAGGAACACTGACAACAACTGATGTCCCTATAACTACAGGAACACTGACAACAACTGCTGCCCCAATAACTACAGAAACACTGACAACAAATGCTGTCCCTATAACAACAGAAATACTGACAACCCCCCCCAACAACCACAGAAACATTGACAACAAGTGATGTCCCTATAACTACAGGAACACTGACAACATGCTGTTCCTATAACTACAGGAAAACTGACAACAACTGCTGCCCCAATAACTACAGAAACAGTGACAACAACTGATGTCCCTATAACAACAGAAATACTGACAACATGCTGCCCCAATAACTACAGAAACATTGACAACAACTGATGTCCCTATAACTACAGGAACACTGACAACAACTGCGGCCCCAATAACTACAGAAACACTGACAACAACTGCGGCCCCAATAACTACAGAAACACTGACAACAACTGATGTCCCTATAACTACAGGAACACTGACAACAACTGCTGCCCCAATAACTACAGGAACACTGACAACAACTGCTGTCCCAATAACTACAGTAACAACGTGACAACTGCTGTTCCTATAACTACAGGAAAACTGACAACAACTGACGTCCCTATAACTACAGGAACCCAAAGTGACAACAACTGCTGTCCCTATAACTACAGGAACACTGACAACAACTGCTGTCCCTATAACTACAGGAACACTGACAACAACTGCTATCCCTATAACTACAGGAACAACGATAACAACTGCTGTCCCTATAACTACAGGAACACTGACAACAACTGATGTCCCTATAACTACAGGAACACTGACAACACTGATGGCCCCAATAACTACAGAAACACTGACAACAACTGCGGCCCCAATAACTACAGGAACACTGACAACAACTGATGTCCCAATAACTACAGGAACACTGACAACAACTGCTGTCCCTATAACTACAGGAACACTGACAACAACTGCTGTCCCTATAACTACAGGAACACTGACAACAACTGCTATCCCTATAACTACAGGAACACTGACAACAACTGCTGTCCCTATAACTACAGGAACACTGACAACAACTGATGTCCCTATCACTACAGGAACACTGACAACAACTGTGGCCCCAATAACTACAGAAACACTGACAACAACTGCGGTCCCAATAACTACAGGAACACTGACAACAACTGATGTCCCTATAACTACAGGAACACTGACAACAACTGCTGTCCCTATAACTACAGGAACAGTGACAACAACTGCTGTCCCTATAACTACAGGAACACTGACAACAACTGCTGTCCCTATAACTACAGGAACACTGACAACAACTGCAGCCCCAATAACTACAGGAACACTGACAACAACTGCAGCCCCAATAACTACAGAAACACTGACAACTGCTGCCCCAATAACTACAGAAACACTGACAACAACTGCAACCCCAATAACTACAGGAACACTGACAACAACTGCTGCCCCAATAACTACAGAAACACTGACAACAACTGCAGCCCCAATAACTACAGGAACACTGACAACAACTGCTGCCCCAATAACTACAGAAACACTGACAACAACTGCTGTCCCTATAACTACAGGAACACTGACAACAACTACTGTCCCTATAACTACAGGAACATTGACAACAACTGCTGTCCCTATAACTACAGGAACACTGACAACAACTGCGGCCCCAATAACTACAGAAACACTGACAACTGATGTCCCTATAACTACAGGAACACTGACAACAACTGATGTCCCTATAACTACAGGAACACTGACAACAACTGCGGCCCCAATAACTACAGAAACACTGACAACAACTGCGGCCCCAATAACTACAGGAACACTGACAACAACTGCAGCCCCAATAACTACAGGAACACTGACAACAACTGATGTCCCTATAACTACAGGAACACTGACAACAACTGCTGTCTCTATAACTACAGGAACACTGACAACAACTGATGTCCCTATAACTACAGAAACACTGACAACAACTGCTGTCCCTATAACTACAGGAACAGTGACAACAACTTATGTCCCTATAACTACAGGAACACTGACAACTGCTGCCCCAACAACTACAGGACACTGACAACAACTGATGTCCCAATAACTACAGGAACACTGACAACTGCTGTTCCTATAACTACTGGAAACTGACACAACTGCTGCCCCAATAACTACAGAAACACTGACAACAACTGATGTCCCTATAACTATAGGAACACTGACAACAACTGATGTCCCTATAACTACAGGAACACTGACAACTGCTGCCCCAACAACTACAGGAACACTGACAACAACTGATGTCCCTATAACTACAGGAACACTGACAACTGCTGTTCCTATAACTACAGGAAAACTGACAACAACTGCTGCCCCAATAACTACAGAAACAGTGACAACAACTGATGTCCTTATAACTACAGGAACACTGACAACTGCGGCCCCAATAACTACAGAAACACTGACAACTGCTGTCCCTATAACTACAGGAACACTGACAACTGCTGTCCCTATAACTACAGGAACACTGACAACTGCTGTTCCTATAACTACAGGAAAACTGACAACAACTGCTGCCCCAATAACTACAGAAACACTGACAACAACTGATGTCCCTATAACTACAGGAACACTGACAACAACTGCTGTCCCTATAACTACAGGAACACTGACAACAACTGATGTCCCTATAACTACAGGAAAACTGACAACAACTGCGGCCCCAATAACTACAGAAACACTGACAACAACTGCGGCCCCAATAACTACAGAAACACTGACAAGAACTGCTGTCCCTGTAACTACAGGAATACTGACAACAACTGCTGTCCCTATAACTACAGGAATACTGACAACTGCTGCCCCAATAACTACAGGAACACTGACAACTGCTGCCCCAACAACTACAGAAACACTGACAACAACTGATGTCCCTATAACTACAGGAACACTGACAACAACTGATGTCCCTATAACTACAGGAACACTGACAACTGCTGTTCCTATAACTTCAGGAAAACTTACAACTGCTGTCCCAATAACTACAGCAACAGTGACAACAACTGCTGTCCCTACAACTACAGGAACACTGACAACAACTGATGTCCCTATAACTACAGGAACACTGACAACAACTGCTGCCCCAATAACTACAGAAACACTGACAACAACTGATGTCCCTATAACTACAGGAACACTGACAACAACTGATGTCCCTATAACTACAGGAACACTGACAACTGCTGCCCCAACAACTACAGAAACACTGACAACAACTGATGTCCCTATAACTACAGGAACACTGACAACAACTGATGTCCCTATAACTACAGGAACACTGACAACTGCTGTTCCTATAACTACAGGAAAACTGACAACAACTGCTGCCCCAATAACTACAGAAACAGTGACAACAACTGATGTCCTTATAACTACAGGAACACTGACAACAACTGCGGCCCCAATAACTACAGAAACACTGACAACTGAGGCCCCAATAACTACAGAAACACTGACAACAACTGCTGTCCCTATAACTACAGGAACACTGACAACAACTGATGTCCCTATAACTACAGGAACACTGACAACAACTGCTGTCCCTATAACTACAGGAACACTGACAACAACTGCTTCCCCAATAACTACAGAAACACTGACAACAACTGCTGTCCCTATAACTTCAGGAACACTGACAACAACTGCTGTCCCTATAACTACAGGAACACTGACAACAACTGCTGCCCCAATAACTACAGGAACACTGACAACAACTGATGTCCCTATAACTACAGGAACACTGACAACAACTGATGTCCCTATAACTACAGGAACAGTGACAACAACTGCTGTCCCTATAACTACAGGAACACTGACAACTGCTGTCCCTATAACTACAGGAACACTGACAACTGCTGTTCCTATAACTACAGGAAAACTGACAACAACTGCTGCCCCAATAACTACAGAAACACTGACAACAACTGATGTCCCTATATCTACAGGAACACTGACAACAACTGCTGTCCCTATAACTACAGGAACACTGACAACAACTGATGTCCCTATAACTACAGGAAAACTGACAACAACTGCGGCCCCAATAACTACAGAAACACTGACAACTGCGGCCCCAATAACTACAGAAACACTGACAAGAACTGCTGTCCCTGTAACTACAGGAATACTGACAACAACTGCTGTCCCTATAACTACAGGAATACTGACAACTGCTGCCCCAATAACTACAGGAACACTGACAACAACTGATGTCCCTATAACTACAGAAACACTGACAACAACTGCTGCCCCAATAACTACAGAAACACTGACAACTGCTGCCCCAATAACTACAGTAACACTGACAACTGCTGTTCCTATAACTACAGGAAAACTGACAACTGCTGCCCCAATAACTACAGCAACAGTGACAACAACTGCTGTCCCTACAACTACAGGAACACTGACAACAACTGATGTCCCTATAACTACAGGAACACTGACAACAACTGCTGCCCCAATAACTACAGAAACACTGACAACAAATGCTGTCCCTATAACAACAGAAATACTGACAACAAGTGATGTCCCTATAACTACAGGAACACTGACAACTGCTGTTCCTATAACTACAGGAAAACTGACAACAACTGCGGCCCCAATAACTACAGGAACACTGACAACAACTGCTGTCCCTATAACTACAGGAACACTGACAACAACTGCTGTCCCTATAACAGAAACACTGACAACTGCTGCCCCTATAACTGCAGAAACACTGACAACAACTGCTGTTCCTATAACTACAGGAAAACTGACAACAACTGCTGCCCCAATAACTACAGAAACACTGACAACTGCTGTCCCTATAACTACAGAAACACTGACAACAACTGCGGCCCCAATAACTACAGAAACACTGACAACTGCTGTTCCTATAACTACAGAAACACTGACAACAACTGCTGTTCCTATGACTACAGAAACACTGACAACAACTGCTGTTCCTATAACTACAGAAACACTGACAACTGCTGTTCCTATAACTACAGAAACACTGACAACTTCTGTTTCTATAACTACAGAGACACTGACAACTACTGCTCCTAGAACTACAGAAACACTGACAACAATTACTGCCCCAACAAATACAGAGACACTGACAACAACTGCTACCCCTATAACAAAAGAAACACTGACAGCTTCTGTTCCTATAACTAGAGAAACACTGACAACTATTGCTGCCCCAATAAATACAGGAACACTGACAACAACTGTTATCCCTATAACTACAGGAATACTGACAACGACCGCTGTCCCTATAACTACAGAAACACTGACAACAACAGCAGCCCCTATAACTAGAGGAACACTGACAACAACTGCTGTTCCAAAGACAACAGCAACACTAATAACCGCTGTCCCTACAACTACAGGAACACTAACAACAACTGCTGTCCCTTTAACTACAGAAACACTGACAACAACTGCTGTTTCAAAGACAACAGCAACACTGACAACTGCTATCCCTACAACTATAGAAATACTAACAACAACTGCTGTCCCTAAAAATATAGGAACACTGACAACAACTGTTATCCCTATAACTACAGGAATACTGACAACGACCACTGTCCCTATAACAGAAACGCTGACAACAACTGCTGCCCCTATAACTAGAGGAACACTGACAACTGCTGTTCCAAAGACAACAGCAACACTGATAACTGCTGCCCCTACAACTACAGGAACACTAACAACAACTGCTGTCCCTATAACTACAGAAACACTGACAACTGCTGTTCCAAAGACAACAGCAAAACTGACAACTGCTATCCCTACAAGTATAGGAACACTAACAACAAATGCTGTCCCTAAAAATACAGAAACACTGACAATGACCACTGTCCCTATAACAGAAACACTGACAACAACTGCTGTCCCTATAAATACAGAAACACTGGCAACAACTTCTGCTTCTATGACTACAAAAACACTGACAACTGCTCCCATTACTACTGCGACACCTCCTCTTACATATGTAAGATTTACCTTCAGAATCCTGAATATACAGTTTGATTCCAGACTCTTGAATCCCAGCGATTCTTATTACATTGAAATGAAGAACAGGATAGAAACACTGGTGAGTCTACAGTCGTAGTAATTGTGTCTGTTCGGATATATCATCAAGTCAATCAATCTGTGGGGCATCGGGTACAATCATACATGCATAATGTCTGGCTGACAGTCTGTATTGTGAGGACCGATGTCATTAATCTCCTCTTTTCTATCCCTCATGTAGGTATTCCTGGTAATCAGGAGAATTTACCCTTCCTGTCAGTCGGTGGTAATAATCGCATTCAGGTAAGAATTTTGTATAAAGAGGATTGTAGTAATCAGTACATGAAATCTGGGAAGAAGCAGAAGGAGAATGAGGATCCATATGGAGCCCAGATATTGTCTATAACATGAATAATTTGTAGGGAATCAGAAAGGAGTCCTCAGTGACAACACTTGTACTTATCGCCCCCAGGAAAGGCTCAGTGGAGACTGATGTTGCTGTCGGGTTCTCAAGCAGCTCAGTGGTGCCTTCTAGTGAGGAACTAAAAAGTGCATTTTTAAGGACAGTAAAAGAAGATGGAGGAACAATGGACGAATTGCAGTTATTTCCTTTGAACTCCACATCTGCAGGTGAGATTTATTTACAGTGGGGAAAAAAAAGTATTTAGTCAACCACCAATAGTGCAAGTTCTTCCGCTTAAAAAGATGAGGCCGGCCTGTAATTGACATTATAGGTAGACCTCAACTGTGAGAGACAAAATGAGAAAACTACCGTATATACTGGCGTATAAGACGACTTTTTAACCCCTTAAAATAATGGCTACAGTGGGGGGTCGTCTTATACGCCGGATATACGGGGGCCGCACTGTGTGAGGTGTTTTTTTTCCCCGTCAGCGCGTAGAGAGCCGCTTCCTTGGACCGCCGCGCATGCGCGGCAATCCGCCTCTCACAGTCATTAGAAGAGGCTTAGTACGCGCTGACGGGGCGGCGCGCTGTATGCTAATGCAGCCGCCCCGTCACAGCGGTCGGCGTCACAGAGCTGGGGGGTCACAGGCGGCACTTACAGAAGCATGTCGGATCTTCATTAATATCACAGCATGGATGCGAGGGGAAAGCTGGCGGTGCAGTAACGCCAGATTCCCCTCGCATCCATGCTGTGATATTAATGAAGAGCTTAGCTTTACCGTACATGTTTGAAACAACCTTATGTTTATAAGTGACAGTTTTGCTGCTATATACAGTACCTGCATGTCATATGCATTTGAATTAAAATTAACATGTTGAAATCAAAGCAGACTTTTTTTCATTTGGGAGAGGGGTAGTCTTATACAGTGAGTATATACCAAATTCTATATTTTTAGGGCAGAAGTTGGGGGTCGTCTTATACGCCCAGTCGTCTTATACGCCGGCATATACGGTAATCCAGAAAATCACATTGTCTGATTTTTAAAGAATTTATTTGCAAATTATAGTGGAATATAAGTATTTGGTCACCTACAAACAAGCAAGATTTCTGTCTCTCACAGCCCTGTAACTTCTTCTTTAAGAGGCTCCTCTGTCCTCCACTCATTACCTGTAGTAATGGCTCCTGTGTGACATTGTTATCAGTATAAAAGACTCCTGTCCACAACCTCAAACAGTCACACTCCAAACTCCACTATGGTGAAGACCAAAGAGCTGTGGAAGGACCAGAAACAAAATGGTAGCCCTGCACCAGGCTGGGAAGACTGAATCTGCAATAGGCAAGCAGCTTGGTGTGAAGAAATCACCTGTGGGAGCAATAATTAGAGAATGGAAGACATACAAGACCACTGATAATCTCCCTCCATCAGGGGCTCCACGCAAGATCTCACCCCGTGGGGTCAAAATGATCACAAGAACGGTGAGCAAAAATCCCAGAACCACACGGGGGACCTAGTGAGTGACCTGCAGAAAGCTGGGACTAACGTAACAAAGGCTACCGTCAGTAACACACTACGCCGCCAGGGACTCAGATCCTGCAGTGCCAGACGTGTCCCCCTGCTTAAGCCAGTACATATCCGGGCCCGTCTGAAGTTTGCTAGAGAGCATTTGGATGTTCCAGAAGAGTATTGGGAGAATGTCATATGGTCAGATGAAACCAAAGTAGAACTGTTTGGTAGAAACACAACTGGTCGTGTTTGGAGGAGAGTGAATGCTGAGTTGTATCCAAAGAACAGCATACCTACTGTGAAGCATGGGGGTGGCAACATCATGTATGGGGCTGTTTCTCTGCAAAGGGACCAGGACGACTGATCCGTGTGCATGAAAGAATGAATGGGGCCATGTATGGGGAGATTGTGAGTGCAAACCTCCTTCCATCAGCAAGGGCATTGAAGATGAAACGTGGCTGGGTCTTTCAGCATGACAATGATCCCAAGCACACCGCCAGGGCAACGAAGGAGCGGCTTCGTAAGAAGCATTTCAAGGTCCTGGAGTGGCCTAGCCAGTCTCCAGATCTCAACCCCATAGAAAACCTTTGGAGGGAGATGAAAGTCCGTGTTACCCAGCGACAACCCCAAAACATCCCTGCTCTAGAGGAGATCTGCATGGAGGAATGGGCCAACATACCAGCAACAGTGTGCGCCAACCATTTTGAAGACTTACAGGAAACGTTTCACCTCTGTCATTGCCAACAAAGGATATAGAACAAAGGATTGAGATGAACTTTTGTTATTGACCAAATACTTATTTTCCACCATAATTTGCAAATAATTTCTTAAAAAATCAGACAATGTGATGTTCTGGATTAGTTTTCTCATTTTGTCTCTCATAGTTGAGGTCTACCTATGATGACAATTACAGGCCGGCCTCATCTTTATAAGTGGGAGAACTTGCACAATTGGTGGCTGACTAAATACTTTTTTTCCCCACTGTATATGTATTATTATTATTTGATGATGACTGTTATTATTTTCATAATGATAACTACTACTCCCCATAGCCCTGCGATAACTACTACTCCTCATAGTCCTGAGATAACTACTACTCCTCATAGTCCTGAGATAACTACTACTCCTCATAGCCCTGAGATAACTACTACTCCTCATAGCCCTGAGATAACTACTACTCCTCATAGCCCTGAGATAACTACTACTCCTCATAGCCCTGAGATAACTACTACTCCTCATAGCCCTGAAAACTACTGGGCCCCCCCCCCCCCCCCACACCCCGAGAACCCCCCCCCCCAACCCCCGCGATACCTCCTACTCCTCATAGCCCTGAGATAACTACTACTCCTCATAGCCCTGAGATAACTACTACTCCTCATAGCGGCCCCCCGCCCCCCCCCCCAACCCTGAGATAACTACTACTCCTCATAGCCCTGAGATAACTACTACTCCTCATAGCCCTGAGATAACTACTACTCCTCATAGCCCTGAGATAACTACTACTCCTCATAGCCCTGAGATAACTACTACTCCTCATAGCCCTCCCGAGATAACTACTACTCCTCATAGCCCTGAGATAACTACTACTCCTCATGGCCCTGAGATAACTACTACTCCTCATAGCCCTGAGATAACTACTACTCCCCATAGCCCTGCGATAACTACTACTCCTCATAGTCCTGAGATAACTACTACTCCCCATAGCCCTCCCCCCGCGGCGACAACCCCCCCCCCCCCCCCCCCCCCGATATCTCCTCCTCCTCATAGTCCTGAGATAACTACTACTCCTCATAGCCCTGAGATAACTACTACTCCCCATAGCCCTGCGATAACTACTACTCCTCATAGTCCTGAGATAACTACTACTCCTCATAGTCCTGAGATAACTACTACTCCTCATAGCCCTGAGATAACTACTACTCCTCATAGCCCTGAGATAACTACTACTCCTCATAGCCCTGAGATAACTACTACTCCTCATAGTCCTGAGATAACTACTACTCCTCATAGCCCTGATGTATCTACTACTCCTCACAGTCCTGAGATAACTACTACTCACATATATGTATCCTATTTATACCACTGACCCAAATTGCTAAAATTTTTATCTTGCTTGGGTGTTCCGGCTACAGATGGGGCAATCCCGGTGTACGGCAGTGTTCTGATTGGCTTGATGGTGGTAGCGGTGGTCCTCATCCCTGTAGGGATCTACCTGGTGCGTAACTTGTATGTAAACCCTGAGGAACAATGCATGTTAGTGTCATAAGAAAAGTGTGGTCATCCATGACAGAGATAGCATCGCTTGCCTAATTTCTCTGCTTTCCATAAATACTTTATATTACATAATATCACAAGACAGTTTATATTATTTGGATGTTGAATGGTATAATGATGGTTTTCTAGGGTAGTATGGGGGTCTCATAATTGAATTTTATTTCTAAGTATGTCCATATGACATGAACACAGACTCCAAGGTATTAGTCCAAGTATTGAGTTTGATTCACTCAAACACTCCTCGGTACATGCAACATAACAGAAACCGAAAAAAAAAAAAAATACCTGCCCGTCTGGGCTCTAACTAAACAGAAATAGGTTACCTCACCTAGAATAGGAACAAGTTCAAACAGTCAGCAGTAACCACTTTCTTTGTGACTTTCCAGCCAAGCTCTGCCACAGTCTGCTCTCCTAGCAGACTTCTTATATCCCCTTAACGAGGAGATCCCATTCAGCTGGGTTTCTTCCAGGAGTGTCCACAAGGTATGGACTGGAGGCGATGGGAATGGCAGGTCCCACTACCAATCTACCCGCCATTCCATAACAATCCAGCCCAGTGCACAGCACTTAAATAATGCTCAGCAATTATAGTTGTCGGCTGAGAGCAAACTTTCTGTATTTCCCTCATCTCACCCATCTGAGCAACCTGGGTGAGATATACATCCCTTCCAATATTTTTCCAGTCATCGACTTACAATATATATATATATATATATATATATTTATATACACACAGTATGGCTTCTTTTTACACAACAAGTTAGTTATCTGTCTGCCTGACACCAGGGGGAGCTCACTGCCTAGAACTTAAAAATTAATCAGCAAACAGTGAGCGTCCCCTAGTGGCAACAGAGAAGTATTTTATATGATCCAATATGCGGGGTTTCTGGGTACAGGGAAATCCACCACAAATTTGCCCATATTCTCATTTGATGAGCTGATATTACTAGGCCAGAAAATTAAAATTCACTAATGTACAATCTATGAGAATAATCAGGTTAGCTGTGAAGGGTGCAGAGGTTTTACCAGAGAGGATGAGGGTTCCAAATACTCAGATCATGAATAAATGACTAAATTCATGTATAAATACAGGGCCAGTGTCAGTACCCAACACACCCAAGCAAATGCCGGGGTCCAAAGTGCCTGGGGGGCCAACTGAGAATTCACATTGCACACTTCCATTGATAGTGCTAATTGCATTGATAACAGTCCCAGGAACCAGCAGTGAGCAGGTCATCGTTATTACTCACTGCTCCAGCCCTTCCTTGTGCCAGCAGTGACAGGGTTATGTGTGTCGATGTCTGAAGAACAGAGATGTAGCATGGAGTTCAAGGAGATAGTAATAATGAAGTCTGTACTCACCACTTATTATACTGTGTGGGGGCATTGTACTGTGTGGGGGGCATTGGGGGTCGTTACACAACGTGGGACCCATAGTTTTCAACCTTTGCAATGAAACAATTGAAAGCTGTAGAAGCTACCTACAACAATTCCAGCAGTTGTGCCGTAGCAATAACCACCCAATTTTGGATGTTACTTACTGCTATGGTTATTAGAGGAACACATAGCCACCACTTGAGTTATGCTGTAAAGGGGCTCACTAAGGCTCTGTTACCCAAAGGCCCACACAAACCTAGAGCCGGTCATGTATAAATAGTAAAGTAGAGGATACATCCCAGTGCAAAATGATCACCACTGTCCCAATAAGACAGGTCCTGAGTGACATGTCCATTCCATTCCCTTCCCAGGCTTTGCTTTCCAATTTCTTCAACAACGTCTTGAATATCAGTGGAGACCTAAATGTCTGAAAATATCAGAAGAGCCAAAGGAACGGTGAGTGACCACAGTGAAATGTAGTGACAAACAGAAGGAAGGTGCAGCCCATCTCTGAGGACCAGGAGTAGGTTCTTCTTTACAGATGGTAAAGAATTAGGAAGCTGCAGACCTCCTGGAAAGTCTTACTAGTGTTTTCCATAGTAATGTCACTGATGCAGGTTGTCATTAGCAGCTGTAAGCCATGAGCACTGGTGGTGGGGAGTAGAGATCCTGAAATATAGTGGGACAAATTTAGACTACGTTCACATATGCATTGTAGCTTGATTTGGAATCTCATTAGACAGAAGGTTCTGCAAGTCCATTTTCTCATCCGGCGATTTGAGTTAAAAAGAACGGACATCTGAGGGACCCCATTATAGTCAATGGAGTCCCTCAGGCTGTCTTTGTGTCTGTCATAGAATGGACCCATTTTTTCAGTTCTTCTGGTCTTCTTATGGGCCATAAGAACAGAAACACGACGCAGGTGTGAATCTAATGTATACTGACATGGGGGTTACCCAACTGCAAATGGTTTAACCCTCGTCCGGCTGAGTAGGTACAATTGTATCTATTCCTATGCAGCCTGTAATGTTGTAAAATTATGCAGCCTGACGAGGGTTAATATAAAAAAGAACTAGTACTCACCTACCTGTTCCTCTGCGATCCAGCGCTGACTTTCTAATCCTTTCAGTCTCTGTTTACATGTGAACTGCTGGTCAGTTCTGCAGCCCCTCAATGGTCGCAGCAGTCAAGTAAATACGCACCTTGCGTTGTGGAATACAATGGAACTTCTATGGGACTAAGAAATTATGAGCAATACCAGTTTCACCCACAGCAAAATCCAAGGGTTAATACCAGATAAACAGTGATCAGCAAGGGGCAGAAGCCATCCCCTCACCAATCTGATAGTTCACTAGCTCCAGAAAACTTCTTTTGGCCAAAACCCACGTGGCGAAACGCAGCTAAAAAATTCTGCATAAAAAAACCCCAGAAAAAAACGCATTATGTTTTTTTCTGCCGCATTTTTCTTTGAGATTTTGCATTTTTCTTTCCCTATTCAATATATAGGGAAAATGTTTGCGATTCCAAAGTTAAAACTAACATGCTGCGATTTACTAAAGTGCTCTTTGAAAAAGCAGTTTTCCCGCACCTCTTTTTGGCTGCAATGTATGGAGATGAATAATTTATCTCCACTTAATTTCTGTTGGGGGGGGGAGGGAACTTATCCTTAAATTCACAATTGTGCTAAAATGTCAACTATTATTCCAGAGCATATAACATGTATCATGTTATGCCATGTTATGCCATAAGCTGCCTGTTACCATTAATTGTGATGAGGAGTGTGTGACGTCACTAACATTGTGTTTTCACAGATTTTAACTTTTTTATTTGTTTGGGTTTTAGTTGGCTCTGTTCCCTACACTGTCCACAATGGAGACTCAATATTTGCTGACATATATGGGGCTGCCCCTTCCCCATGTCTGAGTTCCACACCCCAAATCCAGGACCTGATCAGCCGTGTTGACACGTACTCGTAAATAATTATTTATTATATAGTAATTTATCTCTACATCTGATTTACCCTGTAAAGCTTTATTTATTGTACCATAACATTTTCAATAAAATTATTTAAATATTGAAGGATGTGTGGTAAAGAAATGCTCATGGATTATTATCACTGAGGGTCAGTCCATGGACACAGCACAAGAATATTCACCGGTGACAGACTAGACCACAAAATATACAAAGTTATCAACTTATTCACAACAAGCCTCATTTAAAGGCAATGTTCCTCTAAAGCAGGGCCACACCTATGTATGGGACTGAGCTGCAATACCACACACAACCTGTGGAAAGGTGTGGAGCTGTTTCTGGAGGAGAGCAGCCAGAAAATTATGTACATTCAGCAGATTTTCTCTTTTTTTTCCCATTCTTCTTCTTGTTTCTGAAAATGCACATTACTCTCTATTGTCAGTGGACAGGATCTTCCTAATGTGATGGCTTGGGTCGTACTGTGTGCCCTAAGCACCCCTGCTTCTCCTCCTCCTCTCTCACAGCATGCAGTCTCAGAAGCTGCAGTTACAGTTTTACACTAGATATTTTGGTGATTGAGATTTGTGAACATCTCCAGAGATCAGGAAGAGAGAAGAGACCGCAGGATACTGGGAGGTGAGGAGGAGGAACTACAGTGTCATGTACTCACAGGTGTCCTAACAATATGTACGCCTTATACAAAGAATTTTTCAACAAATTCTTACCTTAGTTACAAGCTCAGCACTGAGTCCATGTCACTGTGGCCCCCTAGTGGTCACTCCAGACTGCAAGGTATAAGATGCCAGAGGAGCGTTTTCATCTATACTGCAACCCACTTTATCCCTCTGTAGGCCTGAAATGAAAGGATTTTACAGCAATGAATGGTAAAGGCAGAATGGTACCAGCTCCGAAATATGGCAAAGGGGCCAAAACTGTCTAACTGGTAAAATTATTAGGATATGTGCCAAGGAAGTGGTATACAGCACATATTTCATCTGTGTCCCCCTAAATACCTAAGTCACATTTGTCTCCTCCTAATTACCTCAGTCACATCTATGTCCTCCTAATTACCTCAGTCACAGCTATGTCCCCCTAATTACCTCAGTCACATCTATGTCCTCCTAAATACCTCAGTCACATCTATGTCCTCCTAAATACCTCAGTCACATCTATGTCCCCCTAATTACCTCAGTCACATCTGTCCCCCTAATTACCTCAGTCACATCTATGTCCCCCTAATTACCTCAGTCACATCTGTCCCCCTAATTACCTCAGTCACATCTATGTCCCCCTAAATACCTCAGTCACATCTATGTCCCCCTAAATACCTCAGTCACATCTATGTCCCCCTAAATACCTCAGTCACATCTATGTCCCCCTAAATACCTCAGTCACATCTATGTCCCCCTAAATACCTCAGTCACATCTATGTCCCCCTAATTACCTCAGTCACATCTATGTCCCCCTAAATACCTCAGTCACATCTATGTCCTCCTAATTACCTCAGTCACATCTATGTCCCCCTAAATACCTCAGTCACATCTGTTCCCCCTAATTACCTCAGTCACATCTATGTCCCCCTAATTACCTCAGTCACATCTATGTCCCCCTAATTACCTCAGTCACATCTATGTCCCCCTAATTACCTCAGTCACATCTATGTCCCCCTAATTACCTCAGTCACATCTATGTCCCCCTAATTACCTCAGTCACATCTATGTCCCCCTAATTACCTCAGTCACATCTATGTCCCCCTAAATACCTCAGTCACATCTGTCCCCCCTAATTACCTCAGTCACATCTATGTCCCCCTAATTACCTCAGTCACATCTATGTCCCCCTAATTACCTCAGTCACATCTATGTCCCCCTAATTACCTCAGTCACATCTATGTCCCCCTAATTACCTCAGTCACATCTATGTCCCCCTAATTACCTCAGTCACATCTATGTCCCCCTAATTACCTCAGTCACATCTATGTCCCCCTAAATACCTCAGTCACATCTATGTCCCCCTAAATACCTCAGTCACATCTATGTCCCCCTAAATACCTCAGTCACATCTATGTCCCCCTAAATACCTCAGTCACATCTATGTCCCCCTAAATTACCTCAGTCACATCTATGTCCCCCTAAATTACCTCAGTCACATCTATGTCCCCCTAAATACCTCAGTCACATCTATGTCCCCCTAAATACCTCAGTCACATCTATGTCCCCCTAAATACCTCAGTCACATCTATGTCCCCCTAATTACCTCAGTCACATCTATGTCCCCCTAAATACCTCAGTCACATCTATGTCCCCCTAAATACCTCAGTCACATCTATGTCCTCCCTAATTACCTCAGTCACATCTATGTCCCCCTAAATACCTCAGTCACATCTATGTCCCCCTAAATACCTCAGTCACATCTATGTCCCCCTAATTACCTCAGTCACATCTATGTCCCCCCTAATCCTACCTCCCAGTCACATCTATGTCCCCCTAAATACCTCAGTCACATCTATGTCCTCCTAAATACCTCAGTCACATCTATGTCCCCCTAATTACCTCAGTCACATCTATGTCCCCCTAATTACCTCAGTCACATCTATGTCCTCCTAAATACCTCAGTCACATCTATGTCCCCCTAATTACCTCAGTCACATCCTATGTCCCCCTAATTGTCCTCTTGTCCCCCTAAATACCTCAGTCACATCTATGTCCCCCTAATTACCTCAGTCACATCTATGTCCCCCTAATTACCTCAGTCACATCTATGTCCTCCCCTAATTACCTCAGTCACATCTATGTCCTCCTAATTACCTCAGTCACATCTATGTCCCCCTAATTACCTCAGTCACATCTATGTCCCCCTAATTACCTCAGTCACATCTATGTCCCCCTAATTACCTCAGTCACATCTATGTCCCCCTAAATACCTCAGTCACATCTATGTCCTCCTAATTACCTCAGTCACATCTATGTCCCCCTAATTACCTCAGTCACTCCATCTTGTCCCCCTAATTACCTCAGTCACATCTATGTCCCCCTAATTACCTCAGTCACATCTATGTCCTCCTAATTACCTCAGTCACATCTATGTCCCCCTAATTACCTCAGTCACATCTATGTCCCCCTAAATACCTCAGTCACATCTATGTCCCCCTAAATTACCTCAGTCACATCTATGTCCCCCTAAATACCTCAGTCACATCTATGTCCCCCTAAATACCTCAGTCACATCTAGTCCCCCTAATTACCTCAGTCACATCTATGTCCTCCTAATTACCTCAGTCACATCTATGTCCCCCTAAATACCTCAGTCACATCTATGTCCTCCTAAATACCTCAGTCACATCTATGTCCCCCTAATTACCTCAGTCACATCTATGTCCCCCTAATTACCTCAGTCACATCTATGTCCCCCTAATTACCTCAGTCACATCTATGTCCCTCTAAATACCTCAGTCACATCTATGTCCCCCTAAATACCTCAGTCACATCTATGTCCTCCTAAATACCTCAGTCACATCTATGTCCTCCTAAATACCTCAGTCACATCTATGTCCCCCTAATTACCTCAGTCACATCTGTGTCCCCCTAAATACCTCAGTCACCTTCATCTATGTCCTCCTAAATACCACAGTCACATCTATGTCCTCCTAATTACATCAGTCACATCTATGTCCTCCTAAATACCTCAGTCACATCTATGTCCCCCTAAATACCTCAGTCACATCTATGTCCCTCTAAATACCTCAGTCACATCTATGTCCTCCTAAATACCTCAGTCACATCTATGTCCTCCTAATTACCTCAGTCACATCTATGTCCCCCTAATTACCTCAGTCACATCTATGTCCCCCTAAATACCTCAGTCACATCTATGTCCTCCTAATTACCTCAGTCACATCTAGTCCCCCTAAATACCTCAGTCACATCTATGTCCCCCTAATTACCTCAGTCACATCTATGTCCTCGTCCTTTTCCTCCTAAATACCTCAGTCACATCTATGTCCCCCTAAATACCTCAGTCACATCTGTGTCCCCCTAATTACCTCAGTCACATCTATGTCCCCCTAATTACCTCAGTCACATCTATGTCCCCCTAATTACCTCAGTCACATCTATGTCCTCCTAATTACCTCAGTCACATCTATGTCCCCCTAATTACCTCAGTCACATCTATGTCCCCCTAATTACCTCAGTCACATCTATGTCCCCCTAAATACCTCAGTCACATCTATGTCCCCCTAAATACCTCAGTCACATCTATGTCCCCCTAAATACCTCAGTCACATCTAGTCCCCCTAATTACCTCAGTCACAACTATGTCCCCCTAATTACCTCAGTCACATCTATGTCCCCCTAAATACCTCAGTCACATCTATGTCCCCCTAATTACCTCAGTCACATCTAGTCCCCCTAATTACCTCAGTCACATCTATGTCCCCCTAATTACCTCAGTCACATCTATGTCCCCCTAAATACCTCAGTCACATCTATGTCCCTCTAAATACCTCAGTCACATCTATGTCCCCCTAAATACCTCAGTCACATCTATGTCCTCCTAAATACCTCAGTCACATCTATGTCCTCCTAATTACCTCAGTCACATCTATGTCCCCCTAATTACCTCAGTCACATCTATGTCCCCCTAATTACCTCAGTCACATCTATGTCCCCCTAAATACCTCAGTCACATCTATGTCCCCCTAATTACCTCAGTCACATGTATGTCCCCCTAAATACCTCAGTCACATCTATGTCCTCCTAAATACCTCAGTCACATCTATGTCCTCCTAAATACCTCAGTCACATCTATGTCCTCCTCCCTCAAATACCTCAGTCACATCTATGTCCCCCTAAATACCTCAGTCACATCTATGTCCCCCTAATTACCTCAGTCACATCTATGTCCTCCTAAATACCTCAGTCACATCTATGTCCCCCTAATTACCTCAGTCACATCTATGTCCCCCTAAATACCTCAGTCACATCTATGTCCTCCTAATTACCTCAGTCACATCTATGTCCCCCTAAATACCTCAGTCACATCTATGTCCTCCTAATTACCTCAGTCACATCTATGTCCTCCTAATTACCTCAGTCACATCTATTCCCCCTATACCTCAGTCACATCTATGTCCCCCTTACCTCAGTCACATCTATGTCCCCCTAAATACCTCAGTCACATCTATGTCCCCCTAAATACCTCAGTCACATCTATGTCCCCCTAATTACCTCAGTCACATCTATGTCCCCCTAATTACCTCAGTCACATCTATGTCCCCCTAATTACCTCAGTCACATCTATGTCCCCCTAAATACCTCAGTCACATCTATGTCCCCCTAAATACCTCAGTCACATCTATGTCCCCCTAAATACCTCAGTCACATCTATGTCCCCCTAAATACCTCAGTCACATCTATGTCCCCCTAAATACCTCAGTCACATCTATGTCCCCCTAAATACCTCAGTCACATCTATGTCCCCCTAAATACCTCAGTCACATCTATGTCCCCCTAAATACCTCAGTCACATCTATGTCCCCCTAAATACCTCAGTCACATCTATGTCCTCCCTAATACCTCAGTCACATCTTGTCCCCCTAATTACCTCAGTCACATCTATGTCCCCCTAATTACCTCAGTCACATCTATGTCCCCCTAATTACCTCAGTCACATCTATGTCCCCCTAATTACCTCAGTCACATCTATGTCCCCCTAAATACCTCAGTCACATCTATGTCCCCTAATCCTCAGTCCTCTTTCCCCCTAATACCTCAGTCACATCTATGTCCCCCTAAATACCTCAGTCACATCTATGTCCCCCTAATTACCTCAGTCACATCTATGTCCTCCTAAATACCTCAGTCACATCTATGTCCTCCTAATTACCTCAGTCACATCTATGTCCCCCTTCCTCACCTGTCACTCTATGTCCCCCTAATACCTCAGTCACATCTATGTCCCCCTAAATACCTCAGTCACATCTATGTCCCCCTAATTACCTCAGTCACATCTATGTCCTCCTAAATACCTCAGTCACATCTATGTCCCCCTAATTACCTCAGTCACATCTATGTCCTCCTAATTACCTCAGTCACATCTATGTCCCCCTAAATACCTCAGTCACATCTATGTCCCCCTAATTACCTCAGTCACATCTATGTCCCCCTAAATACCTCAGTCACATCTATGTCCCCCTAAATACCTCAGTCACATCTATGTCCCCCTAAATACCTCAGTCACATCTATGTCCCCCTAAATACCTCAGTCACATCTATGTCCCCCTAAATACCTCAGTCACATCTATGTCCCCCTAAATACCTCAGTCACATCTATGTCCCCCTAAATACCTCAGTCACATCTATGTCCCCCTAATTACCTCAGTCACATCTATGTCCCCCTAAATACCTCAGTCACATCTATGTCCCCCTAAATACCTCAGTCACATCTATGTCCTCCTAAATACCTCAGTCACATCTATGTCCCCTAATACCTCAGTCACATCTTGTCCTCCCTCAGTCACTCTTGTCCTCCTAAATACCTCAGTCACATCTATGTCCCCCTAATTACCTCAGTCACATCTATGTCCCCCTAAATACCTCAGTCACATCTATGTCCTCCTAATTACCTCAGTCACATCTATGTCCCCCTAAATACCTCAGTCACATCTATGTCCCCCTAAATACCTCAGTCACATCTATGTCCCCCTAAATACCTCAGTCACATCTATGTCCCCCTAAATACCTCAGTCACATCTATGTCCCCCTAAATACCTCAGTCACATCTATGTCCCCCTAAATACCTCAGTCACATCTATGTCCCCCTAAATACCTCAGTCACATCTATGTCCCCCTAAATACCTCAGTCACATCTATGTCCCCCTAAATACCTCAGTCACATCTATGTCCCCCTAATTACCTCAGTCACATCTATGTCCCCCTAATTACCTCAGTCACATCTATGTCCCCCTTAATTACCTCAGTCACATCTATGTCCCCCTAAATACCTCAGTCACATCTATGTCCCCTAATTACCTCAGTCACATCTATGTCCTCCTAATTACCTCAGTCACATCTATGTCCCCCTAAATACCTCAGTCACATCTATGTCCCCCTAAATACCTCAGTCACATCTATGTCCTCCTAAATACCTCAGTCACATCTATGTCCCCCTAAATACCTCAGTCACATCTATGTCCCCCTAAATACCTCAGTCACATCTATGTCCTCCTAATTACCTCAGTCACATCTATGTCCCCCTAAATACCTCAGTCACATCTATGTCCCCCTAATTACCTCAGTCACATCTATGTCCCCCTAAATACCTCAGTCACATCTATGTCCCCCTAATTACCTCAGTCACATCTATGTCCCCCTAAATACCTCAGTCACATCTATGTCCCCCTAATTACCTCAGTCACATCTATGTCCCCCTAATTACCTCAGTCACATCTATGTCCCCCTAAATACCTCAGTCACATCTATGTCCCCCTAAATACCTCAGTCACATCTATGTCCCCCTAAATACCTCAGTCACATCTATGTCCCCCTAAATACCTCAGTCACATCTATGTCCCCCTAATTACCTCAGTCACATCTATGTCCCCCTAATTACCTCGTCACATCTTGTCCCTAAATACCTCAGTCACATCTATGTCCCCCTAAATACCTCAGTCACATCTATGTCCTCCTAATTACCTCAGTCACATCTATGTCCCCCTAATTACCTCAGTCACATCTATGTCCCCCTAAATACCTCAGTCACATCTATGTCCCCCTAAATACCTCTCCCAGTCACATCTATGTCCCCCTAAATACCTCAGTCACATCTATGTCCTCCTAATTACCTCAGTCACATCTATGTCCCCCTAAATACCTCAGTCACATCTATGTCCCCCTAAATACCTCAGTCACATCTATGTCCCCCTAATTACCTCAGTCACATCTATGTCCCCCTAATTACCTCAGTCACATCTATGTCCCCCTAAATACCTCAGTCACATCTATGTCCCCCTAAATACCTCAGTCACATCTATGTCCCCCTAAATACCTCAGTCACATCTATGTCCCCCTAAATACCTCAGTCACATCTATGTCCCCCTAAATACCTCAGTCACATCTATGTCCTCCCTAATTACCTCAGTCACATCTATGTCCCCCTAAATACCTCAGTCACATCTATGTCCCCCTAAATACCTCAGTCACATCTATGTCCCCCTAAATACCTCAGTCACATCTATGTCCCCCTAAATACCTCAGTCACATCTATGTCCCCCTAATTACCTCAGTCACATCTATGTCCTCCCTAAATACCTCAGTCACATCTGTGTCCCCCTAAATACCTCAGTCACATCTATGTCCCCCTAAATACCTCAGTCACATCTATGTCCCCCTAAATACCTCAGTCACATCTATGTCCTCCTAAATACCTCAGTCACATCTATGTCCTCGTCCTCTTCCCCCTAATACCTCAGTCACATCTTTCCTCCTAAATACCTCAGTCACATCTATGTCCCCCTAAATACCTCAGTCACATCTATGTCCCCCTAAATACCTCAGTCACATCTATGTCCCCCTAAATACCTCAGTCACATCTATGTCCCCCTAAATACCTCAGTCACATCTATGTCCTCCTAAATACCTCAGTCACATCTATGTCCTCCTAATTACCTCAGTCACATCTATGTCCCCCTAAATACCTCAGTCACATCTATGTCCCCCTAAATACCTCAGTCACATCTATGTCCCCCTAAATACCTCAGTCACATCTATGTCCCCCTAAATACCTCAGTCACATCTATGTCCCCCTAATTACCTCAGTCACATCTATGTCCTCCTAAATACCTCAGTCACATCTATGTCCCCTCCTAAATACCTCAGTCACATCTATGTCCCCCTAAATACCTCAGTCACATCTATGTCCCCCTAAATACCTCAGTCACATCTATGTCCCCCTAATTACCTCAGTCACATCTATGTCCTCCTAATTACCTCGTCACATCTTGTCCCCCTATACCTCAGTCCATCTTGTCCCCCTTCCCAGTCCTCTTGTCCCCCTTACCTCGTCACATCTTGTCCCCCTATTCCTCGTCCTCTTGTCCCCTCGTCCTCTTGTCCCCCTAAATACCTCAGTCACATCTATGTCCCCCTAAATACCTCAGTCACATCTATGTCCCCTAAATACCTCAGTCACATCTATGTCCCCCTAATTACCTCAGTCACATCTATGTCCCCCTAAATACCTCAGTCACATCTATGTCCTCCTAATTACCTCAGTCACATCTATGTCCCCCTAAATACCTCAGTCACATCTATGTCCCCTAAATACCTCAGTCACATCTATGTCCCCCTAAATACCTCAGTCACATCTATGTCCCCCTAAATACCTCAGTCACATCTATGTCCTCCTAATTACCTCAGTCACATCTATGTCCCCCTAAATACCTCAGTCACATCTATGTCCTCCTAAATACCTCAGTCACATCTATGTCCCCCTAAATACCTCAGTCACATCTATGTCCTCCCTCCTAAATACCTCAGTCACATCTATGTCCCCCTAAATACCTCAGTCACATCTATGTCCCCCTAATTACCTCAGTCACATCTATGTCCCCCTAAATACCTCAGTCACATCTATGTCCCCCTAAATACCTCAGTCACATCTATGTCCCCCTAAATACCTCAGTCACATCTATGTCCCCCTAAATACCTCAGTCACATCTATGTCCCCCTAATTACCTCAGTCACATCTATGTCCCCCTAATTACCTCAGTCACATCTATGTCCCCCTAAATACCTCAGTCACATCTATGTCCCCCTAAATACCTCAGTCACATCTATGTCCCCCTAAATACCTCAGTCACATCTATGTCCTCCTAATTACCTCAGTCACATCTATGTCCCCCTAAATACCTCAGTCACATCTATGTCCTCCTAATTACCTCAGTCACATCTATGTCCCCCTAAATACCTCAGTCACATCTATGTCCCCCTAAATACCTCAGTCACATCTATGTCCCCCTAATTACCTCAGTCACATCTATGTCCCCCTAAATACCTCAGTCACATCTATGTCCCCCTAAATACCTCAGTCACATCTATGTCCCCCTAAATACCTCACCTCAGTCACATCTATGTCCCCCTAAATACCTCAGTCACATCTATGTCCTCTCCCCCTAAATACCTCAGTCACATCTATGTCCCCCTAAATACCTCAGTCACATCTATGTCCCCCTAAATACCTCAGTCACATCTATGTCCTCCTAATTACCTCAGTCACATCTATGTCCCCCTAAATACCTCAGTCACATCTATGTCCCCCTAAATACCTCAGTCACATCTATGTCCTCCTAAATACCTCAGTCACATCTATGTCCTCCTAATTACCTCAGTCACATCTATGTCCCTCGTCACATCTTGTCCCCCTAAATACCTCAGTCACATCTATGTCCCCCTAATTACCTCAGTCACATCTATGTCCCCCTAAATACCTCAGTCACATCTATGTCCCCCTAAATACCTCAGTCACATCTATGTCCCCCTAATTACCTCAGTCACATCTATGTCCCCCTAATTACCTCAGTCACATCTATGTCCCCCTAAATACCTCAGTCACATCTATGTCCCCCTAATTACCTCAGTCACATCTATGTCCCCCTAATTACCTCAGTCACATCTATGTCCTCCTAATTACCTCAGTCACATCTATGTCCCCCTAAATACCTCAGTCACATCTATGTCCCCCTAAATACCTCAGTCACATCTATGTCCTCCTAATTACCTCAGTCACATCTATGTCCCCCTAAATACCTCAGTCACATCTATGTCCTCCTAAATACCTCAGTCACATCTATGTCCCCCTAAATACCTCAGTCACATCTATGTCCCCCTAAATACCTCAGTCACATCTATGTCCTCCTAAATACCTCAGTCACATCTATGTCCCCCTAAATACCTCAGTCACATCTATGTCCCCCTAAATACCTCAGTCACATCTATGTCCTCCTAATTACCTCAGTCACATCTATGTCCCCCTAAATACCTCAGTCACATCTATGTCCCCCTAAATACCTCAGTCACATCTATGTCCTCCTAATTACCTCAGTCACATCTATGTCCCCCTAAATACCTCAGTCACATCTATGTCCCCCTAATTACCTCAGTCACATCTATGTCCCCCTAAATACCTCAGTCACATCTATGTCCCCCTAAATACCTCAGTCACATCTATGTCCCCCTAATTACCTCAGTCACATCTATGTCCCCCTAAATACCTCAGTCACATCTATGTCCCCCTAAATACCTCAGTCACATCTATGTCCTCCTAAATACCTCAGTCACATCTATGTCCCCCTAAATACCTCAGTCACATCTATGTCCCCCTAAATACCTCAGTCACATCTATGTCCCCCTACTCCTCTTCCTCTAATTACCTCAGTCACATCTATGTCCCCCTAAATACCTCAGTCACATCTATGTCCCCCTAATTACCTCAGTCACATCTATGTCCTCCTAATTACCTCAGTCACATCTATGTCCTCAAACCTAGTCACATCTATGTCCCCCTAAATACCTCAGTCACATCTATGTCCTCCTAATTACCTCAGTCACATCTATGTCCCCCTAAATACCTCAGTCACATCTATGTCCTCCTAAATACCTCAGTCACATCTATGTCCTCCTAAATACCTAGTCACATCTATGTCCTCCTAATTACCTCAGTCACATCTATGTCCCCCTAAATACCTCAGTCACATCTATGTCCTCCTAATTACCTCAGTCACATCTATGTCCCCCTAAATACCTCAGTCACATCTATGTCCCCCTAAATACCTCAGTCACATCTATGTCCCCCAATAATTACCTCAGTCACATCTATGTCCCCCTAAATACCTCAGTCACATCTATGTCCCCCTAAATACCTCAGTCACATCTATGTCCCCCTAAATACCTCAGTCACATCTATGTCCCCCTAAATACCTCAGTCACATCTATGTCCCCCTAAATACCTCAGTCACATCTATGTCCCCCTAATTACCTCAGTCACATCTATGTCCCCCTAAATACCTCAGTCACATCTATGTCCCCCTAAATACCTCAGTCACATCTGTGTCCTCCTAAATACCTCAGTCACATCTATGTCCCCCTAAATACCTCAGTCACATCTATGTCCCCCTAAATACCTCAGTCACATCTATGTCCCCCTAAATACCTCAGTCACATCTATGTCCTCCTAATTACCTCAGTCACATCTATGTCCCCCTAAATACCTCAGTCACATCTATGTCCCCCTAATTACCTCAGTCACATCTATGTCCTCCTAAATACCTCAGTCACATCTATGTCCTCCTAATTACCTCAGTCACATCTATGTCCCCCTAAATACCTCAGTCACATCTATGTCCCCCTAATTACCTCAGTCACATCTATGTCCCCCTAAATACCTCAGTCACATCTATGTCCCCCTAAATACCTCAGTCCCCTACATCTTGTCCTCTTTCCCCCTAAATACCTCAGTCACATCTATGTCCTCCTAATTACCTCAGTCACATCTATGTCCCCCTAAATACCTCAGTCACATCTATGTCCCCCTAATTACCTCAGTCACATCTATGTCCTCCTAAATACCTCAGTCACATCTATGTCCCCCTAATTACCTCAGTCACATCTATGTCCCCCTAAATACCTCAGTCACATCTATGTCCTCCTAAATACCTCAGTCACATCTATGTCCTCCTAAATACCTCAGTCACATCTATGTCCCCCTAATTACCTCAGTCACATCTATGTCCTCCTAAATACCTCAGTCACATCTGTGTCCTCCTAATTACCTCAGTCACATCTATGTCCTCCTAATTACCTCAGTCACATCTATGTCCCCCTAAATACCTCAGTCACATCTATGTCCCCCTAATTACCTCAGTCACATCTATGTCCCCCTAAATACCTCAGTCACATCTGTCCCCCTAAATACCTCAGTCACATCTATGTCCCCCTAATTACCTCAGTCACACGTGTGTCCCCCTAAATACCTCAGTCACATCTATGTCCTCCTAAATACCTCAGTCACATCTATGTCCTCCTAATTACCTCAGTCACATCTATGTCCTCCTAATTACCTCAGTCACATCTATGTCCCCCTAAATACCTCAGTCACATCTATGTCCCCCTAATTACCTCAGTCACATCTATGTCCCCCTAAATACCTCAGTCACATCTGTCCCCCTAAATACCTCAGTCACATCTATGTCCCCCTAATTACCTCAGTCACATCTATGTCCTCCTAATTACCTCAGTCACATCTATGTCCCCCTAAATACCTCAGTCACATCTATGTCCCCCTAAATACCTCAGTCACGTAGTCACATCTATGTCCCCCTAAATACCTCAGTCACATCTATGTCCTCCTAAATACCTCAGTCACATCTATGTCCTCCTAATTACCTCAGTCACATCTATGTCCTCCTAATTACCTCAGTCACATCTATGTCCCCCTAAATACCTCAGTCACATCTATGTCCCCCTAATTACCTCAGTCACATCTATGTCCCCCTAAATACCTCAGTCACATCTGTCCCCCTAAATACCTCAGTCACATCTATGTCCCCCTAATTACCTCAGTCACACGTGTGTCCCCCTAAATACCTGTCACATCTATGTCCTCCTAAATACCTCAGTCACATCTATGTCCCCCTAATTACCTCAGTCACATCTATGTCCCTCTAAATACCTCAGTCACATCTATGTCCCCCTAATTACCTCAGTCACATCTATGCCCCCCTAATTACCTCAGTCACATCTATGTCCTCCTAATTACCTCAGTCACATCTATGTCCCCCTAAATACCTCAGTCACATCTATGTCCTCCTAAATACCTCAGTCCATCTGTGTCCCCCTATCCTCTTTCACATCTATGTCCTCCTAATTACCTCAGTCACATCTATGTCCTCCTAATTACCTCGCCCTTTCCTCAGTCACATCTATGTCCTCCTAATTACCTCAGTCACATCTATGTCCTCCTAAATACCTCAGTCACATCTGTGTCCCCCTAATTACCTCAGTCACATCTATGTCCTCCTAAATACCTCAGTCACATCTATGTCCCCCTAACGTCCTCTGTCCCCCTAATTACCTCAGTCACATCTGTGTCCTCGTCCTATAATACCTCAGTCACATCTATGTCCTCCTAATTACCTCAGTCACATCTATGTCCCCCTAATTACCTCAGTCACATCTATGTCCCCCTAATTACCTCAGTCACATCTATGTCCCCCTAAATACCTCAGTCACATCTATGTCCCCCTAAATACCTCAGTCACATCTATGTCCTCCTAAATACCTCAGTCACATCTATGTCCCCCTAATTACCTCAGTCACATCTATGTCCTCCTAAATACCTCAGTCACATCTATGTCCCCCTAATTACCTCAGTCACATCTATGTCCCCCTAAATACCTCAGTCACATCTATGTCCCCCTAATTACCTCAGTCACATCTATGTCCCCCTAATTACCTCAGTCACATCTATGTCCCCCTAATTACCTCAGTCACATCTATGTCCCCCTAAATACCTCAGTCACATCTATGTCCTCCTAATTACCTCAGTCACATCTATGTCCCCCTAAATACCTCAGTCACATCTATGTCCCCCTAAATACCTGCTCTGTGTCCCCCTATCCTCCATCTTGTCCTCCTAATTACCTCAGTCACATCTATGTCCTCCCTAATTACCTCAGTCACATCTATGTCCCCCTAATTACCTCAGTCACATCTATGTCCCCTATCCTAAATACCTCAGTCACATCTATGTCCTCCTAAATACCTCAGTCACATCTATGTCCCCCTAATTACCTCAGTCACATCTAGTCTTGTCCCCCTAATTACCTCAGTCACATCTATGTCCTCCTAAATACCTCAGTCACATCTATGTCCTCCTAATTACCTCAGTCACATCTATGTCCTCCTAATTACCTCAGTCACATCTATGTCCCCCTAATTACCTCAGTCACATCTATGTCCCCCTAATTACCTCAGTCACATCTATGTCCTCCTAATTACCTCAGTCACATCTATGTCCCCCTAAATACCTCAGTCACATCTATGTCCCCCTAATTACCTCAGTCACATCTATGTCCCCCTAAATACCTCAGTCACATCTATGTCCCCCTAAATACCTCAGTCACATCTATGTCCCCCTAAATACCTCAGTCACATCTATGTCCTCCTAAATACCTCAGTCACATCTATGTCCCCCTAAATACCTCAGTCACATCTATGTCCCCCTAATCCTCGTCGCCCCTATACCTCAGTCACATCTATGTCCCCCTAAATACCTCAGTCACATCTATGTCCCCCTAAATACCTCAGTCACATCTATGTCCTCCTAATTACCTCAGTCACATCTATGTCCCCCTAAATACCTCAGTCACATCTATGTCCTCCTAATTACCTCAGTCACATCTATGTCCTCCTAATTACCTCAGTCACATCTATGTCCCCCTAAATACCTCAGTCACATCTATGTCCCCCTAAATACCTCAGTCACATCTATGTCCTCTAAATACCTCAGTCACATCTATGTCCCCCTAAATACCTCAGTCACATCTATGTCCCCCTAATTACCTCAGTCACATCTATGTCCCCCTAAATACCTCAGTCACATCTATGTCCCCCTAATTACCTCAGTCACATCTATGTCCCCCTAAATACCTCAGTCACATCTATGTCCTCCCCTAACATTACCTCAGTCACATCTATGTCCTCCTAAATACCTCAGTCACATCTATGTCCTCCTAAATACCTCAGTCACATCTATGTCCCCTAAATACCTCAGTCACATCTATGTCCCCCTAATTACCTCAGTCACATCTATGTCCCCCTAAATACCTCAGTCACATCTATGTCCCCCTAATTACCTCAGTCACATCTATGTCCCCCTAATTACCTCAGTCACATCTATGTCCCCCTAATTACCTCAGTCACATCTATGTCCTGTCCCCCTAATTACCTCAGTCACATCTATGTCCCCCTAAATACCTCAGTCACATCTATGTCCCCCTAAATACCTCAGTCACATCTATGTCCCCCTAAATACCTCAGTCACATCTATGTCCCCCTAAATACCTCAGTCACATCTATGTCCTCCTAATTACCTCAGTCACATCTATGTCCCCTAAATACCTCAGTCACATCTATGTCCCCCTAAATACCTCAGTCACATCTATGTCCCCCTAAATACCTCAGTCACATCTATGTCCCCCTAATTACCTCAGTCACATCTATGTCCCCCTAATTACCTCAGTCACATCTATGTCCTCCTAATTACCTCAGTCACATCTATGTCCCCCTAAATACCTCAGTCACATCTATGTCCCCCTAAATACCTAGTCACATCTCCTAGTCACATCTATGTCCCCCTAAATACCTCAGTCACATCTATGTCCCCCTAAATACCTCAGTCACATCTATGTCCCCCTAAATACCTCAGTCACATCTATGTCCCCCTAAATACCTCAGTCACATCTACGTCAATTTGTCCTCCTAAATACCTCAGTCACATCTATGTCCCCCTAAATACCTCAGTCACATCTATGTCCCCCTAATTACCTCAGTCACATCTATGTCCCCCTAATTACCTCAGTCACATCTATGTCCCCCTAATTACCTCAGTCACATCTATGTCCTCCTAAATACCTCAGTCACATCTATGTCCCCCTAATTACCTCAGTCACATCTATGTCCCCCTAATTACCTCCGTCACATCTTGTCCCCCTAATTACCTCAGTCACATCTATGTCCCCCTAAATACCTCAGTCACATCTATGTCCCCCTAATTACCTCAGTCACATCTATGTCCCCCTAATTACCTCAGTCACATCTATGTCCTCCTAATTACCTCAGTCCTCCCCCTCCTCAGTCACATCTATGTCCCCCTAATTACCTCAGTCACATCTATGTCCCCCTAAATACCTCAGTCACATCTATGTCCCCCTAAATACCTCAGTCACCTCTCAATCTATGTCCCCCTAAATACCTCAGTCACATCTATGTCCTCCTAAATACCTCAGTCACATCTATGTCCCCCTAATTACCTCAGTCACATCTATGTCCCCCTAATTACCTCAGTCACATCTATGTCCCCCTAAATACCTCAGTCACATCTATGTCCCCCTAAATACCTCAGTCACATCTATGTCCCCCTAAATACCTCAGTCACATCTATGTCCCCCTAAATACCTCAGTCACATCTATGTCCTCCTAATTACCTCAGTCACATCTATGTCCCCCTAAATACCTCAGTCACATCTATGTCCCCCTAAATACCTCAGTCACATCTATGTCCCCCTAAATACCTCAGTCACATCTATGTCCCCCTAATTACCTCAGTCACATCTATGTCCCCCTAATTACCTCAGTCACATCTATGTCCTCCTAAATACCTCAGTCACATCTATGTCCTCCTAAATACCTCAGTCACATCTATGTCCCCTAAATACCTCAGTCACATCTATGTCCCCCTAAATACCTCAGTCACATCTATGTCCCCCTAAATACCTCAGTCACATCTATGTCCCCCTAATTACCTCAGTCACATCTATGTCCCCCTAATTACCTCAGTCACATCTATGTCCCCCTAAATACCTCAGTCACATCTATGTCCCCCTAAATACCTCAGTCACATCTCCCGTCCTCTTGTCCCCCTAAATACCTCAGTCACATCTATGTCCCCCTAAATACCTCAGTCACATCTATGTCCCCCTAAATACCTCAGTCACATCTATGTCCCTCCTATACCTCAGTCACATCTTGTCCCCCTATCCTCGTCCTCTCCACTCTGTCCCCCTAAATACCTCAGTCACATCTATGTCCCCCTAATTACCTCAGTCACATCTATGTCCCCCTAAATACCTCAGTCACATCTATGTCCCCCTAAATACCTCAGTCACATCTATGTCCCCCTAAATACCTCAGTCACATCTATGTCCCCCTAAATACCTCAGTCACATCTATGTCCCCCTAAATACCTCAGTCACATCCTGTGTCCCCCTAAATACCTCAGTCACATCTTGTCCTCCTAATACCTCAGTCACATCTATGTCCCCCTATCCTCCCCTCAGTCACATCTATGTCCCCTAATTACCTCAGTCACATCTATGTCCCCCTAAATACCTCAGTCACATCTATGTCCCCCTAAATACCTCAGTCACATCTATGTCCCCCTAAATACCTCAGTCACATCTATGTCCCCCTAATTACCTCAGTCACATCTATGTCCTCCTAATTACCTCAGTCACATCTATGTCCCCCTAAATACCTCAGTCACATCTATGTCCCCCTCCTAAATACCTCAGTCACATCTATGTCCCCCTAAATACCTCAGTCACATCTATGTCCCCCTAAATACCTCAGTCACATCTATGTCCCCCTAAATACCTCAGTCACATCTATGTCCTCCTAAATACCTCACGTCACATCTTGTCCCCCTAAATACCTCAGTCACATCTATGTCCCCCTCAGTCCTCTTTCCCCTAATACCTCAGTCACATCTATGTCCCCCTAATTACCTCAGTCACATCTATGTCCCCCTAAATACCTCAGTCACATCTATGTCCCCCTAATTACCTCAGTCACATCTATGTCCCCCTAATTACCTCAGTCACATCTAGATTACCTCAGTCACATCTATGTCCCCCTAAATACCTCAGTCACATCTATGTCCCCCTAATTACCTCAGTCACATCTATGTCCTCCTAATTACCTCAGTCACATCTATGTCCCCCTAAATACCTCAGTCACATCTATGTCCCCCTAAATACCTCAGTCACATCTATGTCCCCCTAAATACCTCAGTCACATCTATGTCCCCCTAATCCTCGTCGTCCTCCTAATTACCTCAGTCACATCTATGTCCCCCTAAATACCTCAGTCACATCTATGTCCCCCTAATTACCTCGCCTCTGCCCCTAAATACCTCAGTCACATCTATGTCCCCCTAAATACCTCAGTCACATCTATGTCCCCCTAATTACCTCAGTCACATCTATGTCCCCTAATTACCTCGTCCATCTATTCCCCCTAAATACCTCAGTCACATCTATGTCCCCCTAATTACCTCAGTCACATCTATGTCCTCCTAATTACCTCAGTCACATCTATGTCCTCCTAATTACCTCAGTCACATCTATGTCCCCCTAAATACCTCAGTCACATCTATGTCCTCCTAATTACCTCAGTCACATCTATGTCCCCCTAATTACCTCAGTCACATCTATGTCCCCCTAAATACCTCAGTCACATCTATGTCCCCCTAAATACCTCAGTCACATCTATGTCCCCCTAATTACCTCAGTCACATCTATGTCCCCCTAAATACCTCAGTCACATCTATGTCCCCCTAAATACCTCAGTCACATCTATGTCCCCCTAAATACCTCAGTCACATCTATGTCCCCCTAATTACCTCAGTCACATCTATGTCCCCCTAATTACCTCAGTCACATCTATGTCCCCCTAAATACCTCAGTCACATCTATGTCCCCCTAAATACCTCAGTCACATCTATGTCCCCCTAAATACCTCAGTCACATCTATGTCCCCCTAATTACCTCAGTCACATCTATGTCCTCCTAATTACCTCAGTCACATCTATGTCCCCCTAATTACCTCAGTCACATCTATGTCCCCTAATTACCTCAGTCACATCTATGTCCCCCTAATTACCTCAGTCACATCTATGTCCCCCTAAATACCTCAGTCACATCTATGTCCTCCTAATTACCTCAGTCACATCTATGTCCCCCTAAATACCTCAGTCACATCTATGTCCCTTTCCTCCTAAATACCTCAGTCACATCTATGTCCCCCTAAATACCTCAGTCACATCTATGTCCCCCTAATTACCTCAGTCACATCTAGTCCCCCTAAATACCTCAGTCACATCTATGTCCCCCTAATTACCTCAGTCACATCTATGTCCCCCTAAATACCTCAGTCACATCTATGTCCCCCTAATTACCTCAGTCACATCTATGTCCCCCCTAATCCTCGTCACATCTATGTCCCCCTAAATACCTCAGTCACATCTATGTCCCCCTAATTACCTCAGTCACATCTATGTCCTTTTCCCCCTAAATACCTCAGTCACATCTATGTCCCCCTAAATACCTCAGTCACATCTATGTCCCCCTAATTACCTCAGTCACATCTATGTCCCCCTAAATACCTCAGTCACATCTATGTCCCCCTAAATACCTCAGTCACATCTATGTCCCCCTAAATACCTCAGTCACATCTATGTCCTCCTAAATACCTCAGTCACATCTATGTCCCCCTAAATACCTCAGTCACATCTGTTCCCTAATTACCTCAGTCACATCTATGTCCCCCTAAATACCTCAGTCACATCTATGTCCTCCTAATTACCTCAGTCACATCTATGTCCCCCTAAATACCTCAGTCACATCTATGTCCTCCTAAATACCTCAGTCACATCTATGTCCTCCTAAATACCTCAGTCACATCTATGTCCCCCTAAATACCTCAGTCACATCTATGTCCCCCTAATTCCCCCTTACCTCAGTCACATCTATGTCCCCCTAATTACCTCAGTCACATCTATGTCCCCCTAAATACCTCAGTCACATCTATGTCCCCCTAATTACCTCAGTCACATCTATGTCCCCCTAAATACCTCAGTCACATCTATGTCCCCCTAAATACCTCAGTCACATCTATGTCCTATGTCTCCCCCTAAATACCTCAGTCACATCTATGTCCCCCTAAATACCTCAGTCACATCTATGTCCTCCTAAATACCTCAGTCACATCTATGTCCCCCTAAATACCTCAGTCACATCTATGTCCTCCTAATTACCTCAGTCACATCTATGTCCCCCTAAATACCTCAGTCACATCTATGTCCTCCCCTCATCACATCTTTCCCCCTAAATACCTCAGTCACATCTATGTCCCCCTAAATACCTCAGTCACATCTATGTCCCCCTAAATACCTCAGTCACATCTATGTCCCCCTAATTACCTCAGTCACATCTATGTCCCCCTAAATACCTCAGTCACATCTATGTCCCCCTAATTACCTCAGTCACATCTTAACTATCACATCTATGTCCCCCTAATTACCTCAGTCACATCTATGTCCCCCTAAATACCTCAGTCACATCTATGTCCTCCTAATTACCTCAGTCACATCTATGTCCCCCTAAATACCTCAGTCACATCTATGTCCCCTAAATACCTCAGTCACATCTATGTCCCCCTAAATACCTCAGTCACATCTATGTCCTCCTAATTACCTCAGTCACATCTATGTCCCTAAATACCTCAGTCACATCTATGTCCCCCTAAATACCTCAGTCACATCTATGTCCCCCTAATTACCTCAGTCACATCTATGTCCCCCTAATTACCTCAGTCACATCTATGTCCCCCTAAATACCTCAGTCACATCTATGTCCCCCTAAATACCTCAGTCACATCTATGTCCTCCTAAATACCTCAGTCACATCTATGTCCCCCTAAATACCTCAGTCACATCTATGTCCCCCTAAATACCTCAGTCACATCTATGTCCTCCTAAATACCTCAGTCACATCTATGTCCTCCTAAATACCTCAGTCACATCTATGTCCCCCTAATTACCTCAGTCACATCTATGTCCCCCTAAATACCTCAGTCACATCTATGTCCTCCTAAATACCTCAGTCACATCTATGTCCCCCTAAATACCTCAGTCACATCTATGTCCCCCTAAATACCTCAGTCACATCTATGTCCCCCTAAATACCTCAGTCACATCTATGTCCTCCCCCTAATTACCTCAGTCACATCTATGTCCCCCTAAATACCTCAGTCACATCTATGTCCCCCTAAATACCTCAGTCACATCTATGTCCTCCTAATTACCTCAGTCACATCTATGTCCCCCTAATTACCTCAGTCACATCTATGTCCCCCTAATTACCTCAGTCACATCTATGTCCCCCTAATTACCTCAGTCACATCTATGTCCCCCTAAATACCTCAGTCACATCTATGTCCCCCTAATTACCTCAGTCACATCTATGTCCCCCTAATTACCTCAGTCACATCTATGTCCCCCTAAATACCTCAGTCACATCTATGTCCCCCTAAATACCTCAGTCACATCTATGTCCCCCTAAATACCTCAGTCACATCTATGTCCTCCTAAATACCTCAGTCACATCTATGTCCTCCTAATTACCTCAGTCACATCTATGTCCTCCTAAATACCTCAGTCACATCTATGTCCCCCTAAATACCTCAGTCACATCTATGTCCCCCTAATTACCTCAGTCACATCTATGTCCCCCTAAATACCTCAGTCACATCTATGTCCCCCTAATACCTCAGTCACATCTATGTCCCCCTAAATACCTCAGTCACATCTATGTCCCCCTAATTACCTCAGTCACATCTATGTCCCCCTAAATACCTCAGTCACATCTATGTCCCCCTAATTACCTCAGTCACATCTATGTCCCCCTAATTACCTCAGTCACATCTATGTCCCCCTAATTACCTCAGTCACATCTATGTCCCCCTAAATACCTCAGTCACATCTATGTCCTCCTAAATACCTCAGTCACATCTATGTCCCCTAATTACCTCAGTCACATCTATGTCCCCCTAATTACCTCAGTCACATCTATGTCCCCCTAATTACCTCAGTCACATCTATGTCCCCCTAAATACCTCAGTCACATCTATTGTCCCCCTAAATACCTCAGTCACATCTATGTCCCCCTAATTACCTCAGTCCATCTTTCCCCCATAATACCTCAGTCACATCTATGTCCTCCTAAATACCTCAGTCACATCTATGTCCCCTAATTACCTCAGTCACATCTATGTCCCCTAATTACCTCAGTCACATCTTCCGCCTCTCCCTAATACCTAGTCACATCTGTGTCCCCCTAAATACCTCAGTCACATCTGTGTCCCCTAAATACCTCAGTCACATCTATGTCCCCCTAAATACCTCAGTCACATCTATGTCCCCCTAATTACCTCAGTCACATCTATGTCCCCCTAAATACCTCAGTCACATCTATGTCCCCCTAATTACCTTCCTCTTTCCCTAAATACCTCAGTCACATCTATGTCCCCCTAAATACCTCAGTCACATCTATGTCCCCCTAATTACCTCAGTCACATCTATGTCCCCTAATTACCTCAGTCACATCTATGTCCCCCTAAATACCTCAGTCACATCTATGTCCCCTAAATACCTCAGTCACATCTTGTCCTAATCCTCAGTCACATCTATGTCCTCTTGTCCCCCTAATTACCTCAGTCACATCTATGTCCCCCTAATTACCTCAGTCACATCTATGTCCCCCTAATTACCTCAGTCACATCTATGTCCCCCTAATTACCTCAGTCACATCTATGTCCCCCTAATTACCTCAGTCACATCTATGTCCCCCTAAATACCTCAGTCACATCTATGTCCCCCTAATTACCTCAGTCACATCTATGTCCTCCTAAATACCTCAGTCACATCTATGTCCCCCTAATTACCTCAGTCACATCTATGTCCTCCTAAATACCTCAGTCACATCTATGTCCCCCTAATTACCTCAGTCACATCTATGTCCCCCTAAATACCTCAGTCACATCTATGTCCTCCTAAATACCTCAGTCACATCTATGTCCCCCTAATTACCTCAGTCACATCTATGTCCTCCTAATTACCTCAGTCACATCTATGTCCCCCTAAATACCTCAGTCACATCTATGTCCCCCTAATTACCTCAGTCACATCTATGTCCCCCTTAATTACCTCAGTCACATCTATGTCCCCCTAATTACCTCAGTCACATCTATGTCCCCCTAAATACCTCAGTCACATCTATGTCCCCCTAAATACCTCAGTCACATCTATGTCCCCCTAAATACCTCAGTCACATCTATGTCCCCCTAAATACCTCAGTCACATCTATGTCCTCCTAAATACCTCAGTCACATCTATGTCCCCCTAAATACCTCAGTCACATCTATGTCCCCCTAAATACCTCAGTCACATCTATGTCCCCCTAAATACCTCAGTCACATCTATGTCCCCCTAAATACCTCAGTCACATCTATGTCCTCCTCCTCTACCTCAGTCACATCTTGTCCCCCTAAATACCTCAGTCACATCTGTGTCCCCCTAAATACCTCAGTCACATCTATGTCCCTCCTAAATACCTCAGTCACATCTATGTCCTCCTAAATACCTCAGTCACATCTATGTCCCCCTAAATACCTCAGTCACATCTATGTCCCCCTAAATACCTCAGTCACATCTATGTCCCCCTAATTACCTCAGTCACATCTATGTCCTCCTAATTACCTCAGTCACATCTATGTCCTCAGTCACATCTATGTCCTCCTAAATACCTCAGTCACATCTATGTCCCCCTAAATACCTCAGTCACATCTATGTCCCCCTAATTACCTCAGTCACATCTATGTCCCCCTAAATACCTCAGTCACATCTATGTCCCCCTAATTACCTCAGTCACATCTATGTCCCCCTAATTACCTCAGTCACATCTATGTCCCCTAATTACCTCAGTCACATCTATGTCCCCCTAAATACCTCAGTCACATCTATGTCCCCCTAAATACCTCAGTCACATCTATGTCCTCCTAAATACCTCAGTCACATCTCCTATGTCCCCCTATTCCTCAGTCACATCTATGTCCCCCTAAATACCTCAGTCACATCTATGTCCCCCTAATTACCTCAGTCACATCTATGTCCTCCTAAATACCTCAGTCACATCTATGTCCCCCTAATTACCTCAGTCACATCTATGTCCCCCTAATCCTCTCCTCTTGTCCCTAAATACCTCAGTCACATCTATGTCCTCCTAAATACCTCAGTCACATCTATGTCCCCCTAAATACCTCAGTCACATCTATGTCCCCCTAAATACCTCAGTCACATCTATGTCCCCTAATTACCTCAGTCACATCTATGTCCCCCTAAATACCTCAGTCCATCTATGTCCCCCTAAATACCTCAGTCACATCTATGTCCCCCTAAATACCTCAGTCACATCTATGTCCCCCTAAATACCTCAGTCACATCTATGTCCCCCTAAATACCTCAGTCACATCTATGTTCCTTTTCCCCCTAAATACCTCAGTCACATCTATGTCCCCCTAAATACCTCAGTCACATCTATGTCCTCCTAATTACCTCAGTCACATCTATGTCCCCCTAAATACCTCAGTCACATCTATGTCCCCCTAAATACCTCAGTCACATCTATGTCCCCCTAATTACCTCAGTCACATCTATGTCCTCGTTCCCTAATACCTCAGTCACATCTATGTCCCCTAATTACCTCAGTCACATCTATGTCCCCCTAAATACCTCAGTCACATCTATGTCCCCCTAATTACCTCAGTCACATCTATGTCCCCCTAAATACCTCAGTCACATCTATGTCCTCCTAATTACCTCAGTCACATCTATGTCCCCCTAAATACCTCAGTCACATCTATGTCCTCCTAAATACCTCAGTCACATCTATGTCCCCCTAAATACCTCAGTCACATCTATGTCCCCCTAAATACCTCAGTCACATCTATGTCCCCCTAAATACCTCAGTCACATCTATGTCCCCCTACTGTCCTCTTGTCCCCCTAATTACCTCAGTCACATCTATGTCCCCCTAAATACCTCAGTCACATCTGTGTCCCCTAAATACCTCAGTCACATCTATGTCCCCTCGTCCTCTTCCTACCTCAGTCACATCTTGTCCCCCTAATTACCTCAGTCACATCTATGTCCCCCTAATTACCTCAGTCACATCTATGTCCCCCTAAATACCTCGTCTTTCATCTATGTCCCCCTAATTACCTCAGTCACATCTATGTCCCCCTAATTACCTCAGTCACATCTATGTCCCCCTAATTACCTCAGTCACATCTATGTCCCCCTAAATACCTCAGTCACATCTATGTCCCCCTAAATACCTCAGTCACATCTATGTCCCCCTAAATACCTCTCCTCTTCCTCAGTCACATCTATGTCCCCCTAATTACCTCAGTCACATCTATGTCCTCCTAATTACCTCAGTCACATCTATGTCCCCCTAAATACCTCAGTCACATCTATGTCCCCCTAAATACCTCAGTCACATCTATGTCCCCCTAAATACCTCAGTCACATCTATGTCCCCCTAATTACCTAGTCACATCTATGTCCTCCTAATTACCTCAGTCACATCTATGTCCCCCTAAATACCTCAGTCACATCTATGTCCTCCTAAATACCTCAGTCACATCTATGTCCCCCTAATTACCTCAGTCACATCTATGTCCCCCTAATTACCTCAGTCACATCTATGTCCTCCTAATTACCTCAGTCACATCTATGTCCCCCTAAATACCTCAGTCACATCTATGTCCCCCTAATTACCTCAGTCACATCTATGTCCTCCTAATTACCTCAGTCACATCTATGTCCTCCTAATTACCTCAGTCACATCTATGTCCCCCTAAATACCTCAGTCACATCTATGTCCTCCTAATTACCTCAGTCACATCTATGTCCCCCTAAATACCTCAGTCACATCTATGTCCCCCTAAATACCTCAGTCACATCTATGTCCTCCTTAATTACCTCAGTCACATCTATGTCCCCCTTCCTAAATACCTCAGTCACATCTATGTCCCCCTAAATACCTCAGTCACATCTATGTCCTCCCTAAATACCTCAGTCACATCTATGTCCCCCTAAATACCTCAGTCACATCTATGTCCCCCTAAATACCTCAGTCACATCTATGTCCCCTAATCCTAAATACCTCAGTCACATCTATGTCCCCCTAAATACCTCTCCTCAGTCACATCTATGTCCCCCTAAATACCTCAGTCACATCTATGTCCCCCTAAATACCTCAGTCACATCTATGTCCCCCTAAATACCTCAGTCACATCTATGTCCCCCTACCATTACCTCAGTCACATCTATGTCCCCCTAAATACCTCAGTCACATCTATGTCCCCCTAATACCTCGTCACATCTATTCCTCCAATTACCTCAGTCACATCTATGTCCCCCTAAATACCTCAGTCACATCTATGTCCCCCTAAATACCTCAGTCACATCTATGTCCCCCTAAATTACCTCAGTCACATCTATGTCCCCTAAATACCTCAGTCACTCTATCCCCCTAAATACCTGTTACATCTGTGTCCTCCTAATTACCTCAGTCTCATCTATGTCCCCCTAAATACCTCAGTCACATCTATGTCCTCCTAATTACCTCAGTCACATCTATGTCCCCCTAAATACCTCAGTCACATCTATGTCCCCCTAATTACCTCAGTCACATCTATGTCCCCCTAAATACCTCAGTCACATCTATGTCCCCCTAATTACCTCAGTCACATCTATGTCCCCCTAAATACCTCAGTCACATCTATGTCCTCCTAAATACCTCAGTCACATCTATGTCCTCCTAAATACCTCAGTCACATCTATGTCCCCCTAATTACCTCAGTCACATCTATGTCCTCCTAAATACCTCAGTCACATCTGTGTCCTCCTAATTACCTCAGTCACATCTATGTCCTCCTAATTACCTCAGTCACATCTATGTCCCCCTAAATACCTCAGTCACATCTATGTCCCCCTAATTACCTCAGTCACATCTATGTCCCCCTAAATACCTCAGTCACATCTGTCCCCCTAAATACCTCAGTCACATCTATGTCCCCCTAATTACCTCAGTCACACCTGTGTCCCCCTAAATACCTCAGTCACATCTATGTCCTCCTAAATACCTCAGTCACATCTATGTCCTCCTAATTACCTCAGTCACATCTATGTCCTCCTAATTACCTCAGTCACATCTATGTCCCCCTAAATACCTCAGTCACATCTATGTCCCCCTAATTACCTCAGTCACATCTATGTCCCCTAAATCGTCACATCTGTCCCCCTAAATACCTCAGTCACATCTATGTCCCCCTAATTACCTCAGTCACATCTATGTCCTCCTAATTACCTCAGTCACATCTATGTCCCCCTAAATACCTCAGTCACATCTATGTCCCCCTAAATACCTCAGTCACATCTATGTCCCCCTAATTACCTCAGTCACATCTATGTCCTCCTAAATACCTCAGTCACATCTATGTCCTCCTAAATACCTCAGTCACATCTATGTCCTCCTAATTACCTCAGTCACATCTATGTCCTCCTAATTACCTCAGTCACATCTATGTCCCCCTAAATACCTCAGTCACATCTATGTCCCCCTAATTACCTCAGTCACATCTATGTCCCCCTAAATACCTCAGTCACATCTGTCCCCCTAAATACCTCAGTCACATCTATGTCCCCCTAATTACCTCAGTCACACGTGTGTCCCCCTAAATACCTGTCACATCTATGTCCTCCTAAATACCTCAGTCACATCTATGTCCCCCTAATTACCTCAGTCACATCTATGTCCCTCTAAATACCTCAGTCACATCTATGTCCCCCTAATTACCTCAGTCACATCTATGCCCCCCCTAATTACCTCAGTCACATCTATGTCCTCCTAATTACCTCTTTCACATCTATGTCCCCCTAAATACCTCAGTCACATCTATGTCCTCCTAAATACCTCAGTCACATCTGTGTCCCCCTAATTACCTCTTTCATATCTATGTCCTCCTAATTACCTCAGTCACAGCTATGTCCTCCTAATTACCTCTTTCACATCTATGTCCTCCTAATTACCTCAGTCACATCTATGTCCTCCTAATTACCTCAGTCACATCTATGTCCTCCTAAATACCTCAGTCACATCTGTGTCCCCCTAATTACCTCAGTCACATCTATGTCCTCCTAAATACCTCAGTCACATCTATGTCCCCCTAATTACCTCAGTCACATCTGTCCCCCTAATTACCTCAGTCACATCTGTCCCCCTAATTACCTCAGTCACATCTATGTCCTCCTAAATACCTCAGTCACATCTATGTCCTCCTAATTACCTCAGTCACATCTATGTCCCCCTAATTACCTCAGTCACATCTATGTCCCCCTAATTACCTCAGTCACATCTATGTCCCCCTAAATACCTCAGTCACATGTGTGTGTCCCTAAATACCTCAGTCACATGTGTGTGTCCCTAAATACCTCAGTCACATCTATGTCCTCCTAAATACCTCAGTCACATCTATGTCCCCCTAATTACCTCAGTCACATCTATGTCCTCCTAAATACCTCAGTCACATCTATGTCCCCCTAATTACCTCAGTCACATCTATGTCCCTCTAAATACCTCAGTCACATCTATGTCCCCCTAATTACCTCAGTCACATCTATGTCCCCCTAATTACCTCAGTCACATCTATGTCCTCCTAATTACCTCAGTCACATCTATGTCCCCCTAATACCTCAGTCACATCTATGTCCTCCTAATTACCTCTTTCATATCTATGTCCCCCTAAATACCTCAGTCACATCTATGTCCTCCTAAATACCTGTCACATCTGTGTCCCCCTAATTACCTCTTTCATATCTATGTCCTCCTAATTACCTCAGTCACAGCTATGTCCTCCTAATTACCTCTGTTCACATCTATGTCCCCCTAAATACCTCAGTCACATCTATGTCCTCCTAATTACCTCAGTCACATCTATGTCCTCCTAAATACCTCAGTCACATCTGTGTCCCCCTAATTACCTCAGTCACATCTATGTCCTCCTAAATACCTCAGTCACATCTATGTCCCCCTAATTACCTCAGTCACATCTATGTCCCCCTAATTACCTCAGTCACATCTATGTCCCCCTAATTACCTCAGTCACATCTATGTCCTCCTAAATAACTCAGTCACATCTATGTCCTCCTAATTACCTCAGTCACATCTATGTCCTCCTAATTACCTCAGTCACATCTATGTCCCCCTAATTACCTCAGTCACATCTATGTCCCCCTAATTACCTCAGTCACATCTATGTCCCCCTAATTACCTCAGTCACATCTATGTCCCCCTAAATACCTCAGTCACATCTATGTCCCCCTAATTACCTCAGTCACATGTGTGTCCCCCTAAATACCTCAGTCACATCTATGTCCTCCTAAATACCTCAGTCACATCTATGTCCCCCTAAATACCTCAGTCACATCTATGTCCTCCTAAATACCTCAGTCACATCTATGTCCCCCTAAATACCTCAGTCACATCTATGTCCCCCTAATTACCTCAGTCACATCTATGTCCTCCTAAATACCTCAGTCACATCTATGTCCCCCTAAATACCTCAGTCACATCTATGTCCCCCTAAATACCTCAGTCACATCTATGTCCTCCTAATTACCTCAGTCACATCTATGTCCCCCTAAATACCTCAGTCACATCTATGTCCTCCTAATTACCTCAGTCACATCTATGTCCTCCTAATTACCTCAGTCACATCTATGTCCCCCTAAATACCTCAGTCACATCTATGTCCCCCTAAATACCTCAGTCACATTTATGTCCCTCTAAATACCTCAGTCACATCTATGTCCTCCTAATTACCTCAGTCACATCTATGTCCTCCTAATTACCTCAGTCACATCTATGTCCCCCTAAATACCTCAGTCACATCTATGTCCCCCTAATTACCTCAGTCACATCTATGTCCCCCTAAATACCTCAGTCACATCTATGTCCTCCTAATTACCTCAGTCACATCTATGTCCTCCTAATTACCTCAGTCACATCTATGTCCTCTTAAATACCTCAGTCACATCTATGTCCTCCTAAATACCTCAGTCACATCTATGTCCCCCTAAATACCTCAGTCACATCTATGTCCCCCTAATTACCTCAGTCACATCTATGTCCTCCTAAATACCTCAGTCACATCTATGTCCTCCTAAATACCTCAGTCACATCTATGTCCCCCTAATTACCTCAGTCACATCTATGTCCTCCTAATTACCTCAGTCACATCTGTCCCCCTAAATACCTGTCACATCTATGTCCCCCTAATTACCTCAGTCACACGTGTGTCCCCCTAAATACCTCAGTCACATCTATGTCCCCCTAAATACCTCAGTCACATCTATGTCCTCCTAAATACCTCAGTCACATCTATGTCCCCCTAAATACCTCAGTCACATCTATGTCCCCCTAATTACCTCAGTCACATCTATGTCCCCCTAAATACCTCAGTCACATCTATGTCCTCCTAATTACCTCTTTCATATCTATGTCCCCCTAAATACCTCAGTCACATCTATGTCCTCCTAAATACCTCAGTCACATCTGTGTCCCCCTAATTACCTCTTTCACATCTATGTCCTCCTAATTACCTCAGTCACAGCTATGTCCTCCTAATTACCTCTTTCATATCTATGTCCCCCTAAATACCTCAGTCACATCTGTGTCCTCCTAATCCTCCTAAATACCTCAGTCACATCTATGTCCCCCTAAATACCTCAGTCACATCTATGTCCCCCTAAATACCTCAGTCACATCTATGTCCCCCTAATTACCTCAGTCACATCTGTGTCCCCCTAATTACCTCAGTCACATCTATGTCCTCCTAAATACCTCAGTCACATCTATGTCCTCCTAATTACCTCAGTCACATCTATGTCCTCCTAAATACCTCAGTCACATCTGTGTCCCCTAAATACCTCAGTCACATCTATGTCCCTCGTCCATTGTCCCCTATCCTCAGTCACATCTGTCCCCCTAATTACCTCAGTCACATCTATGTCCTCCTAAATACCTCAGTCACATCTATGTCCCCCTAATTACCTCAGTCACATCTATGTCCTCCTAATTACCTCAGTCACATCTATGTCCCCCTAATTACCTCAGTCACATCTATGTCCCCCTAATTACCTCAGTCACATCTATGTCCCCCTAATTACCTCAGTCACATCTATGTCCCCCTAAATACCTCAGTCACATCTATGTCCCCCTAATTACCTCAGTCACATCTGTGTCCCCCTAAATACCTCAGTCACATCTATGTCCTCCTAAATACCTCAGTCACATCTATGTCCCCCTAAATACCTCAGTCACATCTATGTCCTCCTAAATACCTCAGTCACATCTATGTCCCCCTAAATACCTCAGTCACATCTATGTCCCCCTAATTACCTCAGTCACATCTATGTCCTCCTAAATACCTCAGTCACATCTATGTCCCCCTAAATACCTCAGTCACATCTATGTCCCCCTAAATACCTCAGTCACATCTATGTCCTCCTAATTACCTCAGTCACATCTATGTCCCCCTAAATCTCACTCAGTCACATCTATGTCCCCCTAATTACCTCAGTCACATCTATGTCCTCCTAATTACCTCAGTCACATCTATGTCCCCCTAAATACCTCAGTCACATCTATGTCCCCCTAAATACCTCAGTCACATCTGCCTCTTCCCACCTAAATACCTCAGTCACATCTATGTCCTCCTAATTACCTCAGTCACATCTATGTCCCCCTAAATACCTCAGTCACATCTATGTCCCCCTAATTACCTCAGTCACATCTATGTCCCCCTAAATACCTCAGTCACATCTATGTCCTCCTAATTACCTCAGTCACATCTATGTCCCCCTAAATACCTCAGTCACATCTATGTCCCCCTAATTACCTCAGTCACATCTATGTCCTCCCTAAATACCTCAGTCACATCTATGTCCCTCCTAAATACCTCAGTACACTGTCCACATCTATGTCCCCCTAAATACCTCAGTCACATCTATGTCCCCCTAAATACCTCAGTCACATCTATGTCCCCCTAAATACCTCAGTCACATCTATGTCCTCCTAATATACCTCAGTCACATCTATGTCCCCCTAAATACCTCAGTCACATCTATGTCCCCCTAAATACCTCAGTCACATCTATGTCCTCCTAATTACCTCAGTCACATCTATGTCCCCCTAAATACCTCAGTCACATCTATGTCCTCCTAAATACCTCAGTCACATCTATGTCCCCCTAAATACCTCAGTCACATCTATGTCCCCCTAAATACCTCAGTCACATCTATGTCCCCCTAAATACCTGTCACATCTGTGCTAAGTCCTCGTCCATCCTAATACCTGTCCTCTATGTCCCCTAAATACATCAGTCACTTGTCCCCCTAATTACCTCAGTCACATCTATGTCCCCCTAATTACCTCAGTCACATCTATGTCCCCCTAAATACCTCAGTCACATCTATGTCCCCCTAAATACCTCAGTCACATCTATGTCCCCCTAATTACCTCAGTCACATCTATGTCCCCCTAAATACCTCAGTCACATCTGTCCCCCTAAATTCCTCAGTCACATCTATGTCCTCCTAATTACCTCAGTCACATCTATGTCCCCCTAAATACCTCAGTCACATCTATGTCCCCCTAAATACCTCAGTCACATCTATGTCCTCCTAAATACCTCAGTCACATCTATGTCCTCCTAATTACCTCAGTCACATCTATGTCCCCCTAAATACCTTAGTCACATCTATGTCCCCCAAATAACCTCAGTCACATCTATGTCCCCCTAATTACCTCAGTCACATCTATGTCCTCCTAATTACCTCTTTCATATCTATGTCCCCCTAAATACCTCAGTCACATCTATGTCCCCTTAAATACCTCAGTCACATCTATGTCCTCCTAAATACCTCAGTCACATCTATGTCCCCCTAAATACCTCAGTCACATCTATGTCCCCCTAATTACCTCAGTCACATCTATGTCCCTCTAAATACCTCAGTCACATCTATGTCCTCCTAATTACCTCAGTCACATCTATGTCCCCCTAAATACCTCAGTCACATCTATGTCCTCCTAAATACCTCAGTCACATCTGTGTCCCCCTAATTACCTCATTCACATCTATGTCCTCCTAATTACCTCAGTCACAGCTATGTCCTCCTAATTACCTCAGTCACATCTATGTCCCCCTAAATACCTCAGTCACATCTGTGTCCTCCTAATAAATACCTCAGTCACATCTATGTCCCCCTAAATACCTCAGTCACATCTATGTCCCCCTAAATACCTCAGTCACATCTATGTCCTCCTAATTACCTCAGTCACATCTATGTCCCCCTAAATACCTCAGTCACATCTATGTCCTCCTAAATACCTCAGTCACATCTATGTCCCCCTAAATACCTCAGTCACATCTATGTCCCCCTAAATACCTCAGTCACATCTATGTCCCCCTAAATACCTGTTACATCTGTGTCCTCCTAAATACCTCAGTCACATCTATGTCCCCCTAAATACCTAGTCACATCTATGTCCCCCTAAATACCTCAGTCACATCTGTCCCCCTAATTACCTCAGTCACATCTATGTCCCCCTAATTACCTGTCACATCTATGTCCCCCTAAATACCTCAGTCACATCTATGTCCCCCTAAATACCTCAGTCACATCTGTCCCCCTAATTACCTCAGTCACATCTATGTCCCCCTAAATACCTCAGTCACATCTGTCCCCCTAAATACCTCAGTCACATCTATGTCCCCCTAATTACCTCAGTCACATCTATGTCCCCCTAAATACCTGTTACCTCAGTCACATCTATGTCCTCCTAAATACCTCAGTCACATCTATGTCCCCCTAAATACCTCAGTCACATCTATGTCCTCCTAATTACCTCAGTCACATCTATGTCCCCCTAAATACCTCAGTCACATCTATGTCCTCCTAAATACCTCAGCCCATGCCCTAATACCTGTTACATCTGTGTCCTCCTAATTACCTCAGTCACATCTATGTCCCCCTAAATACCTCAGTCACATCTGTCCCCCTAAATACCTCAGTCACATCTATGTCCCCCTAATTACCTCAGTCACATCTATGTCCTCCTAATTACCTCAGTCACATCTATGTCCCCCTAAATACCTCAGTCACATCTATGTCCCCCTAATTACCTCAGTCACATCTATGTCCTCCTAATTACCTCAGTCACATCTATGCCTCCTAATTACCTCAGTCACATCTATGTCCCCCTAAATACCTCAGTCACATCTATGTCCTCCTAATTACCTCAGTCACATCTATGTCCCCCTAAATACCTCAGTCACATCTATGTCCCTCTAAATACCTCAGTCACATCTATGTCCCCCTAAATACCTGTTACATCTGTGTCCTCCTAATTACCTCAGTCTCATCTGTGTCCTCCTAATTACCTCAGTCACATCTATGTCCTCCTAAATACCTCAGTCACATCTATGTCCCTTCCTCAGTCACATCTATGTCCCTCTAAATACCTCAGTCACATCTATGTCCCCCTAAATACCTGTTACATCTGTGTCCTCCTAATTACCTCAGTCTCATCTATGTCCCCCTAAATACCTCAGTCACATCTATGTCCTCCTAATTACCTCAGTCACATCTATGTCCCCCTAAATACCTCAGTCACATCTATGTCCCCCTAATTACCTCAGTCACATCTATGTCCTCCTAAATACCTCAGTCACATCTATGTCCCCCTAATTACCTCAGTCACATCTATGTCCCCCTAAATACCTCAGTCACATCTATGTCCTCCTAAATACCTCAGTCACATCTATGTCCTCCTAAATACCTCAGTCACATCTATGTCCCCCTAATTACCTCAGTCACATCTATGTCCTCCTAAATACCTCAGTCACATCTATGTCCTCCTAATTACCTCAGTCACATCTATGTCCTCCTAATTACCTCAGTCACATCTATGTCCCCCTAAATACCTCAGTCACATCTATGTCCCCCTAATTACCTCAGTCACATCTATGTCCCCCTAAATACCTCAGTCACATCTGTCCCCCTAAATACCTCAGTCACATCTATGTCCCCCTAATTACCTCAGTCACACCTGTGTCCCCCTAAATACCTCAGTCACATCTATGTCCTCCTAAATACCTCAGTCACATCTATGTCCTCCTAATTACCTCAGTCACATCTATGTCCTCCTAATTACCTCAGTCACATCTATGTCCCCCTAAATACCTCAGTCACATCTATGTCCCCCTAATTACCTCAGTCACATCTATGTCCCCCTAAATACCTCAGTCACATCTGTCCCCCTAAATACCTCAGTCACATCTATGTCCCCCTAATTACCTCAGTCACATCTATGTCCCCCTAAATACCTCAGTCACATCTATGTCCCCCTAAATACCTCAGTCACATCTATGTCCCCCTAATTACCTCAGTCACATCTATGTCCTCCTAAATACCTCAGTCACATCTATGTCCTCCTAAATACCTCAGTCACATCTATGTCCTCCTAATTACCTCAGTCACATCTATGTCCTCCTAATTACCTCAGTCACATCTATGTCCCCCTAAATACCTCAGTCACATCTATGTCCCCCTAATTACCTCAGTCACATCTATGTCCCCCTAAATACCTCAGTCACATCTGTCCCCCTAAATACCTCAGTCACATCTATGTCCCCCTAATTACCTCAGTCACACGTGTGTCCCCCTAAATACCTGTCACATCTATGTCCTCCTAAATACCTCAGTCACATCTATGTCCCCCTAATTACCTCAGTCACATCTATGTCCCTCTAAATACCTCAGTCACATCTATGTCCCCCTAATTACCTCAGTCACATCTATGCCCCCCTAATTACCTCAGTCACATCTATGTCCTCCTAATTACCTCTTTCATATCTATGTCCCCCTAAATACCTCAGTCACATCTATGTCCTCCTAAATACCTCAGTCACATCTGTGTCCCCCTAATTACCTCTTTCATATCTATGTCCTCCTAATTACCTCAGTCACAGCTATGTCCTCCTAATTACCTCTTTCATATCTATGTCCTCCTAATTACCTCAGTCACATCTATGTCCTCCTAATTACCTCAGTCACATCTATGTCCTCCTAAATACCTCAGTCACATCTGTGTCCCCCTAATTACCTCAGTCACATCTATGTCCTCCTAAATACCTCAGTCACATCTATGTCCCCCTAATTACCTCAGTCACATCTGTCCCCCTAATTACCTCAGTCACATCTGTCCCCCTAATTACCTCAGTCACATCTATGTCCTCCTAAATACCTCAGTCACATCTATGTCCTCCTAATTACCTCAGTCACATCTATGTCCCCCTAATTACCTCAGTCACATCTATGTCCCCCTAATTACCTCAGTCACATCTATGTCCCCCTAAATACCTCAGTCACATGTGTGTGTCCCTAAATACCTCAGTCACATGTGTGTGTCCCTAAATACCTCAGTCACATCTATGTCCTCCTAAATACCTCAGTCACATCTATGTCCCCCTAATTACCTCAGTCACATCTATGTCCTCCTAAATACCTCAGTCACATCTATGTCCCCCTAATTACCTCAGTCACATCTATGTCCCTCTAAATACCTCAGTCACATCTATGTCCCCCTAATTACCTCAGTCACATCTATGTCCCCCTAATTACCTCAGTCACATCTATGTCCTCCTAATTACCTCAGTCACATCTATGTCCCCCTAAATACCTCAGTCACATCTATGTCCTCCTAATTACCTTTTTCTATCCTCAGTCACATCTATGTCCCCCTAAATACCTCACTCTGTCTTACCCATCTATGTCCTCCTAAATACCTCAGTCACATCTATGTCCCCCTAATTACCTCAGTCACATCTATGTCCCCCTAATTACCTCAGTCACATCTATGTCCTCCTAATTACCTCAGTCACATCTATGTCCTCCTAAATACCTCAGTCACATCTATGTCCTCCTAATTACCTCAGTCACATCTATGTCCTCCTAAATACCTCAGTCACATCTGTGTCCCCCTAATTACCTCAGTCACATCTATGTCCTCCTAAATACCTCAGTCACATCTATGTCCCCCTAATTACCTCAGTCACATCTGTCCCCCTAATTACCTCAGTCACATCTGTCCCCCTAATTACCTCAGTCACATCTATGTCCTCCTAAATACCTCAGTCACATCTATGTCCTCCTAATTACCTCAGTCACATCTATGTCCTCCTAATTACCTCAGTCACATCTATGTCCCCCTAATTACCTCAGTCACATCTATGTCCCCCTAATTACCTCAGTCACATCTATGTCCCCCTAAATACCTCAGTCACATCTATGTCCCCCTAAATACCTCAGTCACATCTATGTCCCCCTAATTACCTCAGTCACATCTGTGTCCCCCTAAATACCTCAGTCACATCTATGTCCTCCTAAATACCTCAGTCACATCTATGTCCCCCTAAATACCTCAGTCACATCTATGTCCTCCTAATACCTCAGTCACATCTATGTCCCCCTAAATACCTCAGTCACATCTATGTCCCCCTAATTACCTCAGTCACATCTATGTCCTCCTAAATACCTCAGTCACATCTATGTCCCCCTAAATACCTCAGTCACATCTATGTCCCCCTAAATACCTCAGTCACATCTATGTCCTCCTAATTACCTCAGTCACATCTATGTCCCCCTAAATACCTCAGTCACATCTATGTCCTCCCTAATTACCTCAGTCACATCTATGTCCTCCTAATTACCTCAGTCACATCTATGTCCCCCTAAATACCTCAGTCACATCTATGTCCCCCTAAATACCTCAGTCACATCTATGTCCCCCTAAATACCTCAGTCACATCTATGTCCTCCTAATTACCTCAGTCACATCTATGTCCTCCTAATTACCTCAGTCACATCTATGTCCCCCTAAATACCTCAGTCACATCTATGTCCCCCTAATTACCTCAGTCACATCTATGTCCCCCTAAATACCTCAGTCACATCTATGTCCTCCTAATTACCTCAGTCACATCTATGTCCTCCTAATTACCTCAGTCACATCTATGTCCTCCTAAATACCTCAGTCACATCTATGTCCTCCTAAATACCTCAGTCACATCTATGTCCCCCTAAATACCTCAGTCACATCTATGTCCTCCTAATTACCTCAGTCACATCTATGTCCTCCTAAATACCTCAGTCACATCTATGTCCTCCTAAATACCTCAGTCACATCTATGTCCCCCTAATTACCTCAGTCACATCTATGTCCTCCTAATTACCTCAGTCACATCTGTTTCCGTTGTCCCCCTAATTACCTCAGTCACATCTCGTGTCCCCCTAAATACCTCAGTCACATCTATGTCCTCCTAAATACCTCAGTCACATCTATGTCCCCCTAAATACCTCAGTCACATCTATGTCCCCCTAATTACCTCAGTCACATCTATGTCCCCCTAAATACCTCAGTCACATCTATGTCCTCCTAATTACCTCAGTCACATCTATGTCCCTAATCTCTTCACTCTTTTCCTAAATACCTCAGTCACATCTGTGTCCCCCTAAATACCTCAGTCACATCTATGTCCCCCTAATTACCTCAGTCACATCTATGTCCCCCTAAATACCTCAGTCACATCTATGTCCTCCTAAATACCTCAGTCACATCTATGTCCCCCTAAATACCTCAGTCACATCTATGTCCTCAGTCCATCTATGTCCCCCTAAATACCTCAGTCACATCTATGTCCCCCTAAATACCTCAGTCACATCTATGTCCCCTAAATACCTCAGTCACATCTATGTCCTCAGTCACATCTTTCCCCCTAATTACCTCAGTCACATCTATGTCCCCCTAAATACCTCCATCTGTCCTCAGTCACATCGTCACATCTATGTCCCCCTAATTACCTCAGTCACATCTATGTCCCCCTAAATACCTCAGTCACATCTAGTCCCCCTAATTCCGCACATCTATGTCCCCCTAAATACCTCAGTCACATCTATGTCCTCCTAAATACCTCAGTCACATCTATGTCCCCTAAATCCTTCTAAGTCACATCTATGTCCTCCTAATTACCTCAGTCACATCTATGTCCTCCTAAATACCTCAGTCACATCTATGTCCCCCTAAATACCTCAGTCACATCTATGTCCCCCTAATTACCTCAGTCACATCTATGTCCCCCTAAATACCTCAGTCACATCTATGTCCCCCTAAATACCTCAGTCACATCTATGTCCCCCTAAATACCTCAGTCACATCTATGTCCCCCTAATTACCTCAGTCACATCTATGTCCCCCTAAATACCTCAGTCACATCTATGTCCTCCTAATTACCTCAGTCACATCTATGTCCCCCTAAATACCTCAGTCACATCTATGTCCTCCTAAATACCTCAGTCACATCTATGTCCCCCTAAATACCTCAGTCACATCTATGTCCCCCTAATTACCTCAGTCACATCTATGTCCCCCTAAATACCTCAGTCACATCTATGTCCTCCTAAATACTCCTTGTCCCCCTAAATACCTCAGTCACATCTATGTCCTCCTAAATACCTCAGTCACATCTATGTCCCCCTAATTACCTCAGTCACACTTGTCCATCTATGTCCTCCTAAATACCTCAGTCACATCTATGTCCTCCTAATTACCTCAGTCACATCTATGTCCCCCTAAATTACCTCAGTCACATCTATGTCCCCCTAATTACCTCAGTCACATCTATGTCCCCCTAAATACCTCTGTCACATCTTGTCCTCCTAAATACCTCAGTCACATCTATGTCCCCCTAATCCTCGTCCTCTCAAATACCTCAGTCACATCTATGTCCCCCTAATTACCTCAGTCACATCTATGTCCTCCTAATTACCTCAGTCACATCTATGTCCTCCTAAATACCTCAGTCACATCTATGTCCCCCTAATTACCTCAGTCACATCTATGTCCTCCTAATTACCTCAGTCACATCTATGTCCTCCTAAATACCTCAGTCACATCTATGTCCCCCTAAATACCTCAGTCACATCTATGTCCCCCTAAATACCTCAGTCACATCTATGTCCTCCTAATACCTCAGTCACTCTATGCCCTTACCTCAGTCACATCTATGTCCCCCTAAATACCTCAGTCACATCTATGTCCCCCTAAATACCTCAGTCACATCTATGTCCTCCTAATTACCTCAGTCACATCTATGTCCCCCTAAATACCTGTTACATCTGTGTCCTCCTAAATACCTCAGTCACATCTATGTCCCCCTAAATACCTCAGTCACATCTATGTCCTCCTAAATACCTCAGTCACATCTATGTCCCCCTAAATACCTCAGTCACATCTATGTCCCCCTAATTACCTCAGTCACATCTATGTCCTCCTAAATACCTCAGTCACATCTATGTCCCCCTAATTACCTCAGTCACATCTATGTCCTATTCCTCGTCCTCTTTCCTCCTAATTACCTCAGTCACATCTATGTCCCCCTAAATACCTCAGTCACATCTATGTCCTCCTAATTACCTCAGTCACATCTATGTCCCCCTAAATACCTCAGTCACATCTATGTCCCCTAAATACCTCAGTCACATCTATGTCCTCCTAAATACCTCAGTCACATCTATGTCCCCCTAAATACCTCAGTCACATCTATGTCCCCCTAATTACCTCAGTCACATCTATGTCCTCCTAAATACCTCAGTCACATCTATGTCCTCCTAAATACCTCAGTCACATCTATGTCCCCCTAATTACCTCAGTCACATCTATGTCCTCCTAATTACCTCAGTCACATCTATGTCCTCCTAAATACCTCAGTCACATCTATGTCCCCCTAAATACCTCAGTCACATCTATGTCCCCCTAAATACCTCAGTCACATCTATGTCCCCCTAATTACCTCAGGTCCCACTGCTCTGTGTCCTCCTAAATACCTCAGTCACATCTATGTCCCCCTAAATACCTCAGTCACATCTGTCCCCCTAAATACCTCAGTCACATCTATGTCCCCCTAATTACCTCAGTCACATCTATGTCCCCCTAATTACCTCAGTCACATCTATGTCCCCCTAAATACCTCAGTCACATCTATGTCCCCCTATCCTCAGTCACATCTATGTCCTCCTAATTACCTCAGTCACATCTATGTCCTCCTAATTACCTCAGTCACATCTATGTCCCCCTAAATACCTCAGTCACATCTATGTCCCCCTAAATACCTCAGTCACATCTATGTCCCCCTATCTTACCTCTCAGTCACATCTATGTCCTCCTAAATACCTCAGTCACATCTATGTCCTCCTAATTACCTCAGTCACATCTATGTCCCCCTCACACATTACCTCAGTCACATCTATGTCCCCCTAAATACCTCAGTCACATCTATGTCCCCCTAAATACCTCAGTCACATCTATGTCCCCCTAATTACCTCAGTCACATCTATGTCCTCCTAATTACCTCAGTCCATCTATGTCCCCCTAAATACCTCAGTCACATCTATGTCCCCCTAATTACCTCAGTCACATCTATGTCCCCCTAAATACCTCAGTCACATCTATGTCCTCCTAATTACCTCAGTCACATCTATGTCCTCCTAATTACCTCAGTCACATCTATGTCCTCCTAAATACCTCAGTCACATCTATGTCCTCCTAAATACCTCAGTCACATCTATGTCCCCCTAAATACCTCAGTCACATCTATGTCCCCCTAATTACCTCAGTCACATCTATGTCCTCCTAAATACCTCAGTCACATCTATGTCCTCCTAAATACCTCAGTCACATCTATGTCCCCCTAATTACCTCAGTCACATCTATGTCCTCCTAATTACCTCAGTCACATCTATGTCCCCCTAATTACCTCAGTCACATCGTATGTCCCCCTAAATACCTCAGTCACATCTATGTCCTCCTAAATACCTCAGTCACATCTATGTCCTCCTAAATACCTCAGTCACATCTATGTCCCCCTAAATACCTCAGTCACATCTATGTCCCCCTAATTACCTCAGTCACATCTATGTCCCTCTAAATACCTCAGTCCATCTATGTCCTCCTAATTACCTCAGTCACATCTATGTCCCCCTAAATACCTCAGTCACATCTATGTCCTCCTAAATACCTCAGTCACATCTATGTCCCCCTAAATACCTCAGTCACATCTATGTCCTCCTAATTACCTCAGTCACATCTATGTCCCCCTAAATACCTCAGTCACATCTATGTCCTCCTAATTACCTCAGTCACATCTATGTCCCCCTAAATACCTCAGTCACATCTATGTCCCCCTAAATACCTCAGTCACATCTATGTCCCCCTCGTCACATCTTCCCCCTAATTACCTCAGTCACATCTATGTCCTCCTAAATACCTCAGTCACATCTGTCCCCCTAATTACCTCAGTCACATCTATGTCCTCCTAAATACCTCAGTCACATCTATGTCCCCCTAATTACCTCAGTCACATCTGTCCCCCTAATTACCTCAGTCACATCTGTCCCCCTAATTACCTCAGTCACATCTATGTCCTCCTAAATACCTCAGTCACATCTATGTCCTCCTAATTACCTCAGTCACATCTATGTCCTCCTAATTACCTCAGTCACATCTATGTCCCCCTAATTACCTCAGTCACATCTATGTCCCCCTAATTACCTCAGTCACATCTATGTCCCCCTAATTACCTCAGTCACATCTATGTCCCCCTAAATACCTCAGTCACATCTATGTCCCCCTAATTACCTCAGTCACATGTGTGTCCCCCTAAATACCTCAGTCACATCTATGTCCTCCTAAATACCTCAGTCACATCTATGTCCCCCTAAATACCTCAGTCACATCTATGTCCTCCTAAATACCTCAGTCACATCTATGTCCCCCTAAATACCTCAGTCACATCTATGTCCCCCTAATTACCTCAGTCACATCTATGTCCTCCTAAATACCTCAGTCACATCTATGTCCCCCTAAATACCTCAGTCACATCTATGTCCCCCTAAATACCTCAGTCACATCTATGTCCTCCTAATTACCTCAGTCACATCTATGTCCCCCTAAATACCTCAGTCACATCTATGTCCTCCTAATTACCTCAGTCACATCTATGTCCTCCTAATTACCTCAGTCACATCTATGTCCCCCTAAATACCTCAGTCACATCTATGTCCCCCTAAATACCTCAGTCACATCTATGTCCCTCTAAATATCTCAGTCACATCTATGTCCTCTAATTACCTCAGTCACATCTATGTCCTCCTAATTACCTCAGTCACATCTATGTCCCCCTAAATACCTCAGTCACATCTATGTCCCCCTAATTACCTCAGTCACATCTATGTCCCCCTAAATACCTCAGTCACATCTATGTCCTCCTAATTACCTCAGTCACATCTATGTCCCCCATAAATACCTCAGTCACATCTATGTCCCCCTAATTACCTCAGTCACATCTATGTCCCCCTAAATACCTCAGTCACATCTATGTCCTCCTAAATACCTCAGTCACATCTATGTCCCCAACTCAGACTTTTTCTATGTCACATCTATGTCCCCCTAAATACCTCAGTCACATCTTTTATGTCCCCCTAAATACCTCAGTCACATCTATGTCCCTAACTCAGTCACATCTATGTCCTCCTAATTACCTCAGTCACATCTATGTCCCCCTAAATACCTCAGTCACATCTATGTCCTCCTAAATACCTCAGTCACATCTATGTCCCCCTAAATACCTCAGTCACATCTATGTCCCCCTAAATACCTCAGTCACATCTATGTCCCCTAAATACCTCAGTCACATCTATGTCCCCCTAAATACCTGTCACATCTATGTCCCCCTAAATACTCAGTCACATCTGTCCCCCTAATTACCTCAGTCACATCTATGTCCCCCTAATTACCTCAGTCACATCTATGTCCCCCTAAATACCTCAGTCACATCTATGTCCCCCTAAATACCTCAGTCACATCTAGTCCCCCTATTACCTCAGTCACATCTATGTCCCCCTAAATACCTCAGTCACATCTGGTCCCCCTAAATACCTCAGTCACATCTATGTCCTCCTAATTACCTCAGTCACATCTATGTCCCCCTAAATACCTCAGTCACATCTATGTCCCCCTAAATACCTCAGTCACATCTATGTCCTCCCTAATTACCTCAGTCACATCTATGTCCCCCTAAATACCTCAGTCACATCTATGTCCCCCTAATTACCTCAGTCACATCTATGTCCTCCTAATTACCTCAGTCACATCTATGTCCCCCTAAATACCTCAGTCACATCTATGTCCTCCTAAATACCTCAGTCACATCTATGTCCCCCTAAATACCTCAGTCACATCTATGTCCCCCTAATTACCTCAGTCACATCTATGTCCCTCTAAATACCTCAGTCACATCTATGTCCTCCTAATTACCTCTTTCATATCTATGTCCCCCTAAATACCTCAGTCACATCTATGTCCTCCTAAATACCTCAGTCACATCTGTGTCCCCCTAATTACCTCTTTCATATCTATGTCCTCCTAATTACCTCAGTCACAGCTATGTCCTCCTAATTACCTCTTTCATATCTATGTCCCCCTAAATACTTCAGTCACATCTGTGTCCTCCTAATCCTCCTAAATACCTCAGTCACATCTATGTCCCCCTAAATACCTCAGTCACATCTATGTCCCCCTAAATACCTCAGTCACATCTATGTCCTCCTAATTACCTCAGTCACATCTATGTCCCCCTAAATACCTCAGTCACATCTATGTCCTCCTAAATACCTCAGTCACATCTATGTCCCCCTAAATACCTCAGTCACATCTATGTCCCCCTAAATACCTCAGTCACATCTGTGTCCCCCTAAATACCTCAGTCACATCTATGTCCCCCTTCTGTCACATCTATGTCCCCTAAATACCTCAGTCACATCTATGTCCCCCTAATTACCTCAGTCACATCTATGTCCCCCTAAATACCTCAGTCACATCTCCCTTTTCAGTATGTCCCCCTAAATACCTCAGTCACATCTGTGTCCCCCTAAAATACCTCAGTCACATCTATGTCCTCCTAAACCTCATCACCTCAGTCACATCTATGTCCCCCTAAATACCTCAGTCACATCTATGTCCTCCTAATCCTCAGTCCATCTATGTCCCCCTAAATACCTCAGTCACATCTATGTCCTCCTAAATACCTCAGTCACATCTATGTCCCCCTAAATACCTCAGTCACATCTATGTCCTCCCTAAATTACCTCAGTCACATCTATGTCCCCCTAAATACCTCAGTCACATCTATGTCCCCCTAAATACCTCAGTCACATCTATGTCCCCCTAATTACCTCAGTCACATCTATGTCCTCCTAATTACCTCAGTCACATCTATGTCCCCCTAAATACCTCAGTCACATCTATGTCCCCCTAATTACCTCAGTCACATCTATGTCCTCCTAATTACCTCAGTCACATCTATGTCCTCCTAATTACCTCAGTCACATCTATGTCCCCCTAAATACCTCAGTCACATCTATGTCCTCCTAATTACCTCAGTCACATCTATGTCCCCCTAAATACCTCAGTCACATCTATGTCCCTCTAAATACCTCAGTCCATCTATGTCCCCCTAATACTGTTACATCTGTGTCCTCCTAATTACCTCAGTCTCATCTGTGTCCTCCTAATTACCTCAGTCACATCTATGTCCTCCTAAATACCTCAGTCACATCTATGTCCCCCTAATTACCTCAGTCACATCTATGTCCCTCTAAATACCTCAGTCACATCTATGTCCCCCTAAATACCTGTTACATCTGTGTCCTCCTAATTACCTCAGTCTCATCTATGTCCCCCTAAATACCTCAGTCACATCTATGTCCTCCTAATTACCTCAGTCACATCTATGTCCCCCTAAATACCTCAGTCACATCTATGTCCCCCTAATTACCTCAGTCACATCTATGTCCTCCTAAATACCTCAGTCACATCTATGTCCCCCTAATTACCTCAGTCACATCTATGTCCCCCTAAATACCTCAGTCACATCTATGTCCTCCTAAATACCTCAGTCACATCTATGTCCTCCTAAATACCTCAGTCACATCTATGTCCCCCTAATTACCTCAGTCACATCTATGTCCTCCTAAACACCTCAGTCACATCTGTGTCCTCCTAATTACCTCAGTCACATCTATGTCCTCCTAATTACCTCAGTCACATCTATGTCCCCCTAAATACCTCAGTCACATCTATGTCCCCCTAATTACCTCAGTCACATCTATGTCCCCCTAAATACCTCAGTCACATCTGTACCCCTAAATACCTCAGTCACATCTATGTCCCCCTAATTACCTCAGTCACACGTGTGTCCCCCTAAATACCTCAGTCACATCTATGTCCTCCTAAATACCTCAGTCACATCTATGTCCTCCTAATTACCTCAGTCACATCTATGTCCTCCTAATTACCTCAGTCACATCTATGTCCCCCTAAATACCTCAGTCACATCTATGTCCCCCTAATTACCTCAGTCACATCTATGTCCCCCTAAATGCCTCAGTCACATCTGTCCCCCTAAATACCTCAGTCACATCTATGTCCCCCTAATTCCCTCAGTCACATCTATGTGCCCCTAAATACCTCAGTCACATCTATGTCCCCCTAAATACCTCAGTCACATCTATGTCCCCCTAATTACCTCAGTCACATCTATGTCCTCCTAAATACCTCAGTCACATCTATGTCCTCCTAAATACCTCAGTCACATCTATGTCCTCCTAATTACCTCAGTCACATCTATGTCTCCTATCTCAGTCACATCTATGTCCCCCTAAATACCTCAGTCACATCTATGGCCCCCTAATTACCTCAGTCACATCTATGTCCCCCTAAATACCTCAGTCACATCTGTCCCCCTAAATACCTCAGTCACATCTATGTCCCCCTAATTACCTCAGTCACACGTGTGTCCCCCTAAATACCTGTCACATCTATGTCCTCCTAAATACCTCAGTCACATCTATGTCCCCCTAATTACCTCAGTCACATCTATGTCCCTCTAAATACCTCAGTCACATCTATGTCCCCCTAATTACCTCAGTCACATCTATGCCCCCCTAATTACCTCAGTCACATCTATGTCCTCCTAATTACCTCTTTCATATCTATGTCCCCCTAAATACCTCAGTCACATCTATGTCCTCCTAAATACCTCAGTCACATCTGTGTCCCCCTAATTACCTCTTTCATATCTATGTCCTCCTAATTACCTCAGTCACAGCTATGTCCTCCTAATTACCTCTTTCATATCTATGTCCTCCTAATTACCTCAGTCACATCTATGTCCTCCTAATTACCTCAGTCACATCTATGTCCTCCTAAATACCTCAGTCACATCTGTGTCCCCCTAATTACCTCAGTCACATCTATGTCCTCCTAAATACCTCAGTCACATCTATGTCCCCCTAATTACCTCAGTCACATCTGTCCCCCTAATTACCTCAGTCACATCTGTCCCCCTAATTACCTCAGTCACATCTATGTCCTCCTAAATACCTCAGTCACATCTATGTCCTCCTAATTACCTCAGTCACATCTATGTCCCCCTAATTACCTCAGTCACATCTATGTCCCCCTAATTACCTCAGTCACATCTATGTCCCCCTAAATACCTCAGTCACATGTGTGTGTCCCTAAATACCTCAGTCACATGTGTGTGTCCCTAAATACCTCAGTCACATCTATGTCCTCCTAAATACCTCAGTCACATCTATGTCCCCCTAATTACCTCAGTCACATCTATGTCCTCCTAAATACCTCAGTCACATCTATGTCCCCCTAATTACCTCAGTCACATCTATGTCCCTCTAAATACCTCAGTCACATCTATGTCCCCCTAATTACCTCAGTCACATCTATGTCCCCCTAATTACCTCAGTCACATCTATGTCCTCCTAATTACCTCAGTCACATCTATGTCCCCCTAAATACCTCAGTCACATCTATGTCCTCCTAATTACCTCTGTTCACATCTATGTCCCCCTAAATACCTCAGTCACATCTATGTCCTCCTAAATACCTAGTCACATCTGTGTCCCCCTAATTACCTCTTTCACATCTATGTCCTCCTAAATACCTCAGTCACATCTATGTCCCCCTAATTACCTCAGTCACATCTGTCCCCCTAATTACCTCAGTCACATCTGTCCCCCTAATTACCTCAGTCACATCTATGTCCTCCTAATTACCTCAGTCACATCTATGTCCTCCTAAATACCTCAGTCACATCTATGTCCTCCTAATTACCTCAGTCACATCTATGTCCTCCTAAATACCTCAGTCACATCTGTGTCCCCCTAATTACCTCAGTCACATCTATGTCCTCCTAAATACCTCAGTCACATCTATGTCCCCCTAATTACCTCAGTCACATCTGTCCCCCTAAATTACCTCAGTCACATCTGTCCCCCTAATTACCTCAGTCACATCTATGTCCTCCTAAATAACTCAGTCACATCTATGTCCTCCTAATTACCTCAGTCACATCTATGTCCTCCTAATTACCTCAGTCACATCTATGTCCCCCTAATTACCTCAGTCACATCTATGTCCCCCTAATTACCTCAGTCACATCTATGTCCCCCTAATTACCTCAGTCACATCTATGTCCCCCTAAATACCTCAGTCACATCTATGTCCCCCTAATTACCTCAGTCACATGTGTGTCCCCCTAAATACCTCAGTCACATCTATGTCCTCCTAAATACCTCAGTCACATCTATGTCCCCCTAAATACCTCAGTCACATCTATGTCCTCCTAAATACCTCAGTCACATCTATGTCCCCCTAAATACCTCAGTCACATCTATGTCCCCCTAATTACCTCAGTCACATCTATGTCCTCCTAAATACCTCAGTCACATCTATGTCCCCCTAAATACCTCAGTCACATCTATGTCCCCCTAAATACCTCAGTCACATCTATGTCCTCCTAATTACCTCAGTCACATCTATGTCCCCCTAAATACCTCAGTCACATCTATGTCCTCCTAATTACCTCAGTCACATCTATGTCCTCCTAATTACCTCAGTCACATCTATGTCCCCCTAAATACCTCAGTCACATCTATGTCCCCCTAAATACCTCAGTCACATTTATGTCCCTCTAAATACCTCAGTCACATCTATGTCCTCCTAATTACTCACTCGTCACATCTATGTCCTCCTAATTACCTCAGTCACATCTATGTCCCCCTAAATACCTCAGTCACATCTATGTCCCCCTAATTACCTCAGTCACATCTATGTCCCCCTAAATACCTCAGTCACATCTATGTCCTCCTAATTACCTCAGTCACATCTATGTCCTCCTAATTACCTCAGTCACATCTATGTCCTCTTAAATACCTCAGTCACATCTATGTCCTCCTAAATACCTCAGTCACATCTATGTCCCCCTAAATACCTCAGTCACATCTATGTCCCCCTAATTACCTCAGTCACATCTATGTCCTCCTAAATACCTCAGTCACATCTATGTCCTCCTAAATACCTCAGTCACATCTATGTCCCCCTAATTACCTCAGTCACATCTATGTCCTCCTAATTACCTCAGTCACATCTGTCCCCCTAAATACCTGTCACATCTGTGTCCCCCTAATTACCTCAGTCACATCTGTGTCCCCCTAAATACCTCAGTCACATCTATGTCCTCCTAAATACCTCAGTCACATCTATGTCCCCCTAAATACCTCAGTCACATCTATGTCCCCCTAATTACCTCAGTCACATCTATGTCCCCCTAAATACCTCAGTCACATCTATGTCCTCCTAATTACCTCTTTCATATCTATGTCCCCCTAAATACCTCAGTCACATCTATGTCCTCCTAAATACCTCAGTCACATCTGTGTCCCCCTAATTACCTCAGTCACATCTATGTCCTCCTAATTACCTCAGTCACAGCTATGTCCTCCTAATTACCTCAGTCACATCTATGTCCCCCTAAATACCTCAGTCACATCTGATGTCCATCTATGTCCCCCTAAATACCTCAGTCACATCTATGTCCCCCTAAATACCTCAGTCACATCTATGTCCTCCTAATTACCTCAGTCACATCTATGTCCCCCTAAATACCTCAGTCACATCTATGTCCTCCTAAATACCTCAGTCACATCTATGTCCTCCCTAAATACCTCAGTCACATCTATGTCCCCCTAAATACCTCAGTCACATCTATGTCCCCCTAAATACCTGTTCTCTGTCCTCCTAGTCACATCTATGTCCCCCTAAATACCTCAGTCACATCTATGTCCCCCTAAATACCTCAGTCACATCTGTCCCCCTAATTACCTCAGTCACATCTATGTCCCCCTAATTACCTCAGTCACATCTATGTCCCCCTAAATACCTCAGTCACATCTATGTCCCCCTAATTAATTACCTCAGTCACATCTATGTCCCCCTAAATACCTCAGTCACATCTATGTCCCCTAAATACCTCAGTCACATCTATGTCCTCCTAATTACCTCAGTCACATCTATGTCCCTCTAAATACCTCAGTCACATCTATGTCCCCCTAAATACCTCAGTCACATCTATGTCCTCTCCTCAGTCACATCTATGTCCCTCTAATTACCTCAGTCACATCTATGTCCCCCTAAATACCTCAGTCACATCTATGTCCCCCTAAATACCTCAGTCACATCTATGTCCCTCGTCCTAAATACCTCAGTCACATCTATGTCCTCCCTAAATACCTCAGTCACATCTATGTCATCTATTCCCCCTAATTACCTCAGTCACATCTATGTCCCCCTAAATACCTCAGTCACATCTATGTCCCCTAATTACCTCAGTCACATCTATGTCCCCCTAAATACCTCAGTCACATCTATGTCCCCTAAATACCTCAGTCACATCTATGTCCCCCTAAATACCTCAGTCACATCTATGTCCCCCTAAATACCTCAGTCACATCTATGTCCCCCTAATTACCTCAGTCACATCTATGTCCCTCTAAATACCTCAGTCACATCTATGTCCCCCTAATATACTTGTCCCCCTAATACCTCAGTCACATCTATGTCCTCCTAAATACCTCAGTCACATCTATGTCCCCCTAAATACCTCGTCACATCTTGTCCTCCTTTACCTCAGTCACATCTATGTCCTCCTAATTACCTCAGTCACATCTATGTCCCCCTAAATACCTCAGTCACATCTATGTCCTCCTAAATACCTCAGTCACATCTATGTCCTCCTAAATACCTCAGTCACATCTATGTCCCCCTAAATACCTCAGTCACATCTGTCCCCCTAAATACCTCAGTCACATCTATGTCCCCCTAATTACCTCAGTCACATCTATGTCCCCCTAAATACCTGTTACATCTGTGTCCTCCTAAATACCTCAGTCACATCTATGTCCCCCTAAATACCTCAGTCACATCTGTCCCCCTTCTTCACATTGCCCCCTATTACCTCAGTCACATCTATGTCCCCCTAATTACCTCAGTCACATCTATGTCCCCCTAAATACCTCAGTCACATCTATGTCCCCCTAATTACCTCAGTCACATCTATGTCCTCCTAATTACCTCAGTCACATCTATGTCCTCCTAAATACCTCAGTCACATCTATGTCCCCCTAAATACCTCAGTCACATCTATGTCCCCCTAAATACCTCAGTCACATCTTGTCCCTAATTACCTCAGTCACATCTATGTCCCCCTAAATACCTCAGTCACATCTATGTCCTCCTAATTACCTCAGTCACATCTATGTCCTCCTAATTACCTCAGTCACATCTATGTCCTCCTAAATACCTCAGTCACATCTATGTCCTCCTAAATACCTCAGTCACATCTATGTCCTCCTAATTACCTCAGTCACATCTATGTCCTCCTAATTACCTCAGTCACATCTATGTCCCCCTAAATACCTCAGTCACATCTGTCCCCCTAAATACCTCAGTCACATCTATGTCCCCCTAATTACCTCAGTCACATCTATGTCCCCCTAAATACCTGTTACATCTGTGTCCTCCTAAATACCTCAGTCACATCTATGTCCCCCTAAATACCTCAGTCACATCTATGTCCTCCTAAATACCTCAGTCACATCTATGTCCCCCTAAATACCTCAGTCACATCTATGTCCCCCTAATTACCTCAGTCACATCTATGTCCTCCTAATTACCTCAGTCACATCTATGTCCCCCTAAATACCTCAGTCACATCTATGTCCCCCTAATTACCTCAGTCACATCTATGTCCTCCTAATTACCTCAGTCACATCTATGTCCTCCTAATTACCTCAGTCACATCTATGTCCCCCTAAATACCTCAGTCACATCTATGTCCTCCTAATTACCTCAGTCACATCTATGTCCCCCTAAATACCTCAGTCACATCTATGTCCTCCTAAATACCTCAGTCACATCTATGTCCTCCTAAATACCTGTTACATCTGTGTCCTCCTAATTACCTCAGTCACATCTATGTCCTCCTAAATACCTCAGTCACATCTATGTCCCCCTAAATACCTCAGTCACATCTATGTCCTCCTAATTACCTCAGTCACATCTATGTCCTCCTAAATACCTCAGTCACATCTATGTCCTCCTAAATACCTCAGTCACATCTATGTCCCCCTAATTACCTCAGTCACATCTATGTCCTCCTAATTACCTCAGTCACATCTATGTCCTCCTAAATACCTCAGTCACATCTATGTCCCCCTAAATACCTCAGTCACATCTGTCCCCCTAAATACCTCAGTCACATCTATGTCCCCCTAATTACCTCAGTCACATCTATGTCCCCCTAAATACCTGTTACATCTGTGTCCTCCTAAATACCTCAGTCACATCTATGTCCCCCTAAATACCTCAGTCACATCTGGTCCCCCTAAATACCTCAGTCACATCTATGTCCCCCTAATTACCTCAGTCACATCTATGTCCTCCTAATTACCTCAGTCACATCTATGTCCCCCTAAATACCTCAGTCACATCTATGTCCCCCTAATTACCTCAGTCACATCTATGTCCTCCTAATTACCTCAGTCACATCTATGTCCTCCTAATTACCTCAGTCACATCTATGTCCCCCTAAATACCTCAGTCACATCTATGTCCCTCTAAATACCTCAGTCACATCTATGTCCCCCTAAATACCTCAGTCACATCTATGTCCTCCTAAATACCTCAGTCACATCTATGTCCTCCTAAATACCTCAGTCACATCTATGTCCCCCTAATTACCTCAGTCACATCTATGTCCTCCTAAATACCTCAGTCACATCTATGTCCCCCTAATTACCTCAGTCACATCTATGTCCCCCTAAATACCTCAGTCACATCTATGTCCCCCTAAATACCTCAGTTACATCTGTGTCCTCCTAATTACCTCAGTCACATCTATGTCCCCCTAAATACCTCAGTCACATCTATGTCCCCCTAAATACCTCAGTCACATCTATGTCCCCCTAAATACCTCGTCACATCTGTCCCCCCTCCCAGTCACATCTATGTCCTCCTAAATACCTCAGTCACATCTATGTCCCCCTAAATACCTCAGTACATCTGTCCCCCTAAATACCTCAGTCACATCTATGTCCCCCTAAATACCTCAGTCACATCTATGTCCCCCTAAATACCTCAGTCACATCTATGTCCCCCTAATTACCTCAGTCACATCTATGTCCCCCTAAATACCTCAGTCACATCTATGTCCCCCTAAATACCTCAGTCACATCTATGTCCCCCTAAATACCTCAGTCACATCTATGTCCTCCTAATTACCTCAGTCACATCTATGTCCCCCTAAATACCTCAGTCACATCTATGTCCTCCTAATTACCTCAGTCACATCTATGTCCCCCAAATAAATACCTCAGTCACATCTATGTCCCCCTAAATACCTCAGTCACATCTATGTCCCCCTAATTACCTCAGTCACATCTATGTCCCCCTAAATACCTCAGTCACATCTATGTCCCCCTAAATACCTGTCACCGTGTGTCCCCCTAATTACCTCAGTCACATCTATGTCCTCCTAAATACCTCAGTCACATCTATGTCCCCCTAAATACCTCAGTCACATCTATGTCCCCCTAATTACCTCAGTCACATCTATGTCCCCCTAAATACCTCAGTCACATCTATGTCCCCCTAATTACCTCAGTCACATCTATGTCCCCCTAATTACCTCAGTCACATCTATGTCCCCCTAAATTACCTCAGTCACATCTATGTCCTCCTAATTACCTCAGTCACATCTATGTCCTCCTAATTACCTCAGTCACATCTATGTCCCCCTAATTACCTCAGTCACATCTATGTCCTCCTAAATACCTCAGTCACATCTATGTCCTCCTAAATACCTCAGTCACATCTATGTCCCCCTAAATACCTCAGTCACATCTATGTCCTCCTAAATACCTCAGTCACATCTATGTCCCCCTAAATACCTCAGTCACACGTGTGTCCCTGTATGCCTCAGAGGTGTTCTGCTATAGGTGCCTCAATCCTATTTGTACCCCCTATAACCTCACTCACAGTAGTTCCTCCATAGGTGTCTCCATTACAGGTGACCCTACAAGTATTTCTATAGTAATTTCACTCACTTTGGCTCGGACTTTGACGCCATTAATGTTGTAAAATGAAATGATGTGGCTTTATTTTGGGACACGGGCGTTAATGGAGGGTTGGTCCTTGGTCCTTAGGGTTGGCTCAGAGAAAGGGTGCGGGGCTCTGCAGCCAAGTTCTCCCTCAGGCTCTTATGGCCCGTCATGTAGCGTCGGTAGCTCATAACAAAACGCAGAGTAACGGGGCTTTATTGTAACTCCACAGTTCACACACTTCTACAGTTTAGTAAACACTGTGAACTGAGCTCTACAAAGTCACACAAAACCAAGCAGCAGCCTCCTCCTCCTCGCCCTCAATAAAAATGGCTCCAGCTACAGTCTGCCATCAAGAAAGAAGGCGGCTTGTCTACTTCCGGTGATGTCAACCACGTCAGACCGCAGCTGGTTACTTCGAACGAATCCCCGCCTAGCAGAAGAGCGCTCGTCCAATCAGAACGCAGATTCCGCGGTTTTATTGGCTGCACTGTGTGGTTGTCATGGAGACGCTATGGTCTGACTGTCCAATCAGAAGGCGCGGCGGCAGGCGTTTAAAACAAGCAGCGTCCGCCGTGTGACCGTTATTAGCTGCTGGCTTCTCCCCGTTGTCTCGCAGTGTAGCTCGGTAGAGAGGTGAGTGCTGGGCCCGGGGCTCCTTCAGGCTGTGTGACTGCTGCCCCGTCCCCATCGTTCATGCTAGTGGAGCCCTCTGTCCTGGGAGTTGTAGTGCACCTTATGTAATTCAGTGGCTGTGGCAGTCAGTCAGAAGCCTCAGTGTATTGTGTAATATGTGTATGGTTTAGTGGGCCCCTCCTGTTCATGGTATATGGGGGTCTATCTGAAGGTTAGAACAGTTCAGCAGATTAAAGGGATTCTCCTTTCTGAGACTTCCATGATTCATCCAATTCTGGGGCCTGCACTTATCCTGAGAATGGGCACCAGGCCCCTGCAGTTGCCAAAAAAATGATTAGGGCCTTTCATTCCCATATTGAGGGGCTCTAGTGCATGTTGCTCCATTCACTTCTATGGGACGTTCTTACTTGGTGTTATTCACACTGTAAGACTTGTTGGCCTAACCTTACACTACATTTGGCTTTGCTGGGTCTGTGGTTGAAAAGCATGGATGATGCTTATGTCCCATGTGCTGCCATTGACCCCCTTTATTGAGCCTGGGTTGCTAAACAGATCCTTTCTTGGGGTCATGGCTTCATACAGACAGGCCTGCAACAATACATTTGTGGGGGGGTGGCTATGGAAATGAATGGGGGTTTAATGGAAAACCCAGGAGGGTCTGGGGTAAACCTGGAATAATGATACACTCCAGCTCCTGGCCATGATGCAGCTCCACTTCCTGCCCTGCAGTCACATGATTGACAGGGGCCAGGAACTGCATAAGCTGCTGAGTCCAAGAGGACCCACCTAAGCTCTGCAGTAAGTGATGGGCGGCTGTATTCTTCTTGTAACTGGGGCTAATATGTTGGCCTGAGTTATAGGAGAAATCAGCAAACAAGTTAAAATGTGCCCTCCTTCCCCACAAAGGTCTAGATCTATATTTATGACCGTTTGGGTGAATGGGTCACACTGTTGGTTAGGAAAAAACAAAAGCATGTCACAGGTTCTAGCCTCACTCAGGCTACACAACAGTTGTCACCCATGGTAAAATTACCCCAACAGGAGAAAACCTACTTTTTTGTAGTACTTTGCTATTAAAAAAATGTTAAGATACATTCTTTTAATATCTGGGGAAGTGTCAACAAAGAAAAATATAGAATAACTTTAAAACCTAAAAATAAAGTCATTTTATTACTGAAAAGATGTAAACAAGAAAACCTACATTATAGCACATAGCTTATGGTAGATCAGTCAAGATCTGACTGTTGTGACCCTAACCGATTGACAGAAACTTTGGGGTTCCCTTCTCCAGTGTAAGACTGCAGTCTGGTGCCCAGGGCCCATGATTGATCTCTGCTCCATTCTCCTTCGGGTCCAGTGTGCTTACTTTTGGTGACTGATGGAAGTCCCAAAGTGACCAACCAGTCTAGAAATTATCCGCTAACCTGTGTATGACACGGCAGACATGGCTGTAAGATGAGTGTCCACTTGTTCTGGTGGTCTTGTAGCCTTCCTGACTGACATCCCTCAGAGTGTGAATTATTGTCATCTGTTAATTGATGTCCCTCCCCTGTTGATGATTTACTTGCAGATCACTGGATCATGGCGCAGTTTGTATTTGAGAATGACCTCAATAGCATCTTAAAGCTGGATACGCCAATCACAAACGCCCCTCTGGCACGATGGCAGCGTAAAGCGAAGGAGGGAACCTGTTCATCAGCAAACACATCGGTGAACTCCAGTGTCCTGTCACCCATGAAGGCGGCAAACAGATCCCACAGCTCCAGCAAAACTCCATCAAAAACCCCAGGTGAGGCATCAATGTGTATTGGGGATCTGCCATGGAGTGACTAATACATTTGGTGTAGCCACCCCCGGTGGACAACATTATAAACTGCAAAGAAATGGCATTGCTGATGTGGACTGGTATTTTAGTATGGACTCAGTGGTTGGCTTTCACCTGCACATCATTCAGCTGTTATCAGGACTGACCTGATCATGAGGCTTTATTTAAAAGCTGCGCTGGACCTCTGTACAGTCATCAGATGTATGTTAAATGAACTACCCACCTCCATTATAGGATCCCTGTCAACAAGCTTACTGTTGCCTGTTAGTGGCAGAACTATGAATGTAGTTCTCGAGTAAGATGATGCATTTACAGAGTGGCTTGCTTGCTGTAATAAAATGTACCTTGTTTCCAGGTAAATCTCAGGGTAAGCTGCAGGGCACACCCTCACGAGCTGGAGGTGATCGGTTTATTCCCAACCGCAGTGCCATGCAGATGGATGTGGCCAGCTTTCTGCTTAGTAAGGAGAATGAGCCGGCGGATCAGTCCCCCACCAAGAAGGTGACTAGTAACTGAAGAGTTATCACACCACATAATACATTTTATTTATATAGCGCCAACATATTCCGCAGCACTGTACAATTTGTAGGGTTCAAGTACTGACAAAAAAGATACATTACAACGAAATAGTCAAGTCACACACTGGGACTGAGGGCCCTGCTCGCAAGAGCTTACAATCTATGAGGTAGAGGAGGTGACACAAGAGCTTACAATCTATGAGGTACAGGGGTTGATACAGGAGGTAGCAGGGGCTGCAACAGATGTAGCATTGTTTGTACAATGGTCAGACAATTTTGTAATAGAGGTTACTTTCATTACACATATATAAAGCTGTATGAGCCGTCACCAGTCGTGTCCTGTAACGTGCAGACGGTGCCCGGACATATAAAGCTAGTCTGATACGGCCTCATATCCTGTGAGGTAATGTTGAAGCATAAACAGAGGGGGGACGTTTTAGGGATTCTAACTACGGAAGGGTTTACATTGTCTGAAAAGATATGTCTTTAGTTTACGCTTGAAGCTGTGGAAATTGGGGGTTAATCTAATAGTCCGGGATAGAACATTCCAGAGAAGTGGTGCAACTCGGGAGAAGTCTTGTATACGAGCGTGAAAGGTTCTGATAATAGAGGATGTTAGTCTTAGGTCATTGAGTGAACGGAGAGCACGGGTTGGGCAATAGACAGAGATAAGGGAGGAAATGTAGGGAGGTGCAGCATTACGGAGAGCCTTGTGGAGGAGGGGGGAGAAGTTTATATTGTATTCTGTATTGAATAGGCAGCCAATGTAGTGACCGGCACAGACCGGAGGCCTCGCTGTAGCGTCTAGACTGATAGATGAGCCTGGCCGCCGCATTCAGAATAGATTGTAGAGGGGAGAGTTTAGTAAGGGGTAGACCGATTAATAAGGAGTTACAGTAGTCAAGGCGAGAGTGAATCAGGGCAACAATAAGTGTCTTTAGTGTATCTGTGGTAAGGAAAGGGCGGATTCTAGAGATGTTTTTGAGGTGGAGATGACAAGAGCGTGCGAGTGATTGGATATGGGGGGGGTGAAGGAAAGGTCTGAGTCAAACAAAACCCTGAGGCAGCGGGCATACTGCCTAGGAGTTATAGTAAGGCCGGAGACTACAATGGAGATATCAGGGGGAAGATCTATTGAGTAATTCTAATGTCGTGTTTTTCTGACCTCACCAGTCTGTCTTGTAACAGGAGCAGCAGAAAGCCTGGGCAGTCAACCTCAATGGATTTGATATGGAGGATGCCAAAATTTTGCGTCTTGGTGGAAAATCTCTGAATGCCCCTGAAGGTTGGTGAGCTTCCTGGGTTTGGCTTTATTCGTGCTCCTGGTGTTGGGTTTGTTTCATTCCTTACTGTCTCTGCTCCAGGTTATCAGAACAACCTGAAGGTTCTCTATAGTCAGAAGACAACTCCCGGATCCAGCAAAAAGCCCGGCAGATACATCCCCTCCATGCCTGACAGAGTCCTCGATGCTCCTGAGATCAGGAATGATTACTGTAAGTTCTAGACCTGCAGGCATATGATCTGGTGAGACCCTTAAAGGGTTATTCCCATAACTAGACCTTTCAACAAGATGGGGGGTTGAATGTGGTCCCACCCATTAGGACATCAAGAAAGGGGATACCGTACACAAGCTGTGTAAATGCTGCAGCTTCATATTTGTTGCTTCTTTCATATGTGAATAGTGGGTACCCCAACCATCTGCCGCTTATTCTCTAGCCTGTTGGCAAACCCTTGTAACGCTTTCATATCTTCTAGACTTGAACCTCATTGACTGGAGCTCTCAGAATCTGCTGGCTGTAGCCTTGAATGACTCAGTCTACCTCTGGAATTACCTCAGCGGAGACATCATTCTGTTGCTGCAGATGGAGAACTCCGAGGAGTACATCTCATCCGTCTCTTGGATCAAGGAGGGGAATTATCTGGCAGTGGGTACCAGTAACTCTGAAGTGCAGGTTAGTCTGACATCTTTCACTTATGGGTCTTGTGCCATCTGCACTGCATGTTTAATGGTTCTCTTTTCTTCAGCTCTGGGATGTTCAGCAGCAGAAGCGTCTCCGAAATATGGTCAGCCACTCATCCCGTGTCGGTGCCCTGAGCTGGAACAACCACATCCTGTCCAGGTGAGGCTGTGCAGTTGTCTGCCTAGTCACTTCAGGGGCTGTGATCACACATGAAGGATGGAACTATCTTTTATAATGCAACTGTAGCCACTCCCCTTTCTTAGGTGGTGGAGTCTTTTCTGTGGCTCAGTATGACTATCCCATAAGGCTATAACAGCCTTGCATTCATCACTTTGTTCTTGTTGGCTGTTTCAGTGGCTCCAGAACAGGACACATCCATCACCATGACGTTAGAGTTGCTCAGCATCATGTGGCCACTCTAACTGGACACACGCAAGAGGTCTGCGGTTTGAAGTGGTCGCCTGATGGCCGCTATTTAGCCAGTGGAGCAAATGATAACTTGGTAAATGTCTGGCCCTGTGTCCAAGGAGACTCGGCAGAGTTTACACCTGTACAAACCTTCACACAACACCAAGGCGCTGTCAAGGTGAGGAGAAATGTTATGGATCATTCTCTTGTGTAATGATGGTGAGAGCTACGCTGAATTGTACTGAGAGCTGCACTCACTATTTTGCTGGTGCAGTCACTGTGTACATACATTACTTATCCTGTATTGTACTCCAGAGCTGCACTCACTATTCTGCATTATTCAGTATAAAATTCTGCCAAACTCCCTGCTTGTTCAGCAGTTTCCAAGATGCTATGACTATCGGCCATTGGTCTTCATTCTAGCAGCTGTGTTGGGAGAATGTCCCAAAAGCTTGCTGTTTACAAAAGCAACAATTGATATTGTGAATAATGCTCTGGATTGTAGCTTAGTATGTCCTTATGTTTATGTAAAACAGGGGTAGACAACCTTTAGCACTCCAGCTTGTAGTTCCACAGCAACTGAATCCTACAACCTTTGGCACTCTAATCTTCTGCATCAGAAATCAGCAGTACATATTCTTTTGGGCAATGTGAATAAGTTTGCAGACTGGGTTGGGAAGTACAGACTGATGGCTCTCCTTCATAGGCTGTGTCCTGGTGCCCATGGCAGTCAAATGTTCTTGCAACCGGTGGTGGAACAAGTGACAGACACATCAGAATCTGGAATGTGTGTTCAGGAACCTGCTTAAACTCTGTAGACACGCACTCCCAGGTAAGTAAGAATACTTATGATGACCCATCCCATATTCTGTTGCACTGCACATTCTGAGACCTACCTCTGCTTCCAGGTCTGCTCTATCCTTTGGTCCACAAACTACAAGGAGTTAATCTCTGGGCATGGCTTCGCCCAGAACCAGCTGGTCATCTGGAAGTATCCCACAATGACCCGGGTAACAGAATTAAAAGGTAAGTGTCCACCACTCTCTGCTGCCTATTGCTGTAACTGAGCACCAGTCAAGCATCAGTTGTTCCTTCCCCCCAGGACACAGTGCCAGAGTCCTCAGCCTGGCCCTGAGTCCGGACGGCAGCACCGTGGCCTCCGCTGCAGCAGATGAGACCCTACGACTGTGGAAATGCTTCGAAGTGGATCCTGTCACCAAGAAGGAAAAGGAGAAGGCAAGGAGCAGCAAGAGCATCATTCACCAGAGTATCCGCTAAGCTCCACTACATAGATTTTAACCTTTTCTGTACATTTGTATCTTTGGAATAAACTTGTAATTTGTACTTGTAAATGCATTTATAGGGTAGTTTTATAGGTTGTTTTTTTTACCTGTGACTGTACTGACAGGAATATTTATACCACTGTGCCTTGTCCAATGATTAAACTGGTTTTATTACATACAAACTTTGTGGATGGATGACTGACTGTATATGTGTGGTGTCAGACCTGAAATACATGGCTTATGTCACATTCGGGGTATTGACCTGTAGCACTTCACCCCTCTACACGCTCTCTGACCCTATTTCTTGTCACTGCTGTTTGTGCACCATTCACTGAGGGATTTTGTCTGACACTGAGCTCTTTGTATGGAGTTCCCTGAAAATGTCTGTAATCACTGCAATAAAGGTGTAAAGTGGCGATGTGTATTCTTATTTGGGGGGGGAGACTATGGCTGGTTCTGCAGGGACATATGTAGGTAATAGGAACGCTGTGGTTGGGGCAAACTCTGCTTTGTGCAACAGCGTCAGGTATATTGGAAGTGGCTATCTTATATACCTTTAGTAATAGATATGATTTCATTGGCTGATGGGTGGGATCTAACTCATGGGTCTGGGAGGCACAGTAGGGAATAATTTGGCAAAGTGTAAAATAGACTGGTCTGAGTGGGGGGGGGGGAGTAGTAATCTCCACCTCTTAGGTCCATGTAGCTTGTTGGGAGCTCCTGCATTGACTCTGGCCAGTCAGTGCTACACAAAACTGTAATAAAGGAGCTGGACATGGAGAGGCCAGAACTATACAGTGTACAAGGCCAGGAGCAGCCGGTGCTGAGCTGTGTAGTGGCTGTGCCAGGTTCCTGTAGTTACCTAGCACAGCTACTCATGTGTATGGCATGGTTACTTCCAGTATCAGACATTATACTCCGAATAGGTTGTCATTATTAAAAGCTTGGAAATCCCTTTAATACAGCCTAAGTCTGAAATTCAGATGTTGCATTTGTTTGAACTGTCTTTGCAGATACAGCCCCATTCAGATCTATAGAATGGATTTCCAAATACAAAGTCTGTTTAGCACTCTCTACCACTAGGGTGTAATCCCAAACTGCCCCCTGTGGGGTTATACTACCTCTCACTTGTGTTTTACAAAACTCAACTAAACCCCTAGATCTGATTTTTACAGACTGGTATTTTGGGCCTGTAACTCTTCTGGCATCTCCTCCCTGCTCACTAATGGGCTTATTTAATGGGTGGATGATCCAGGTCACTAATGGGCTATGTCACACATCTAAGTGCAGCACAACTTGCGTGGCAGCAGTGGCTTCCTCTAAAAGGTGCCAAAGCATGGGGGGGGTAAATGACATTGGGCAGTTTTTGCTGCATGCCCTAGCATGTTCTCTACCTTTTGACCTTGGCATTGCAAAGATCAATAAATATTGGTGAATGCAGCAGCTTTACTTGACTCTCCCCAACATGTGTAATGGCTTCCTTTTATACCCCCCCATACATTAATCCCTTATTCCTAATATATTGGCCCCTCATCTCCCCATATAGCACAATACCCCCATATAATGGTTCCTTACACCCCTATATAGTACAGTGTCCCTTTATTCCCATATATAATGGCCTCTCCTCCCCCATACAGCATAGTACAGTGCCCATTTTTGTCTGACCCCTCTACCTTAAGAGTAGATTTCACTTTCCGATCCTAGCATCTTGGACACCTGCTCCTGGAACCGTGCCAGTGCTGAAGCAGTGAAGTGGCGGGGGTCCGAGAATCTACGAGTGGAAAGTGAAATCTGCACTTCTATCTTGTGTTGGAAGCACTCACTGCCATCCCAAAGTGGGCCATCCCAGGTGCTCTGGTTACCAGACACTTTCCTAGGTTTGCTGAGTGCTAGCGCTGACCCTGGTCTGTTCATCATCTGGGACTTTAGATCCTTAGGCCAGTTGTGTTAGCTGTTGGCAGTGATTGAATGACACGTGCGAGACATGGATGTCATCCGGACACCAGCTGTGCTTCTTCGGCCCCATACTATGAGTAGGAGCCGCTGGAGCATGGCCGCAAAACTGGACAGGAATAGGTCCTGTCCAGAATTTTGTGGCCTTCACAGGTAACCGTGTAATTCACGGTTGTGTGCCAACCGAAATTAATGTTTCAGTGTGCTATCTGGGAAAAACCGAAGCATGCAACGTTCATCTACAATGGACCTTACTGTGTTTTCTAATTTTTTTTTTTCTTTTTTCTTCTAGGCCTATCACACATGGCCAAGTGTGCAGGCCGAGGCTCTCTGAGGGAACATTCGATGTTCATATCCATGTCATCGGATCGGAAACCCCCATAGAAGTGAACGAATCAAAGATGTCACTCATAGTGTCATCTACTGTAAAATCTGCCCACTCTCAGACCACACGCTCGGTCATGTACATGGGGACTGAGCAGAGGCGTAGCTAGGGGTTCAGCACAGAGGGGCGAACATGTCCAAGTGGGCCCCCAACTTGGACATGTTCGTATACCGATACTATGAGTATACAGTGAGCGTATAGTGGTATATAGCGGCTGTACACAGGGTTCTGCAGATGATTTAGGTGAATACAGTGCGGTAACAGTGACTTAACGGTGACGTCTCTGCCTAATCGTTCACATTCCCCATCTCTTTTATCTGGACGGCCATGACCACTTCTTGCAATCTCTGTAAAGTTTGCAACACAGACATCTTTGGCTTCTCACTTTTCCAGGCACCGGACCCACATTGTCCTCACCTACACAAAGCCCCAATCCTGCTGCTACCCCCAATTATAAAATATATAATATACCCCCCCATAATGAATAATACCCCCAAGTGCATCTTTAAATTAATAACTTCCCCGTGCACTCCTTTAAATAGTTCCCCTTATTAATAATGCCCCAGGTGTTTCCTAATTAGAAAGAAAAAAAAAAAAAAATGATTGGGGTTCCAATACCCGGGACCGGGATCAGCTGTTTGAATGAACTGTGGTAAGCGCCGTGACCCCTTCTCTGTTTACATAGTGTCATTCATCTCATAGCGGCCATGTCATGTAACTACAGCCTCGTCCTATACACGTCTATGTGACAAAACTGTAATTACATCACACGGTCACTATAAACAGCGTGTGATATAAACAGATGCCATAGCCCCTTCTTACAGCTGATCAGTGGGGAATCACTTATCGCTTATTGATGTTTTATTCTGAGGATAGATCATCAATAAAAATGAGCTGGAAAACGCCTTAAGGCCAAGGCCCCACGTGGCGTACCACAGCAAAAAACAGCTGTGGGGAAAACTGTGGCGGCGATGCATTGCGGTTCTTCCTGCAGCACTTTGCACAGAATGTTTGCAGAGGTTTCCTCTGTGGACTTTGTGCTTCAATTATATCTATATGGAAACCACTGGTGTTTCCGTAGGTATAATTGACATGCTGCGATTTCCAAAACTGTGACTGTTTTGGAAATCGCAGCATATCCGCTATCACTAGTCTAAGCATAGAATGGCAGTGGCCAGCAAATGTGCATCATAGGGTAATTTATATACATGCCGCCTCCCTAACCAGGTCCAAATCACTACAGCTGCTTGAACCAACGCTGTCAGAGGGGAAACATGTGTAAACAATCCCACGTGCGCCTGTGGGCGCCTTCTAGTAACTGTAACGGCGTCATTTCCGGTTAAATGTCAACTAGCGTACAGATAAAGCGGCAGATATCAATTAGCATAAATAACAGCCGATTTGACTGTACCTAAGCTTACAAAGTGATCATCTATGTGGGGGAGATAATACCAACGAATTACCATAGCTCCTCAAACAAACCACGTCCAGTAATATGATAATATGATGCAGGAACAAAACCCATTATCCACTTGCGATGATCACATTACAGTAGGAAAAACAATCCCTTGGCTCATTGATATTAAACGGCTAGTTCAAAATCAAATGTCTACAGACCTAATAACACTAACTTTTTCCCTTTTGAGTTGAGAAAAGAGACCTAATGTTAAGAAGAACCCTACAAGTCAAACTACATAAACCAAAAGAGAGCCAATATTAAGAAGCACCCTACAAGTCAAACTACATAAACCAGCCATATAAACCAGAAATCCAAAGAATACACAAGATGTATAATGAATAAATGGAGTAGGTCAGACAATATATCTATTTTTTGCATTGGCTACATCAATTGGCTTAAATAAAGCAACAAAAATTTAGTCGTTCATTAAGACCACGTGGGGTCTCAGTTGCCAGTCTAAAAATCCATTTAGCTTCCCGCTGTAGGGTGGCCTTTTGCCAATCCCCCCTCTCGGATGTGGTTTAACCAGATCTATACCCATAAACCTAATGCAATTCATATTTCCACCATGGAGTCCATTAATGTGCCTTGCCACAGGGGTATCACGTTCAATAGGAATATCCCCCAAGTGCTCACCAATCCTCCTTATAAACTCCCTATTGGTTTTCCCAACATACTCCATTTTACATTGACAAGTCATTTTGTAAATAACCCCTTATGAACGACAAGAGATAAAATTTCGAATATCAAAAGACTTTTTTATGATCTCAGAAAAGAAATTTCGTCCTGTAAGTAAAAAAGGACATGCTGAGCAACCACTGCATTTATAACAACCCCTCGGGGGGGGGGGGGGGGAGCCAAGTAGATGTAACAGGTACATTCAGATGACTATGAACTAAACGATCTTTAAGTGATCTCCCCCTCCTAAATGTAATTTGGGGTCTCTCCCCAATGCAGTCTCTTAATTCGCGGTCCATGGTGAGAATTTCCCAATGACGTTCCAAATTTTACGTACCTGAGGAACCCCATTATCAAATGTACCGATAAGACGAACAATTTCATCAGCACTATCCTTTTTCTCTTTTGATTTTAACAATTGAGTTCTGTCACTATTTAAGGAAGCTTGATAAGCCTCCCTCAAGATCTGATCAGGGTAGCCTCTCTGAGTAAAGCGAACCCTCAAATCAGCTGCCTGGTCCACAAAGTCCTGTCCCGCGAGCAATTTCTTCTCAGTCTGAGATATTGACCTCTTGGAATTCCTTTCCTTAAAGCATATGGATGATGACTACTCCACTGTAGGAAGGAATTTGTTGCAATGGACTTTCTGAAGACCTTTGTACTTAAAGAGCCCCCACATTCCTTGGAGATCAAAATATCCAAAAAAGGAAGCAAAGATCCCCACACCTCAAAGGTTAAAGAAAGACCAATAGCATTCTGATTTAAATCCTGTAGAAATTTTGAAAAGGACTCTGGACTACCCTTCCACAACACAAAGATATCATCAATATATCACGCCCACAGCTCAATACAGGACACAAAAATTCAATTTTCCTCCGTAAAAACTAAATTCTCCTCCCACCAGCCCAGGAGCATGTTGGCATATGTAGGGGCACATGGATTCCCCATGGCCGTGCCCCTGAGCTGGTGGAAGTGTTTTCCATTAAAAATAAAAAAAATTGTGAGTCAAAGAAAACTCTAGGAGGTCCAAAATGAATGAGCTGTGGGCACGAATCCCCCATGAGTGAAGAAAATATTCCACTGCTTTAAGACCCCACTGATGTGGTATTGAAGAGTATAAAGCTTCCACGTCTATGGAACATAATATCACATCTTCCTCCAGGCTCACCCCCTCCAGTCTATGCAACAAGTCAGAGGTGTCCTGGATGAAAGAGGGAAGTGCAGTCACAAAAGGTCTCAAGATTTTATCTAGATAAACCCCTACATTTTGACAGAGGCCATTAATTCCAGGCACGATTGGTCTACCTCTCAGCGGGGACAGGGCCCTTGTGGACCTTAGGCAGGCAATAAAAAGTAGCCTCTACTGGTGAAAAAGGCATCAAAAATTCATATTCCTTTTCCGAAATCAATTTATTAATCTTGGCATTCATCAATAGGGAACGTAATTCACTACTATATTCCACTGTAGGATTTCCTCTCAAGATCTCATAATAATCCCTTTGCTGTAATAACAAGTCACACATAGTCATGTATTGTTTAACATCCATAACAACTACATTGCCCCCCTTATCTGCGGGCTTTATTATTATCTCATTATTCTGCTACAGACCTTCTAGGGCCACGAATTCTGTTTTTGTTAGATTAAAGGGGGGCATGTATTTTTTGGATCTTACGAAGATCCGATATAACTCTATCCATAAATACATCAATACATGATAAGTCACTACTCGGTGGTAGTCTGTTGCTCTTCACATGGAGATCAGTAAATGGACCCTGCCCTGATGATCCGAGATCCTCCTCCTCCAGACTTGCTAAAAGTCTAACGTCTGAGACGAGGGTGACATCAATCCCTAGTTCAGAACTGATTTTCTTGTCCTGATTTTTAAAGAACTTCTTCCATCTTAATTTGCAGGTAAATAGATGCAAATCCTTGACCCAACAAAAAAGATCAAAATTTGAACTGGGGACAAAAGAGAGGCCCTTTCTCAAAACCTCCATTTCCTCACTATTTAAAATTTTAGATGAAAGATTAATTATCTGGGATTTGGTGGGGTCTGAAGGGGATTCCGATTTCTCAGGAGGTAAGTTTGTTCTAAAAAACCTCCTATTTGGGATTTACCACATCTCTCTCCCGACCCCTACCTCTAGGTTGAGTCCAGGTCACCCTATTCCTTGTTTCTGAATCTGACCGCTCTGTATCCGTGGAGGAAATGTCAGTTTCACCTCCCCTAAAAACCGACCTATCACCTATAGTGCTATATACTTTATTATCTCTAAAATCTTGCAGATCATGGGCGAATTGCCGGTGTTTACGTTCCTTAAGATGATATTGGAACTTTTCCAAGGAGGTCTGTAATTGAATCTCCTTGGTTGTAAACTCCGGTTCACCCTGAAATTTCTTTATGATCTCAAGTTGTTCCTTCAGTTGATTTTCCAATACCACAAGATGACTCTTTTCCTCCTCTAAAAGGATTTCTAGTAATCTAAGGGAAAAGCTAGTTGCTTCTTTTTCCCATTTAGCCAGTAAACCTGTGCTTCTAATAGGGGGCTGCCAGGAGTAACCCGACTCTCGCGCCCCGAGGGACTATATTATTTTTAATGTAGCTTTCAAGGCTCTGAATCTCCCACCAGGAGACAATCTGTTCCTTGAAAGCCACAGATAAGTCCTTAAAAGCAGTATTAAAAGAAGCGGTATAACGTTTTTGGACAAAGGTTATGTATTTTACTGCAAAGTGGGGATGGGATGGGGCCCCATGTGGCGAAAACCCACAGAAAAAAACCGTGGCATACTAGCAAATCCCATCCACATATTGTGGAAAAATACGTGCAGCAGATGCACTGCGATTTCCAAAACCGTTGCGGTTTTGGAAATTGCAGCATGTCAATTATACCTATGGAAACACCGGCGGTTTCCATATAGGTGTATTGAAAACAGAAAGTCCACAGGGGAAACCCCTGCGGACCTTCTGTGAAAAGCGCTGCGGGAAAACCACAATGTTACCGCCGCGGTTTTTCCTGCAGCACTTTTTTTGCTGCAGCCCGCTACGTGAGGCGTTAGTCTTAATAAAGCCCAAGTGCCACTTTCATTACATTAATTGACACTCATATTATGCCCCTGATTCACCCTGACATAAATACTGCACCTCTAATGACTCCTTATATCAATGACCACCCCCTTATGTTCATAATGCCTCCTAATATAAATGATGCCCCCTAATGGCTCCTTATAAAAATAACCTCATAACACCCTGTAATAACCTTTATATAAATGACCCCCCATCGTCATAATGCCCCCTATTGAATCTTCCTTTCATAGTTATAATTCCCCCTCCTAACCACCCCTTATACTATTAATATACCCACAACTGCGCTAAAAAAAAGAAAAAAAAAAGTCCTACTCATCTACCTGCGATGCTGATGAATGGAGCCGCCGCTTCCTCACTGTCCACGCACAGGACGTCTGTGTCTGAGCGCAGGCGGCGCGATGTTGTGACGTCATCGCGCCGCCTGTGTGAGAAGAAGACATTGGTCTGTGGTCTCGGGGACTTGTAAACCGCAAGCCTCATGTAGCTTGCGGTCTACAATGCTGTGAAGTTTCAGGATACGTTAGAAATAAAGGATGTATTAATGGCGGCACCGGGGTGGGCCCCAAAAGTCAGTGGGCCCGGGACAGCCACCCCCTCTGCCCCCCCCCCCGCCCCTAGCTACGCCTCTGGGACTGAGTCTTGCTATTTCTGCCCTTACAACTAGCTCTGGCTGCATTTCCTTCTGTGACCACTAGAGGCACTATAGCACCAATATTCAGAGTAAAAACACAATATTGTTTAGATCCGAAGCAGAGAAAAACTACAGGAGATCCTAAGTCTAAGCAGAATGTAAGTGTCCGCATGCACAATATCAGCAGGCAGATGTAGCAGAGTTTACTGTATACAGTGGGGCTGATCTGCTGAATCTGTTCACATTTGTGCCATTGTCTCCATTCTTCTGGTCCAGCACAGGACTGAATAAATGGTCTGTCTAATGATGGACAACAACAGAGCCCGAGGAGCCCCTTGACTATAATGGACTTGCTTCTTCACAGACATCTCCAGACAAAAAACTTGGACTTGCAGAACTTTTTAATTAGCATAATTAATGTATGACTATACTGCCCTATTACAGTGCGAGAGAGACCTCCCCCCCTCCCCGTGTTAGTTATAAAGAGAAACAGTGCTATATTAGGGGGGAAAAGCGTGTGCTGCTATTAGGACTAAGGGAAAACAGTTTAACATTATAACCAACAATTCCCTTATGTCCTACCAGCAGTACAATCTTATGTCCTACCAGCAGTACAATATGGGGATGTAGCATGTAGATCCCCTAGGGAGGGTTTCCTCTCTCTACAACGCTTAGGACTGAACGCTCAAAGGCAGCAGCCTCTGAACTCCAAACATCCAACCGTTAGTGCTTAACAAAGGTCAGTTGGGAAGACAAGGCAGCAGCTGCACAAATCTTATCCAGAGGCAATGAACGACTCTCAGCCCAGGAGGTCGATACAGCCCTAGTTGAATGATCTGTGATGAATTCAGGAGGTATTAACCCCTGAGAGCAAAAAGCAGTTTTAATTGCTTTTCTGATCCACCTTGATAAGGAAGGTTTGGAATCTTTGAGACCTTTGTCTCTACCATATACATTAACCAGAAGGTTCTGGAGTCTTCTGAAGGGCCATGTGCGCAGAAGATAAATCTGGAGACATCTTACTACGTCCAGAGTATGAAGCTTTTCCTCCTCAGATGATGATGGAGTTGGGAAAAAAAAAACTGGTAATGAAACTACCTGTTTAATATTGGCCTGGGAGGGCACCTTAGGGTTGACCCCAGGAAGGAATCTGAGTTGGACCCTATCTGAAAAGAATAAAATATATGGCTCTTCGGAGGAAAAAGCTTGCAACTCACCCACTCTCTTTGCTGATGTGATGGCTAGCAAAAAAGTGGTCTCCAATAAATCCCTCGACTCATTAGCATGAGATGGGAAAACCAAGCTCTTTTTGGCCAGAATGGCTATCACAGAGGCTTGGTCCTGTATGACTTTCATCAATACCCTTGGTATCATGGAAAGTGGAGGGAAGATGTACGCCAGCCTGAACCTCCAAGGGATGGACAGGGCATCCATAGTCCTCCTAATACAGTGAGCAGAACGTCTCTACCTTGGCGTTGAGTCTGGTCGGCATAAGGTCTACTTCTGGAAGACCCCACATCAGGGTGATCTGGTGGAAGACCTCTTGATTGAGAGACCATTCTCCTGACACGGTAAGACCCCGACTCAACTGATCCGCTACTATGTTCAGGGAGCCTTTGATGTGAACCTCAGCTAGATGGGTCAGATTTTTCTCTGCCCAGTTGAAAATCAGACCTGCCTCCCTGAGGAGGGGTAACGATCTGGTGCCTCCCTGTTTGTTTAGGTACATTACAGTCGTCATATTGTCGGACAGAATCTTGACCGCTCTTCCTCTGAGAAGAGGAGAGAAATGGAGAAGTGCCAGGTAAACTGATCTGAGTTTCCTCCAGTTGGATGATGCCATCCTTTCTAATCACCAAGATATAAAAAATAAAACTAATATTTTATACATTAAAAGTTCTATGGATGTCCCAGATCAAAAATAATCTAAAAGAATCATAACACCACCCTGCCTAGGTGTAAGAATATATTGTCCCACCCTAAAGAAAGAATTCCAATCTTAAACCTGGGAAGGGACCACCTAATAGAGCTGAAGTAGCATACCTTTTCAATCTATCTAAAGGATTTTATTTTCAGATAAATAATCCGACACACAGCTCGTCCCAGGGTGTATATATATGCCAGTAGCAGTCTTGTAGTCACCAATATTTGGTGCCATCCTTTCTAGCCTGCGCCAGACTCCTTGTACGGTCTTCTCATACAGATGAGCTTCCCATCCTGAAAGGGATGCATCGGTGGTCAACAGGGTCCAACAAGGTTGGACTGTGGACATCCTGTCTCTCACTTGAGGGAAAGACGGGTACTGGAAGATAGCCTGATCCTGTTGTCGAGACCTCGATGGGCACGATTAAAGAGCTTTAGGAGTTCCATCTGGAGAAGACGTTTATAGCATAAAGCCCAAGGGACTGCATCAGCTGAGGCTGACATGAGGCCTAGGACTCTCATAGTTGTCCTGATGGACACCAGGCGTGTTCTGAGAAGATACCGGACCGCTCTGATTATCTTTTCTTTCCATGCTGGTGGTAAGGAAATTTCCACGTGGTCCGAGTCCAGGACAAATCCCAAGAACTTCTTTCAAGTTGAGGGAATCACCTCTGACTTCTCCCAATTTATTAACCAGCCTAGGTGCTAGAGAAAGGACACAGCTATGTGCAGATGCTGGAGCAGGCTGGTTTCTGACTGGGCCTTTATTAGCCATTCATCCAGATATGGCACTATGAACAGACCTTGAAGTCTGAGTGCGGCTACTACAGGAGTCACCACCTTGGTGAATGTGTGGGGAGCTGAAGAGATGCCGAATGGTAGAGCCGCAAACTGGAAATGCCTCCTGTGGCCGGCAATTGAAACAGCGATTCCCAGATACCTTCTGTGAGGAGGATACACTGGAATATGTAAATAGGCATCCTATAGGTCTAGGGTAACAAGAACTTCGCCTTGCTGAAGAAAGGATGTGACCGACTTCTCAGTCTCTTTATGAAGAGATTAAGGTATCTCAGATCTATAATCATCCTCCAGTCACCGGATGGTTTTGGTACCAGGAAGACTGGGGAGTAGACACCGCAACCTTCTTCTGAGGTAGGAACCTTCTCCAAGGCTACCTTGTCCAGGTAATCCCGAATGGACTTTTCCAGTAAAACCTGTCTTGATGCAGGAAGAGAATGGGTTGAGATGAACCAGTCTTGTGGCGGGAATAGAAATCGACCGCATAACCCCGCTGTATTACATGTAAGACCCAAGGGTCTTGGATCTTCTCCTGCCAAATGCTGAAAAGATGGGAGAGCCGCCCCTCAACAGGAGTATTTGTTGCCACAGGAAGAGAGAAGCTGGCATCAAAAATCGGGCTTCTTCCTTACCCCTGCTTTGGGGAACTTACGACCAGACCCTCTGGACTGGTATCTAGTACGCCTCTGGTATTGAGGCCTAGACTGAGGTGGCTGCTGATAATGCTGCCCTGATCTTCCTCTGAAGGACTGGGGAAGGCTTTTACCTTTTTTGTCAGCCAGACCCTCCAGGATGTCTTCCAGGCCCTTACCGAAAAGCTTACCTGGTTAAAAAGGCAGGGAGCACAGGTTGTATTTGGAGGCATTATCAGCTCTCCAGGGTTTCAACCATAACTGCTGTGGAGAGGGCCATAGATTTTGCAGTTGGCTAAACCTGATGTAAGGAGGCTTCCGATACAAAATCTGCCGCCAAGGAGACCGACTCCCTAAAAGATAATAAGTCTTCTCTGGAGACTCCGGAATCGATAACCCTCTCCAGTTGGGCCAGGTCAGTGCGCAGCTTTTTTGCAACGTTATTAGAAGAGATGCCCATGGAGGCTTGAGCAGAAGCTGAAGAATAGGCCCTTCTGTACATGCACTCCATACGCCTATCCATAGGGTCTTGGAGGTTTGAGCCACTATGGGGAATAAGGTTTTAAATCTTCTGGATAGTAAAGGAGCCTTCTCAGGATATTTCCACTCCAACACCGTCTCTTTATCCAGAGATTCGTCCACATGGAAGGCCCTAGGCCCCCTATTGGTGGAACTGGAGGCTTCCCCAATTTCAACATCACGGTCCCTTGACTGGATGGACTTCAGCAGCCTATTCATCTTCTCCAAGGGAAACCTCACAATAGGTTGAATACTTAAAGGGGTGCGGGGGTCCTTTTTGGGGGCACGCAACACTATATAGATGTGTTGCAGAGGCAAAAAGAAGAACGGGTAGTGAATTTCGCTGCTACTGGAAGTAGGCCGCTATAGGTCAACGGGTTAAGCAGTCCCCGGGAAACCAGAACCTGAACAAAGGTTCTGGAGACTGAAAGCCCCGACATGATAGCTAAAACCCACTTCTTCCTTCTGGATATACCACCCCCCCCCCCCCCGAAGAGGGGGGAGAAAAAGGAAGAACTAGAAAAAACTAGAAAACTCCCCACTGTGAGTACAGCCTGGGGGGAGATGAAATACATATGGGAGGACAAGAGAGACCTCCCTCCACCTGTCCCAGCACACAGGACAGAAAAAAACATGGGGGGGAGGTCTCTCGCTCTCTTATAGGGTAGTAAAGTCACGCATTAAATATGCTAATTAAAAGGTCCATCTGTCCTGCCAGCACACAGGGGCAAAAATACCCCGTATTGTGCTGCTGGTAGGACGTAAGGGAACTGCTATGAGGTCTCCTATAGACAGTACATGGGGGAAATTCTGCCCTATAACTGGCTCACTCAGAAGCAGCAGTGTATACATATATAGTCTCACCTGTAGTTTTCCTTTCCTTGAATCTGAGTCAGTATATATAGGTATAGTGTCGCCCTTCCCCCCCCCCCCCCCCCAGGACAGAACACACATTAGTGGTTAATTAGCAGTAATTAAAGTTAACTGATAACTGCCAGTATACATCATACAGACACCCCTGACACAGGAGACCACTCCTATAATATAGAGGCAATACATTTATTAGAGAGACCTTATGCTGCCGCGGGTTCAAGGGAAGGAAAGTGACAGGTAAGACAATTTTATCTTTCCTTATCATCTTCGGCAGCAAAACATAGGGGACTGAAAAGCAATACAAAAGCGGGAGCGATGGGTGGAGAAGTGCTGGCAACACCGGACTGCCAAGTCCCTGTAGGCAGCCATGTCCAGCCTGCAGTGGTTGGCACACATAGAGGACAAGTTCCATGTTCTATGAGTTCCACCTCTGCAGATCTGATCACAACATTTGTAGGCAGAATACAGGAATTGCCAAGGAAGCCCCAATCCCACAAAGGAAGAGGATGTGAAGGGAGGGCATCAGTAGTAGTAAGGACCAAAGCCAAACCATTCCAGAAGGAGGTATGGAAGTAAGAAGATCTGCGCTCACCCAGATAGTTGTAGAAGATTCCTTGAAGGGAGGGAGCGGCGCAGCAACACTATGCAACACTAAGCAAAACCACAGACTGGGCAAATAGTGTGTACGGCCAGACGATGCTCGAAAACAACACACAAGACTAAACGTGGTAGGGACAAAGAGGATAAATGTATGCAATATAACGGCAACAGACAGGATGGAAACAAACAGTGCGAGGAGTCACATATCAACCAGGACCTCACCTTAAGACACCTTAGGACAGAGAGAGAGATGCCAGAAATAAGCAACCTAAGAGATAAAGGACACCCAATATCCCAGGGAACTGATCCCAATGAGTGGCTGCTAAGTGCAGGGAACAGGCTTTGGGGACTTAATCTGAAATCGACCCCCGAGCACATGCTGGAGGGGCCAGAGGACAGGAGTCTGACCTAGAAGACAGAAAGAAGAAACACCAGGGGTTTCCTGTGTCAGGGCTGTCTGTATGCTATTGTGCCTTCTCACTGGTCAACTTTAATTACTGCTAATTAGCCACTAATGAGTGTTCAGTCCTAGCAGGTGGAGCTATACCCATAAGTTGTTCTGCCGAGCAAGAGAAGGAAAGGACATTGATGGAGCGAGATAGAAAACTTAGTTATCTGCAGCAGCCTGTGTCTCTCCTCTTCCTTTCTCCACAGACCTTTAGGCAGGAACACCTTGCATCCATATACCATATCACTTGATACCTCTGTGAGCTGACGGTCTGTCTTGGGAGACCAAGGTGGATTCAGATGAAATTTCAGAATGAAGGGGTTAGCAAGAAAAAAAAAAAAAAAGGATATAGTAAGAAGTTAATTATATGTGTCTGTACTATTGATTACCGACCAGTGAAAAGAGTAAATAACTGATTTGTATCGATGTTAGGTTTTTTTTTTCGGTTGGTCGCATTTCTGACCTATTCCCAGGATAACAGATATGTGTCTGATAATTGGAGGTCTGACTGTCAGAATCCAAATCTGTTGTGAGAACAGGAGGTCCTGAGTCTCGTGTGTTACTGGAGCACTAGTGAGCACGTGTGACCACCGCTCCATCTATTTCTGTGGACCTAACGGTGCGCTGTACTTGGCTGAGCATCTCCTAGAACTGAATGGAGCAATGGCCACACCTGTGCACCCGCACTCTATTAACAGAGGGAACTCTTCTGACCAGTGGGTGTCCATGTAGTGTGATCATATACTTATCACATAGGTAAAGGATACAAGTTGCTTGTGGGCTGAATCTTTTAGAAAATATTACAAGACAAAAACTGACAGTCACATGTCTCAGGAAAAAACAAACTTTATTTCGTTACCCCTCGAAGTATAGAGGGTGTATGGATGGGCCAAATCCCCTGACGGCGGGAGAGTTACGATCAGTGCAAGCAACTGTGATCACATCACAGCCAACAGGAAGTCACCAGGTTACCGTCTCTGCAGACTTTTCCTCTGTACTGCTCCTTTAAGACGTATCAGCTATCTCCACCCACAAGAGGAAGCTGCTCAGTCTGGCCAATAAAGGCAAGTGGTCTGCAACCTGTGGCCCTTCAGGTGCAACTTCCTGCAGCTGTCAGGGCATGCTGAGAGTTGTAGTTTTGCAACAGGCAGAGCACCACAGATTGCAGACCTCACACCTATGGCCACAGGAGCCCAATTGATCCATAGTCCATACATATATCTCTAGATATCACACATTTGTCTTTACTGCTTTTCCTTTAAGGCATAACTCGCACGTCTCTGCTCTGGCAACACGGAGGCCGTAGAATCAGACAACGCGCTTTTGTTTTCCGTTCAGGGGTCAAGAATCACGTTCTTCTCTGCATAGTACATAACCGCCCGAGAGCCTCCACCACATGTACAGTATTATCTACAACTTAGCTTTGGAATTAACAATGTGCAATAAGTCTCTTTTATTAATAGTATTACACAAAACTGATAAATATTCTGGCAGACTTGCGGATAAGTTATGAGGAGATCCCAGCCCGGCCCAGCTTCTCCCGTCCAGGCCGCCAGCATCACATGTACAATAGGGCCCTAATCCCTCCCCCTAATTTCTTAAAAGGAATTATACAGAATTTTTTTGATAAATATACAAAGTGATTATAGTGAACCGGCCTCTGCGGTTAAAGGGCTCCCGCTAGTGGCAATCTGCGCCCAACGCAGCTGATTACAGTGTGTCTATATATAGCTATAGAAAATCAGTGAAACGCGTCGTAGAACAGAATGGACGGGACATGAGGGTGAATGACGGCGTAAGGGAAGGTGAATGTGAGCTAGATGAGTGAAAGAGCCGACAACCCCTCCCCCCTCCTCCTTCAGATCAGGCAAATTCACTTAAATTTAGCCTAAAAAACATGCAAAAAAAATTCACACAAATACTGTTGTCTCCTTCAAACAAAAATGACCTAGAAAGCTAAAAAAGACACAAATGTCCCGATATTCAAGTATTTCAGGATTCCTGCACCTTTAAAAAGGCTGGGTACTGATGTCTGTGAACAATAAAACCCAGTGCAAAAAAAAAAATAAAAAAACACAACTATAGGGCGAGGCCAGGAGCTGCTCCCCGGCCTGCGCCCCAGGTGGCGAGATTTACTGGAATGTGATGCAAAGGAATCCGGATTCTTGGAGATCGTTGCGGGACTACTGTACAGAGTAGAGATAGACTAGGAGAAAATTTTTGGAACGAGCCGGCCTGTTGTTGTTTAGGGCACACTCTGAGGAGCGGCTGGATGCTGGAGAACAGGGAGCTCGCTGAGACGCTCGGTGCTGGACGATGGGGTGGACGTAGGGAGTCAGACACACTCACTTCATACAAACAGTCTCTTTAGGCACTTATTTTTTTTTTTTTTTGGCTGGTGTAAGCCCCCAGATGAAGTCGGAAACCAGTTTGGAAGTTTGTACTGGCCATCGTAAGGCTGGGTTTCTCGGTTTTAAGAAAAATAATAAAAAAAAAAAAAAAAAAAATTGGCGACATCATCTTCCCACATTTCCACCTGGGACAGGTTTCGGGAGATCTCGGATGTCGGTGGTGTAGAGGTTTAGTTTTCCTTGGCTTTGCCGTTCTTGGCTTTGCCGTTCTGGTGCACGGCTCCGTTGGAGGTGGTGTTGGATTTGGGGAGACGTCGTCCTTTGGTGTAGGCCTGGTACCAGAAATTAGAGAAGAGGATGAAGAAGACTGTGCCGTAGATCCAGATGAGGTGGATGAAGATGGGGAACTGGTAGTCGCAGGAGGCCATGAAGTAATACTGAGTAATGTGGATGGAGACCAGGACGAACTGGATCTGGGGGGATAAAACAGAAGGGGGTGACTTGGAGAACGTGAAATAGGATGTATGACGAGCTCATGTCGTTGCGCTCAATGCTCTTACCAGCTGAATGGCGGTCATGTGTTTCTTCCACCACAGATATTTTTGGAAGCGTGGTCCGGCAGCAGACAGCCCGTAGTAGAAGTACATGATGACGTGGACCAGGGAGTTGATCATGGCGTGGAAGGATCCCATACCACCTGGAGAGAGAAAGATCGATCGATCAAGTCAGAAGGACAAAAGACATGGACTCACAACATCAAGATGGACGTCTGGAGTCCTCACCTGGACCAAACTTCACCCCCCACCACCAGCTACAGGGCAGAACGGAGTGATGGAAGATGTGCAGGAATGTGATCTGACCGTTCTTCTTCCTCAGGACAAAGAAAACCTGCGGCACAAAAAGGCACAAACTAAGAAATGTGGAGCCGAGGAACGTCCATGTTACTAAGAGGGGAGAGCAATGTCTGCTGAGGTCAGTGGTGGGAACTGGCAAACTGGCGGTCACCAAACCTGTGTTCTCCAGATAAAAGTCCAAGAGGTGTGAACTGCACCTACGAGGCACTTCTGGTATATCTGGTGGATGTCATTTATATCCCAACACTGAGACCCACAACCTGTGACTCTCCAACAGTCATGCAACCACCACTCCCATCATTTACATCCATATCTCAGGGATCTACCTCCTGTGACTTTCCAGCTGTGTTACACCCACCACTCCCATCATCTCTATGCGTATCTCAGGGATCTACCTCCTGCGGTACTTACCGTATCAAGTAGTTCTATAAACTTGGAGAACAGAAAGAGCCAGGCTACTTGGACCATCTAAAGAGAAGAGAACAGGAAGAGCTGGGTTACTCTCGTTGTCGTCATCAGTCTCAGCCAGACATATTGGACTGTCTGGTTGATAGGGATACAATGTAACAGTCTATGGTCTACATCTTAAAGCAGAATTGCCCCTGGGGCTGGAAGGCTCGACAAGACTTGGTGTTGTAGCCAACTTTGTTCTTTGCGCTCTGAGTTTCAAAAATCTGAATTTTATTTGTTTAGTGTTTTTTTTTTTTAAACCAGTCAGTCACTTTATCAATCTATTGTAAAACTTTTTTCCAGGTTGGATTTGAAGAAAAAATTCCATTGTTTTTGGGTTTGGTTTTTATAGCATTTACCGTCTGGTAAAATGGATATGACCTTTATTCTGCAGGGCTTGTTTTTTGCTGAGAGAGTTGCAGTTTCTTTTTGGAGGTACATAGGACTTTAGCATCATTTTTAATTACATTTTTTGGGAGGCATTGTGCTTCATGTGATAAATAGGAATAGAGGTAAAACTTCTACTGTGTTTTTTTTTAATAATTTTCAGTCTTGTATAATAGATAATGCATCCTTTTACGCCATCTTTATACTAATACGAGTGCTAATATGACCTGAGCGGGTCCAGCTAGGCCCCTGTCCTCAATAACAACCCCTCTGCTGATTGTGTGGCCCACTTAGATGCATCTATGGGGTTAAATGACAGGTACAAGAGCTCTCTCAGACCCTGACCAATGCAAGCACGTGGAGTCTGCTCGGGTCCACTCCCTACACACGTCACTAAGGGAATGGCCACTAACACTACTGCCCCAAATGTGCCACTTACTGATATATAGTTATTACTGGTTCACATCTGATGCCCCCGCTGAGCAGAGAATCTGCGTATTTAGTACAGTCCGCTCCCCTGTTTGCACCCCTTCTGTTCCTGACATGGTCGCTGATGGAGGAGTACATGACCAGACCAGTCAGTGGTCTCCCTTGTTCAGATTGCTGGCTGACATACACCAATAATTTGTATTAAAGAATCATTGCAATTTTTTTCTGAAATTTAGTGCAGTGACCCTCCTACCCCGACTGGATTACCATGTGAGTGATTTACAGTCCCTCTGGGGGCCCGGGTCGCCCTGGTACCAGTTACTATGGCTAGAGATAATGGCAAACATCTCCCTGTGTTTATAGAGCAAAGTTCAGCAGCTGGTGGCAGGTGGTACCATCTCCGGAGGCGGGCGAGCAGGGTGTACAGAGGGTCACTATAGAGTTCACACCTGCTGATGATCAATAGTTGGCGCCGTACCAGGCAGCGCACACACGACTCACTTACCCTGAGAGCCATTGGCGAATCAGAGACGTCCACAGGGTCACAGCGCCAGGTGTATCCGGTTAACCAGCCCGACATGAGGAACTGCGCCAGAGACAACAGAGATAAATGAATGCACAAGAAGCGGCTGCAGCCGTTATCGCTTTATGGCTGCTGTAAATGTTATCATAGCTTGATAATGACAAGGCCTGCATTCTGTCACATCCCCTGGAGAGATCCAGCGTGAGCCACGCAGCCACCCAGGGGTTAATCCTCGTGGAATGGAAAGCTCTACAACTTCTATGTACTAAAGGTTCTCAAAGCTACTGCTTGCTGTCAGTGAATAGGACGCCATGAGGCTAAAACCCCTCCTGACCTAATATTTCTCACAGCTGACGGTTTGTTACAATTGTATCCAGCCTAGTCAATTCTCTGAGAGCTAAGACCAATACATTGTAACAAACTATCAGGCCAGGAAGAAGATTTGTGCTGCAGGGGAAATTAGCTCATGGAGGATTGTCTAGACTGGATACAATTGAAGCAAACCCTCAGCTGTGAGGAGAATTACAGCTGAGGATTTGTTACAATTGTATTCAGTCTAGACAATCCTCTATGAACTAAACACATCAGCAGCACAAACTTCTCTCCTGTCCTGATCATTTGTTACAATGTATCAGTGCAGGTAACATGTATCAGTCTGGAGAAGAGGCCTTTATGGAGAAGTTTAGATTGAATACAATTGTAGCAAACCCTCAGCTGTGAAAAATATTTCTTCTGTATGGATTCTCACCATGAGAATTAAAACAGGACATGTGGCTGAGGGTTTGTTACAATTGAATCCAGTCTAGTCAATCCACACTGAGCTAAACAGCCTGAACCCCAGACTGATACATTGTAACAAACCGTGAGTAAAGTACCTGTAGCATAAATTACTCTCCTTCCTTTATAGAGGATTGTCAGGACTGCATCCAACTGCAGCAAACCCTCAGCTGTGAAAAGTATTACTAGTATATGGATTCTGCACATCTCATAGGCTAAGGTCACATCTGCGCTGAAAAAAAAAACCCATCAAAAATCGTCAGAGTGAAAGTCTTGCAAGGAGGACTTTTTTCTCTGCCGCATTACAGCGCACACTCAACAGACCCCATTATGGTCAATAGCGTCCGCTTGTCTGTTTCAGCGGTCCGGCTCTCTGTCATTCAGGTCCCCTGATGGACCCAAACGATGGAGACCACGGTGCAGATGTGAGGTTAGCCATAGCTGAGGGTTTGTTACTATTGCATCCAGTCTAGACAGTCTCTATTGTTACAATGTATCAGTGAAGGTGACAAGTAATGTGAATTGGATACAATTGTAGCACACGCCTGTTTCTATTCACTAACCATGAAGCTAAAACACTAAGCCTATTAGAACGTTCTAGACAACAAATACATACAGGGCACTACAAAGCCCAGAGAGCCACAACTTCCGCTCTTAACCCCCAGACCGGACTCACCTCGTATACAATATACGCAGACAGGCCCACCAGGCTGAAATTATAGACCACCATCAAGGGCTTGAGGTCAAAGGGCTTCCGGTTGGCCATCAATCTTGGCCCCAGGGACAGAACAAAGTAAACATAAGCCAGTAGGATGGCCCCGGGCAGGAACGGGGAGTGCATGAGGGGGTAATGTCCTATCCTGGGATCTGCGGGAAGACAAGACCATTACCCATGATGCACAAAGGGTTAAACGGCAGAAAAACGGCAGCAAAGGGAATATATTCAGAGTGTGGAAGAGGCAATTACTGTCTCACAGCACTTGACACGTATGGCGGTCTATGAGCAGAGCCATAATTACCGATGCAGGGGGGACGATTATGGGAACCCACGCGTGTCGCTGGGGAGAGACTGGCAGCCGGGCGGGCAGGTGATCGCTTCGGCTCTGCATTTGTATCATTCTGTATCACTTCATGGGATTTGCATCTCTGCACGCTTCGCTTCACAATAGTAACTAAGGCCAATGGGATTTACAAATGTGCTGAAATGCATATTTCAGGGGCTGCTCAGGATCCTGGAAAAGCTGGGTCTGGTGGTACATGTAACCATGCAGCAGGGAGGGTGGGAGAGTATGCTGCACACTGTCTAGTTAGCAGTCTGGGAAAGATGGGCAGAAGTGATAGGTCGGCCATATTGGTCATCTCCCAGCTTTCCCAGGCACAGATGGTGTACGTACCTGCTCCCTTCATGAATTCTTCATAGCGCTGCCACCATCCTGAGAGAACCTCCATCTTCACAGCTGTTCACAACCTGAGGGGAGACAGAGATTATTCAGAGGATCCATGTCAGAACAACATGTGCACAAAATCTGTGTGCTCCGCCCACCTAAAATATAGGCCACACCCCAATGCCCTCAAGTGCCCCTGAAGCTACTGTCATCCACATGTGCCTGCACTTATCTAGGGCGGATGTGACAGTTTGTGGTTCACGCTGGCAGCAGGGACAAGTCCTCCAGACAGTCAGAGAGCAGGCGGGTAAGACCTCTGCTTGTTGTCACTGACTACACAAACAGCAGACTATGGACTACCCAATACTGAGCCTACAAGCTCAGTAGACACCTCTCCCTATCCCTAAAACCACCCTTTACACTCGTCAGTACATTTCCCAGGTGAAAAGTAACCCCCTTTAGTGACCCTATGGGGTGACCCCCTTTACCGCTCTGATCACTTTCTCCTAGAGGTGGACCTACAGGTCCTCAGGCTCCTGATTGGCAGAGATATCATCATACAGGAGTGATGACATCACTGAATAAGAGGATAAGCCAACCAGTATGACACTAACCGGAGAGAGAATGAACCCCCTGCATTGATTCTATGGGGTAACCCTCTTAAAACCCTTTGATTCCCCTTTTCTAGAGGTGCACTATCGGGTCCTCAAACTTGTGACTAGCAGTGACATCATCAGACAGGCCCCTGCGGATACTGGACCCTTGGCACCTGCTGTACTACTGAACATTACACGGCTTCAGTAATCATTTCAGAATAATAAAAGGCCAGAAGTTCTGTCGCTCCCCCATACTTTACACTGCAGCTCTGCTTGTTCAGATTGGCTGCTGAGTAGAAGCACAAGCTCAGCACATGGGAGAAGGAACACAAGAAACTACAAGCACATGGGCCCCGTTCACCTGGACGATGCAGATCTGCTGGGCCGCTTGGTATTTATAGCAACTGGTTTCTGAATAAAATCTAATAATTCTCTGAAAAAAATCTAAAAATAATTTACCAAAAATTATCGCTAATTAAGACTTGTGAACCAGCCAGCTCACATACGCCCTATTAATGAGGTCACCCTTATTTCTACACCTGCCCTGAGCCTGTTTGTCTCATCTTGTGTGGCTAAGCGAGAGGGCGAGGCGATCTGAACGCCCCTGATCGGTGATGAGCGGCTGTCACATAGATGAGACACTGAAGGGTGACACAGGCCGGCGAGACAGCCATCAGCCCAGATCAGCAGAGACAAGGCCGGGGTCACGCAGGGACACTCAGGACTCTATGGAGGATGCAAGCTTATATCACAGCACCAGTCTGTCAATACCTCACCATTACAAGACCTCTGCTTGCTGTCAGTGAATAGGAAGACTCTGGTTAGCTTCTAGAGGCCAAAATCCTCCCATGGCCTGATATTTCTCACAGCTGAGACTTTGTTACATTGTATCTGTGTAGCTAAAGCAACGCAAGTCTCTCTTCTGTCCAGATAGTTTGTTACACTGTATCAGTGTAGAGTACAGGATGTTTAGCTCATGGATGTTGACTGGATACATTGTAACAAACCCTCAGCTGTGAGAGTGGGTGTGCAGAGACTCAGGGAGGTTTGTGATCTCACAATTATCAGCTTTGCTGTCCAGGCTTGTCAGGGCGGCCCATGCAGATCAGTGCTGGAGGGGACGTCGCTTCTCCACGCTGCCGGAGATCTGTCACTGACAGCCAGGATCGTGTGACAAGAAGGGACGCGACCAGGAAATCACTTCTACCTGGAAATTCTGTCAATGCTGCCCTTTGGCACAGATTCTCCATTCTCTCCAGCGACAGGCTGCAGAGCTCTGCAGTGAAGCCGTGCCAAAAGAGTTCCCCGAGCCATGACCAAGTCATCGTGATCTAAAGTACATCAGTGCAGGGCCACAGCACTACAACTCCCAGCATGTGCCACAGTAAGAGAGGCCCAGAGCTTCTAGGACAGGGGTCAGCAACCTGCAGCTGCTGTGAAACTACAACTCCCAGCATGTGCCACAGTAAGAGAGGCCCAGAGCTTCTAGGACGGGGTCAGCAACCTGAAGCTGCTGTGAAACTACAAGTCCCAGTAGTTTGCGTTGCAGTTTCACAGCCATTGAGAGCGCTCACAACAGCGAGGTCCAAGGGCTTGAAGTCAGGATTGTAGCTATAGGGGGGGAGAGCACATGGTATCTGGGGGCCCTACCAATGGGGCCCAAGAGCTTCAAGTCATGTTTCAGCATTAGGGCGGCAACAGGCGCACCACGTTTGGGCAGGGCTATCCTATCTATGGCAAGGAGTGCAGAACTTTTATCAAGTATATCTGTAGATGTAGTAGAGCCAAACCTGTTCATCACAATGACTAAAGGGCCCGTGACATTAAAAAGATTCTCAGGGCAAGCCCTTTCCCTATGACTGGCCCGTCTAAGGGTGCATTCACATGTTCAGGTGCAGTTTTTAGAAGCTAAAGCCAGGATTGGATTCAAAGACTGAGGAGAAGTAGTCCCCGTCCTCCACAGTCCCCGTCCTCCACAGTCCCCGTCCTCCACAGTCTCTATGATACACACCTGGTTCTAAACCTGAATGTGTGAAATGCACCCTATAGAGATGGCGCTCACCGGAGCCCGATTCATAGCATTTGCAGCTTATATTCAGGTGACCTGCAGAACATCGCTCCATGTCAATGGGAATGTGCTGCAGATACAATGCAACTGAATGGGAGAGCAATGACTGCAGAATAGTGTCCACGTGTGTACTAAGGCAACGCAAACAAGCCCTGATCACTGCGATTATAGGCGATCGCACTGCCGGATGTAGGGCAGTGTACACTGGTGTAACTATAGGGGGCGCAATAGTCACAGACCAGGTCCAGAAGCCAGGGATGCTGCATTTGGCTGCCAGGGCTAAGCTTTACAGTCACTGATCCTGTTAGTGTAGCAGAGCTGAGTTCGTCATGTGTCACATGACACAGTTAACCCTGCTACATCTGTAGCTCCCATACAGGGAGAGCTGATCCTGGGGATCTGGAGATTTACCTCTGCACTGCAGATTATTTCTCCCAGTTTACCACCCATATAAGGGGTTAATGTGGGGCTGTATGGATGCTCTGGGTACGATGTCTGCAGACGGGATCCGCTCAGTCATCGCAGCACGCGATGCTCCAGTAAACAGACGATGTTCTGGCTACAAGCTGCCATTATGGATACGAGTTTCATTTACAGATTACGTCAGACCTTCGCCATCATGGCGTTACTCTGGCAGAAGGTTGTAGTAGTCATCTTAAAGGGGTTCTCCATGATGGATTGGCAGGGTCCGACTCCCGCCTCAGCCGTAAAAGTGGTTGTGCCCAGCGCTTAAGTACTGTGAGATGTAGTACCAGGAATGGCCACCAAGGGCGAGGAGCCACCAATCACACGCCGGAGGCCAATCCCAAGTCCCGCCCCAGAGGACAGGACAATGATATATCTAGAATGTATATACCCCCAGACTGCACCCCCAGGGCCCAGGTACCTCACTGCAGTAGGCCGCCACACTGCTGCTTGGCAACCTGCCCGCGGAGCGGCAGTTAGATGAGGCTCCGCCCCCAGCAGGAGAGCATACACATGTTACATACATATCTATACCTGCTAAATGTAAATCTCCTCTATTATGAACCCCTTCACACTGAAACCCATGTCTGAACACAGAATATAGGCATTTTGCAGAATTCATCAGGTTTGCCAGTCAGTCATCTGGAAAAGTTGGGTGACGTGTCTTAGGCTGCGTTCACACACAATGCGTTCTCACTGTTTTTGTTGTTCAGATGTTACTTAACTCTATAGCAAAATACTGTGACGTTTACAACAGTGCTCCGGTTTTTGGTGTTTTAGGCTGAGGCCACACGTTGCAAAAATGCAGATTTTTTTTTCTTGGTGCAGATTTTGCTGCGGTTTTTGAGCCAAAAGCCAAGAATGGATTGAGCAGGAAGGAGAAGTAGAAGAAGTAGAAGAACTTCCTATATAATTCCCATTCCGTTTGTAACTATTTTCAGCTCAAAAAAAAAAAAAAAATGCAGCAAAATTTGCAACAAAAAAAAAAAAAAAAGTTGCATTGCTGCAACGTGTGGCCTCAGCCTTATAGTGTTTTGTGGTGCGTGTGGATAGTTTTTTTTATGTTGGTTTCTTTACAGGACTTCAAAAAACACCAGAAAACAAATGCCCGTATAAAATGTGAAAACACTCACAAAACCCCCCAGACATCACTGACCACGTGTGACACACGACGTATTTTTACGCATGTGTGCCGCAGCTCTAAGGAGAATACGTGACGCAGCGGCCAGCGCTGCAGAGGAGGCCGGGCGATGGCGGCCGCACTAATCTCTAATGGGCTAATGCAATAATCGGTAGCCGCGCAGGTGCAGCCGCACGTTATCTACAGATTATTTTTATCTAGAATTTTCTTACCATTTTATCTTGCAGTAAAGTCATAAAACAGCAGCGCAGACCGTCAGCCAATGGAGCAAAACCGCCAGAGCCCCTGGAAGGGGACGGCAAATCCAACCTGGACTTACTAGAAGATCCGCCGCAGAAATGCGAAGCCGAGCCGTAGATGAGCAGATCCGTGTCACATTACACTGCACTAGAGCGCACATGATCCGGCGCTAAGGGCATGTTTTAGGAGGATCTGATGTGGATATTAGCGCAGAATCTTCACTGAAATCCACAATGTGTGAACAGGGGTCAAGGAGTCCTGGCAGTGGGGAGACATTATTACTACAAGCTTCATTACAGTCCCAACACCCAGAATACAACCGGGCGGCAGCCCCACAGCCTGCACCCCGACTATAACATGGCAGCAGTCTCACAGTGTGTACTCTGCCCATACAGTAACGTAGAACAAGACTTCAGGTGTGAACACGTCACAAGGGCCTCACACACAGCGGGACATGGCCATATTACTGAGTAGTCCTCCTCTAGTAGCCATGTCTCAGCAGGTGACCTCAGTGGGGCCCCTAGACCTATACTGTACAATGGCCCCACAAGCAGAGCTGAGCCGGTCACTAGGCACAGGACGTAGTGCAGTGGGTTAGCCGCCAAGGCCCGCCACCATCTAATCCGCTGCCATGTACATTACCCCACATGCTTAGAAAAAAATAAAAAAGATAAAAACACCAACAAAAATCTGCCACGCGCCCCCATTCTCAGGCCTGGTATGTCAATTTACGTCGAGGGTTGTTCCTGCAATGCAAAGGCTGAAGTAGCTGAAGGCGGACACAAAATACACCCCATCTCAGGCATTTTCAGGCACTTTTCACACAGGCCTGAAGCTCAATTTCCATGATGGACAACCAGCTGTGGAGAGGTCACACATGGACACGCTCAAATAGGGCAAATCTATGGCAGGGCAGAAGCGCAGCTCTAACAAACTCAGCTCTGCTACATCTGTAAATAAGAGACAGCTGGTGACATCTTGTGGACACAACCTGCATGCTGGTGTCACTAGTGCAAGGGTCATGGAGATCGGTGTACACTGGGGGGAGCGACAGGAACGAGGCAAAAGTCAGGAGGGGACATCACGTCATGGACGGAGGAGGAGAGTAATAATCAGGCTGTCAGGGCAGGTCTGCTGGGAGTTGTAGTTTCATGACAGCTAGGTGTAAGGTCATGCTGGGAGTTGTAGTTTCACAACAGCTACACACATCTTTATAAGAAAGGCAGCATTAGATGTCATTGTAGAAGAGATAAGAGGACACGACGGGCGCCGCTGATCACATTACGTACAAATCCCTATAAGCGGATGTTCACAAGCTGCAGATTTGTTCTGCTGAATAGTTTTGTTTCTGCAGCAGGTCCAGAGATTTCTGAAAACCCCAATCAGGTGAATGAAGCAAATCTGCGGTGTGTGAACACAGCCCTAATGAACACCACATTCCTACTGCGTCTTACAGCAAAAGCAAAGCATTGGCTTAATCGTGAAATCCTTCAGAGCAAAAGTCCTTTCATCTGGGATCTGATAGTCCAGACAACAATGTGCTCATCATCTTGTGGTTTCCCAGTTCATGCAATATCCTGGATTAGTGGCCGTAATAAGCCGTCACTATCAGAACTTCCACCTTTACATAGTACGGGGTCTGGAGGGGATTAGACAAGTATCCCCTGCTAAATTCTGCCATTCCCTTTGTGGAACAGAGACAGGTGGCCAAAAAACAAGTGACAAGCAAAACACAACCATACGGGGGGAGTCACCTGTCAGGGTGTAGAGGGCCCTCTGTAACACCACATCGCTTCAGACCCCAGACCAGGGCCGCACGCAGCCCTCCCGGACCCTTTCTAGCCCGTTGGGCCCCAACAAGTACGACTACAACCGCTGCATTTCCAGTAACAGTGCATCCTTTCTTGTGGAACTACAAGTCTTAGTGTGGCTGTAGAAACCTCCACTGAGCACTCTGGGACTTTTAGTTCCACAACACAAGCTACGTTACTATTCCAGGACAATAAATATTTGCAATGGTTTCCGGGTTGTTGCCCATGAGCGATCTTCTTGCTCGGCCACTACAAATGCCAGTTTGACCCCAGGACGTTGAATCTGACTCGTAAAACCTGGGGCGCGTACCTGTTACCAGGGCTGGGCCTGTGGATAGTTGTATCTCCACCATAACAATCCCTGAGCACAAACGTGACACCATCACAAACACATTCACACCCTTGTTTTTTTTTTTTTCTTTAATCGTTGACGTAGCCGCCCAGGGTGCAGGATGCGGGCAGAGGCTGGGGCACGCTACCCCGGCTTACACTATATAACACAGGTGTCACAATTTAAAGGGGCACTCTACATGAAGCCTCACTGTCACTGTCACTTGTGTAGTTGTAGGCAGCCTCTAGCTCTCTGTTATCAGCCAATTCAGGCGGTAAAGGCAAAAGCAAACAATTATCTTCACCCGTCATCACGACTTTGACTCTGGCGGTGACAGGAGCAGCAGCGGCACGTCATAGTAGTCGACGACTGACCGATGAAGAGGAAACACACGCACAGGAAGGAAACGGAGTGGATCGTAGAGCCGCTGACCTGACGAGACCCACAATACGGCTCCATTAATAGGAACACAGGCGTGTTCATCGCTGACATCACGGAGCATGAGATGGCACGCCGGGCTCAGTCGTGTCATAAGAAACCACACAGCAGTCACATGAGACACTCCATCATAGTCAGAGTGACAACCACTGGCGGCACCATTGACAACAGGAGCTCAGAAAACAATAGGAAGACTTAACTACCCTGCAGAGTCATAGGCAGGGATGGGTGTCACCTGCCCTCACCCCTCACCTACTTACGCCTGACCCGAAGGTGCAACGTCCTAAGAGTCACTCTTTAACAAAGCACTTAAGTCAGCTCAGTCATCCCCCCCAGCCTCCCCTCCCCCTCTCTGAGTCCAGAGTCCCTCGCTCTATGACTTTGCAGGTTGTTAAGTGGTCCCTGGCACATGGGGGTGGTCTCCGCCGATGACATTCCACCTTGCCCACAAGTCCTGGGCTCAGCCTCCCCTTCCTGGGGCCTCCACATAATTACTAACTGCTGAGGCTACACGCCGGCCCTTCATACACATGTACAAGGTCTCCACAGCTTTTCTCTGCTGACTCCTCAGGTGGCTGGTACGTGTTATCTGCAGCTTTACATAGGACTGCAGGTGAACCAACAGAGTTATCACAATGTCCACTAATGAATGACACGCTGAGCTCTGCTACATCAGCAGGACGTCAGTCTTACGCTCTTCACAATACTTGTCCTGAACTTTGTCAGCAGGACGCCTAGCGATGGGCTCTGCCGCCTAACACCTGATTTCACCATGGACTATCACACCCATCCTTCCCCTTTTCGTCCGCCTTGCTCTCCCCTCTCACAAGACATTCCAGATGTGACAGACTTCATACAGGCTCTGTAAGTGGGTGGGAAGAGAGAGTAGGGTGACCTTCCCTCCATCCTGTGCCTGGCACACTCAGAGACTGGCACATACATCCACTGGCTGCTTAACGCTCTCTTGCCCAGCCTGGAGACATTAGTCAGTCACATTACAGGCCTGTCACCCCTCGACATGCCACATGGGACTGATGGCAGCGAGGCACCTCAAGACCTTGCACCCTCTGCAAGACAGGCAGACACTTCACCAGCCCCCTAGGTGCCAACTTTGCCCGCCATGAAACAAGTTGCTTACCTGATGTTGTGAAGTGGATTCCTGACACTCCCAAGCTGACAGCGAGAGCGTGAAAGAGGGAAAGGAGGAAGGAAGGAGAAAGAGAGGGAGATCTGGGTAACCACACCCCTGAGTGACTCAACTTCACTCTGCAAACATCAGAGCTCCTGCCTGCCCGCTGGTAATAAGGGAGGGCTCTGAACTGGAGACAGTGGTGAGGCCCGCACAACAGGCCCAGCAATAGCGGACACACCCTTCCTACACACCAGTAATCCCTCCACACCCTCCTATAGCTGGAGGAAAGGAAAAGGGCAAGCCGCTGGAGGGGAACTAGAAATTCCAGCAAGTCCTGCAGGTTCAGTTTGCTTCAACTGTATAATACTAGCAACAGTAACAACATGTCCAATGTATCGGCGCCCTTCTAGGATACAATGTATCCCCCAGGGCAACAGGTGAAGAGAGGGGCGTCTGTTCCCAGACCGCGCCCCAAACAACACAGATCCATTTATTCGAGATTTCATACAAACTTCCAAATCTAACAAATTTGAGATCTATACGGTGAATATATTTTTTGCTGCGAATCTCACTAAAAACGTGTTCACACAATTGTGGTAAGAGATGGTTGTGAAAAACAGATGAAATGTTGAAGTCCGCGTCGGACATTTTGCCTCCGTTCTCCATATAGGCTGGTCTTCATGATCCAGATGACGCAGCGCACACCGCACCATGGCTCAGGTGCGTCCTCCACCAGACTGTGAGATCCGTGTCCGCTCATAGCTGCTGTAGATTTCTGATTCGGTGGCATAAATGTTAGAGAATTTGGCAAAGGTGTTGGCTCCTCCCATGCCCCGCCCCTGCCTATTTTTCACAGGTGGCGAGGACGACATAAAAACGCTACTTTATATTATTTTAGCTTATAGTGGCCTTTAAAAGTTCAAGTTTGTTGCGTATTTTACATAAAAAAGTGTCCCATATTCTTAGTGAATCCCCAACGTATTTTAAAAATGGCCGCCTCATGGCCTTATTTCACGTATGAATGAGGCCTAATGTGGATTTTGCTGTAAATTCACCCCTGCCACATTGAAAGGGGTTAAACATCTACAGTGAAAATATAATAAAATCCACAATCCCATGTGAATATCCGGACGTAAAAACTGCGCCGCCTGCAGATCAGATGTGTAACGTCTCATCCACCCGTCTGCTCCAGATTTTACTAGTAATTCCCTCTTGTGTAGACTTATCCTAATACTGGTGTAGAGGTGCCCGGCATGTGTCATGTCTGCCATGTGTCGGATGTATCTGTATAGTGATACTATTAGGCAGGGGGGTCTGGATAGAAAGTATCACAGTGCACTACTAGTCCCAGCAGTTTTACCTGCACTGAATGTAGTCCTGTATGATGGGTTTGTTGTAGTATTGGTTGGAAGGTAAACCAGCGGGGCCCTGTGTAGCTGCTGACGTCCGGTGTGTGGCCCCCAATAGGACCTGCTACATACATACACACATTTTTGTGACTGTATTTCCCTATGTATCTATGTAATGACACACTACATGTATAATAGTGTGCGAGGCCTCCTGGATATAACGTATCGGTAACCACCGCCGCAGCTCCCCGGACGCTCCTTAGCAGTAAAGAGGCAGCGTGTGAAGCGCTCTGGGGTAAACGCTGATGTGTGAAAATACTGGAGAGATGCGCTTTCTAGAAATCGCTGCTCTCCGGAGAGCGGACAGACGTATTAATAAGGAGCCCTCTGGAGCGCTAACTGGAGGAGCCATCATCAATACCCTAACTGCATGGAGAGTCTATTAACCCTTGTGTAGCGGGGATAGGAAGCAGAAGTAGGGAGTCATACACACACAGTCCCTGTGGCCTTGTACTATAGAGCCATAGGCACTCCATATGGCACCGTGTCATGGAGACAAAACCCCTGCAAGCAATGCTTCCTTATACTGCTATAATATGGCGCCCAGACTGCTGTGCATGGGGGAGCACAAAGTACAACCTGCGGGGGATACAGGGCTGTCGTAGACTCATGTGCGTGATCCCTAAGTAGACAAAGAGTACCAAAAAAAACCTAAAAACTTTCAACCCAGGTGTGAAATAGTTTTTGCAATAAAAGTATGAAGGTGCTCACATACCTTCAATAGTGTTCAACTGACAGCTATTCCTCTGCACACTGACAACTATTCCTCTGGACACTGACAGCTATTCCTCTGCACACTGACAACTATTCCTCTGGACACTGACAACTATTCCTCTGCACACTGACAGCTATTCCTCTGCACACTGACAACTATTCCTCTGCACACTGACAACTATTCCTCTGCACACTGACAGCTATTCCTCTGCACACTGACAACTATTCCTCTGCACACTGACAACTATTCCTCTGCACACTGACAACTATCCCTCTGCACACTGACAGCTATTCCTCTGCACACTGACAGCTATTCCTCTGCACACTGACAACTATTCCTCTGCACACTGACAGCTATTCCTCTGCACACTGACAGCTATTCCTCTGGACACTGACAACTATTCCTTTGCACACTGACAACTATTCCTCTGCACACTGACAACTATTCCTCTGCACACTGACAGCTATTCCTCTGCACACTGACAGCTATTCCTCTGGACACTGACAACTATTCCTCTGCACACTGACAACTATTCCTCTGCACACTGACAACTATTCCTCTGCACACTGACAACTATTCCTCTGGACACTGACAACTATTCCTCTGCACACTGACAACTATTCCTCTGCACACTGACAGCTATTCCTCTGGACACTGACAGCTATTCCTCTGCACACTGACAACTATTCCTCTGCACACTGACAGCTATTCCTCTGGACACTGACAGCTATTCCTCTGCACACTGACAACTATTCCTCTGCACACTGACAGCTATTCCTCTGGACACTGACAGCTATTCCTCTGCACACTGACAACTATTCCTCTGCACACTGACAACTATTCCTCTGCACACTGACAGCTATTCCTCTGCACACTGACAACTATTCCTCTGGACACTGACAACTATTCCTCTGCACACTGACAGCTATTCCTTTGCACACTGACAGCTATTCCTCTGCACACTGACAACTATTCCTCTGCACACTGACAACTATTCCTCTGCACACTGACAGCTATTCCTCTGGACACTGACAGCTATTCCTCTGGACACTGACAGCTATTCTGACAACTATTCCTCTGCACACTGACAGCTATTCCTCTGCACACTGACAACTATTCCTCTGCACACTGACAACTATTCCTCTGGACACTGACAACTATTCCTCTGCACACTGACAACTATTCCTCTGCACACTGACAGCTATTCCTCTGGACACTGACAACTATTCCTCTGCACACTGACAGCTATTCCTCTGGACACTGACAACTATTCCTCTGCACACTGACAGCTATTCCTCTGCACACTGACAACTATTCCTCTGCACACTGACAACTATTCCTCTGGACACTGACAGCTATTCCTCTGCACACTGACAGCTATTCCTCTGCACACTGACAGCTATTCCTCTGCACACTGACAGCTATTCCTCTGCACACTGACAACTATTCCTCTGCACACTGACAGCTATTCCTCTGGACACTGACAGCTATTCCTCTGCACACTGACAACTATTCCTCTGCACACTGACAGCTATTCCTCTGGACACTGACAGCTATTCCTCTGCACACTGACAACTATTCCTCTGCACACTGACAACTATTCCTCTGCACACTGACAACTATTCCTCTGCACACTGACAGCTATTCCTCTGCACACTGACAACTATTCCTCTGGACACTGACAACTATTCCTCTGCACACTGACAGCTATTCCTCTGCACACTGACAGCTATTCCTCTGCACACTGACAACTATTCCTCTGCACACTGACAACTATTCCTCTGGACACTGACAACTATTCCTCTGCACACTGACAGCTATTCCTCTGGACACTGACAGCTATTCTGCACAACAACTATTCCTCTGCACACTGACAACTATTCCTCTGCACACTGACAGCTATTCCTCTGGACACTGACAACTATTCCTCTGCACACTGACAACTATTCCTCTGGACACTGACAACTATTCCTCTGCACACTGACAGCTATTCCTCTGCACACTGACAACTATTCCTCTGCACACTGACAACTATTCCTCTGGACACTGACAGCTATTCCTCTGCACACTGACAGCTATTCCTCTGCACACTGACAGCTATTCCTCTGCACACTGACAGCTATTCCTCTGCACACTGACAACTATTCCTCTGCACACTGACAACTATTCCTCTGCACACTGACAACTATTCCTCTGCACACTGACAACTATTCCTCTGCACACTGACAACTATTCCTCTGCACAGTGACAGCTATTCCTCTGCACATTGACAGCTATTCCTCTGGATACTGACAACTATTCCTCTGCACACTGACAGCTATTCCTCTGCACACTGACAGCTATTCCTCTGCACACTGACAACTATTCCTCTGCACACTGACAGCTATTCCTCTGCACACTGACAGCTATTCCTCTGCACACTGACAGCTATTCCTCTGCACACTGACAGCTATTCTGACAACTATTCCTCTGCACACTGACAACTATTCCTCTGCACACTGACAGCTATTCCTCTGCACACTGACAGCTATTCCTCTGGACACTGACAACTATTCCTTTGGACACTGACAGCTATTCCTCTGCACACTGACAGCTATTCTGACAACTATTCCTCTGCACACTGACAACTATTCCTCTGCACACTGACAACTATTCCTCTGCACACTGACAGCTATTCCTCTGCACACTGACAGCTATTCTGACAACTATTCCTCTGCACACTGACAACTATTCCTCTGGACACTGACAACTATTCCTCTGGACACTGACAACTATTCCTCTGCACACTGACAGCTATTCCTCTGCACACTGACAACTATTCCTCTGCACACTGACAACTATTCCTCTGCACACTGACAGCTATTCCTCTGGACACTGACAACTATTCCTCTGCACACTGACAGCTATTCCTCTGCACACTGACAGCTATTCCTCTGCACACTGACAGCTATTCCTCTGCACACTGACAACTATTCCTCTGGCTCCTCTGCCCTGCACTTTCCTCTGCCCTGCGTTTCCTCTGCCTGCGCTTTCCTCTGCCCTGCCTTTCCTCTGGACACTGACAACTATTCCTCTGCACACTGACAGCTATTCCTCTGGACACTGACAACTATTCCTCTGGACACTGACAACTATTCTGACAACTATTCCTCTGGACACTGACAGCTATTCCTCTGCACACTGACAGCTATTCCTCTGGACACTGACAGCTATTCCTCTGCACACTGACAGCTATTCCTCTGCACACTGACAGCTATTCCTCTGGACACTGACAACTATTCCTCTGGACACTGACAACTATTCTGACATACGTATTCCTCTGCACACTGACAGCTATTCCTCTGCACACTGACAGCTATTCCTCTGCACACTGACAACTATTCCTCTGCACACTGACAGCTATTCCTCTGCACACTGACAGCTATTCCTCTGCACACTGACAGCTATTCCTCTGCACACTGACAACTATTCCTTTGTTTTCCTCTGCACACTGACAACTATTCCTCTGCACACTGACAGCTATTCCTCTGCACACTTTTGACAACTATTCCTCTGCACACTGACAACTATTCCTCTGCACACTGACACTATTCCTCTGCACACTGACAACTATTCCTTTGCACACTGACAACTATTCCTCTGCACACTGACAACTATTCCTCTGCACACTGACAGCTATTCCTCTGCACACTGACAGCTATTCCTCTGCACACTGACAACTATTCCTCTGCACACTGACAACTATTCCTCTGCACACTGACAACTATTCCTGCGCCTGCACACTGACAACTATTCCTCTGCACACTGACAGCTATTCCTCTGCACACTGACAACTATTCCTCTGCACACTGACAACTATTCCTCTGCACACTGAAAACACACTGACAACTATTCCTCTGCACACTGACAACTATTCCTCTGCACACTGACAGCTATTCCTCTGCACACTGACAGCTATTCCTCTGCACACTGACAACTATTCCTCTGCACACTGACAACTATTCCTCTGCACACTGACAGCTATTCCTCTGCACACTGACAGCTATTCCTCTGCACACTGACAGCTATTCCTCTGCACACTGACAACTATTCCTCTGCACACTGACAGCTATTCCTCTGCACACTGACAGCTATTCCTCTGCACACTGACAACTATTCCTCTGCACACTGACAGCTATTCCTCTGCACACTGACAGCTATTCCTCTGGACACTGACAACTATTCTGACAACTATTCCTCTGGACACTGACAGCTATTCCTCTGCACACTGACAACTATTCCTCTGCACACTGACAGCTATTCCTCTGGACACTGACAACTATTCCTCTGGACACTGACAACTATTCTGACAACTATTCCTCTGGACACTGACAGCTATTCCTCTGCACACTGACAACTATTCCTCTGCACACTGACAGCTATTCCTCTGCACACTGACAGCTATTCCTCTGCACACTGACAGCTATTCCTCTGCACACTGACAGCTATTCCTCTGCACACTGACAGCTATTCCTCTGCACACTGACAACTATTCCTCTGCACACTGACAGCTATTCCTCTGCACACTGACAGCTATTCCTCTGCACACTGACAGCTATTCCTCTGCACACTGACAACTATTCCTCTGCACACTGGCAGCTATTCCTCTGCACACTGACAACTATTCCTCTGCACACTGACAACTATTCCTCTGCACACTGACAGCTATTCCTTTGCACACTGACAACTATTCCTCTGCACACTGACAACTATTCCTTTGCACACTGACAGCTATTCCTCTGCACACTGACAGCTATTCCTCTGCACACTGACAGCTATTCTGACAACTATTCCTCTGCACACTGACAACTATTCCTCTGCACACTGACAACTATTCCTCTGCACACTGACAACTATTCCTCTGCACACTGACAGCTATTCCTTTGCACATTGACAACTATTCCTCTGCACACTGACAACTATTCCTCTGCACACTGACAACTATTCCTCTGCACACTGACAGCTATTCCTCTGCACACTGACAGCTATTCCTCTGCACACTGACAACTATTCCTCTGCACACTGACAACTATTCCTCTGCACACTGACAGCCATTCCTCTGCACACTGACAGCTATTCCTCTGCACACTGACAACTATTCCTCTGCACACTGACAACTATTCCTCTGCACACTGACAGCTATTCCTCTGCACACTGACAGCTATTCCTCTGCACACTGACAACTATTCCTCTGCACACTGACAGCTATTCCTCTGCACACTGACAACTATTCCTCTGGACACTGACAACTATTCTGACAACTATTCCTCTGGACACTGACAGCTATTCCTCTGCACACTGACAACTATTCCTCTGCACACTGACAGCTATTCCTCTGGACACTGACAACTATTCCTCTGGACACTGACAACTATTCTGACAACTATTCCTCTGGACACTGACAACTATTCCTCTGCACACTGACAACTATTCCTCTGCACACTGACAGCTATTCCTCTGCACACTGACAACTATTCCTCTGCACACTGACAACTATTCCTCTGCACACTGACAGCTATTCCTTTGCACACTGACAACTATTCCTCTGCACACTGACAACTATTCCTCTGCACACTGACAGCTATTCCTCTGCACACTGACAGCTATTTCTCTGCACACTGACAGCTATTCTGACAACTATTCCTCTGCACACTGACAACTATTCCTCTGCACACTGACAACTATTCCTCTGCACACTGACAGCTATTCCTCTGCACACTGACAACTATTCCTCTGCACACTGACAGCTATTCCTCTGCACACTGACAGCTATTCCTCTGCACACTGACAGCTATTCTGACAACTATTCCTCTGCACACTGACAACTATTCCTCTGCACACTGACAACTATTCCTCTGCACACTGACAACTATTCCTCTGCACACTGACAGCTATTCCTCTGCACACTGACAGCTATTCCTCTGCACACTGACAACTATTCCTCTGCACACTGACAACTATTCCTCTGCACACTGACAACTATTCCTCTGCACACTGACAACTATTCCTCTGCACACTGACAGCTATTCCTCTGCACACTGACAGCTATTCCTCTGCACACTGACAACTATTCCTCTGCACACTGACAACTATTCCTCTGCACACTGACAACTATTCCTCTGCACACTGACAACTATTCCTCTGCACACTGACAGCTATTCCTCTGCACACTGACAGCTATTCCTCTGCACACTGACAACTATTCCTCTGCACACTGACAGCTATTCCTCTGCACACTGACAACTATTCCTCTGCACACTGACAGCTATTCCTCTGCACACTGACAACTATTCCTCTGCACACTGACAACTATTCCTCTGCACACTGACAGCTATTCCTCTGGACACTGACAACTATTCCTCTGCACACTGACAGCTATTCCTCTGCACACTGACAGCTATTCCTCTGCACACTGACAACTATTCCTCTGCACACTGACAACTATTCCTCTGCACACTGACAGCTATTCCTCTGGACACTGACAACTATTCCTCTGGACACTGACAACTATTCTGACAACTATTCCTCTGGACACTGACAACTATTCCTCTGCACACTGACAGCTATTCCTCTGCACACTGACAACTATTCCTCTGCACACTGACAGCTATTCCTCTGCACACTGACTATTCCTCTGCACACTGACAGCTATTCCTCTGCACACTGACAACTATTCCTCTGCACACTGACAGCTATTCCTCTGCACACTGACAACTATTCCTCTGCACACTGACAACTATTCCTCTGCACACTGACAGCTATTCCTCTGCACACTGACAACTATTCCTCTGCACACTGACAACTATTCCTCTGCACACTGACAGCTATTCCTCTGCACACTGACAGCTATTCCTCTGCACACTGACAGCTATTCCTCTGGATACTGACAACTATTCCTCTGCACACTGACAGCTATTCCTCTGCACACTGACAGCTATTCCTCTGCACACTGACAACTATTCCTCTGCACACTGACAGCTATTCCTCTGCACACTGACAGCTATTCCTCTGCACACTGACAGCTATTCCTCTGCACACTGACAGCTATTCTGACAACTATTCCTCTGCACACTGACAACTATTCCTCTGCACACTGACAGCTATTCCTCTGCACACTGACAGCTATTCCTCTGGACACTGACAACTATTCCTTTGGACACTGACAGCTATTCCTCTGCACACTGACAGCTATTCTGACAACTATTCCTCTGCACACTGACAACTATTCCTCTGCACACTGACAACTATTCCTCTGCACACTGACAGCTATTCCTCTGCACACTGACAGCTATTCTGACAACTATTCCTCTGCACACTGACAACTATTCCTCTGGACACTGACAACTATTCCTCTGGACACTGACAACTATTCCTCTGCACACTGACAGCTATTCCTCTGCACACTGACAACTATTCCTCTGCACACTGACAACTATTCCTCTGCACACTGACAGCTATTCCTCTGGACACTGACAACTATTCCTCTGCACACTGACAGCTATTCCTCTGCACACTGACAGCTATTCCTCTGCACACTGACAGCTATTCCTCTGCACACTGACAACTATTCCTCTGGACACTGACAACTATTCCTCTGCACACTGACAGCTATTCCTCTGGACACTGACAACTATTCCTCTGGACTCTGACAACTATTCTGACAACTATTCCTCTGGACACTGACAGCTATTCCTCTGCACACTGACAGCTATTCCTCTGGACACTGACAGCTATTCCTCTGCACACTGACAGCTATTCCTCTGGACACTGACAACTATTCCTCTGGACACTGACAACTATTCTGACAACTATTCCTCTGGACACTGACAGCTATTCCTCTGCACACTGACAGCTATTCCTCTGCACACTGACAACTATTCCTCTGCACACTGACAGCTATTCCTCTGCACACTGACAGCTATTCCTCTGCACACTGACAGCTATTCCTCTGCACACTGACAACTATTCCTCTGCACACTGACAACTATTCCTCTGCACACTGACAACTATTCCTCTGCACACTGACAGCTATTCCTCTGCACACTGACAGCTATTCCTCTGCACACTGACAACTATTCCTTTGCACACTGACAACTATTCCTCTGCACACTGACAACTATTCCTCTGCACACTGACAGCTATTCCTCTGCACACTGACAGCTATTCTGACAACTATTCCTCTGCACACTGACAACTATTCCTCTGCACACTGACAACTATTCCTCTGGACACTGACAACTATTCCTCTGCACACTGACAACTATTCCTCTGCACACTGACAACTATTCCTCTGCACACTGACAACTATTCCTCTGCACACTGACAGCTATTCCTCTGCACACTGACAGCTATTCCTCTGCACACTGACAACTATTCCTCTGCACACTGACAGCTATTCCTCTGCACACTGACAACTATTCCTCTGCACACTGACAGCTATTCCTCTGCACACTGACAACTATTCCTCTGCACACTGACAACTATTCCTCTGCACACTGACAACTATTCCTCTGCACACTGACAGCTATTCCTCTGCACACTGACAACTATTCCTCTGCACACTGACAACTATTCCTCTGCACACTGACAACTATTCCTCTGCACACTGACAGCTATTCCTCTGCACACTGACAGCTATTCCTCTGCACACTGACAGCTATTCCTCTGCACACTGACAGCTATTCCTCTGCACACTGACAACTATTCCTCTGCACACTGACAACTATTCCTCTGCACACTGACAACTATTCCTCTGCACACTGACAACTATTCCTCTGCACACTGACAACTATTCCTCTGCACAGTGACAGCTATTCCTCTGCACATTGACAGCTATTCCTCTGGATACTGACAACTATTCCTCTGCACACTGACAGCTATTCCTCTGCACACTGACAGCTATTCCTCTGCACACTGACAACTATTCCTCTGCACACTGACAGCTATTCCTCTGCACACTGACAGCTATTCCTCTGCACACTGACAGCTATTCCTCTGCACACTGACAGCTATTCTGACAACTATTCCTCTGCACACTGACAACTATTCCTCTGCACACTGACAGCTATTCCTCTGCACACTGACAGCTATTCCTCTGGACACTGACAACTATTCCTTTGGACACTGACAGCTATTCCTCTGCACACTGACAGCTATTCTGACAACTATTCCTCTGCACACTGACAACTATTCCTCTGCACACTGACAACTATTCCTCTGCACACTGACAGCTATTCCTCTGCACACTGACAGCTATTCTGACAACTATTCCTCTGCACACTGACAACTATTCCTCTGGACACTGACAACTATTCCTCTGGACACTGACAACTATTCCTCTGCACACTGACAGCTATTCCTCTGCACACTGACAACTATTCCTCTGCACACTGACAACTATTCCTCTGCACACTGACAGCTATTCCTCTGGACACTGACAACTATTCCTCTGCACACTGACAGCTATTCCTCTGCACACTGACAGCTATTCCTCTGCACACTGACAGCTATTCCTCTGCACACTGACAACTATTCCTCTGGACACTGACAACTATTCCTCTGCACACTGACAGCTATTCCTCTGGACACTGACAACTATTCCTCTGGACACTGACAACTATTCTGACAACTATTCCTCTGGACACTGACAGCTATTCCTCTGCACACTGACAGCTATTCCTCTGGACACTGACAGCTATTCCTCTGCACACTGACAGCTATTCCTCTGCACACTGACAGCTATTCCTCTGGACACTGACAACTATTCCTCTGGACACTGACAACTATTCTGACAACTATTCCTCTGGACACTGACAGCTATTCCTCTGCACACTGACAGCTATTCCTCTGCACACTGACAACTATTCCTCTGCACACTGACAGCTATTCCTCTGCACACTGACAGCTATTCCTCTGCACACTGACAGCTATTCCTCTGCACACTGACAACTATTCCTCTGCACACTGACAACTATTCCTCTGCACACTGACAACTATTCCTCTGCACACTGACAGCTATTCCTCTGCACACTGACAGCTATTCCTCTGCACACTGACAACTATTCCTTTGCACACTGACAACTATTCCTCTGCACACTGACAACTATTCCTCTGCACACTGACAGCTATTCCTCTGCACACTGACAGCTATTCTGACAACTATTCCTCTGCACACTGACAACTATTCCTCTGCACACTGACAACTATTCCTCTGGACACTGACAACTATTCCTCTGCACACTGACAACTATTCCTCTGCACACTGACAACTATTCCTCTGCACACTGACAACTATTCCTCTGCACACTGACAGCTATTCCTCTGCACACTGACAGCTATTCCTCTGCACACTGACAACTATTCCTCTGCACACTGACAGCTATTCCTCTGCACACTGACAACTATTCCTCTGCACACTGACACTTTCCTCTGCACACTGACAACTATTCCTCTGCACACTGACAACTATTCCTCTGCACACTGACAACTATTCCTCTGCACACTGACAGCTATTCCTCTGCACACTGACAGCTATTCCTCTGCACACTGACAACTATTCCTCTGCACACTGACAACTATTCCTCTGCACACTGACAACTATTCCTCTGCACACTGACAACTATTCCTCTGCACACTGACAGCTATTCCTCTGCACACTGACAGCTATTCCTCTGCACACTGACAACTATTCCTCTGCACACTGACAACTATTCCTCTGCACACTGACAGCTATTCCTCTGCACACTGACAGCTATTCCTCTGCACACTGACAGCTATTCCTCTGCACACTGACAACTATTCCTCTGCACACTGACAGCTATTCCTCTGCTCACTGACAGCTATTCCTCTGCACACTGACAACTATTCCTCTGCACACTGACAGCTATTCCTCTGCACACTGACAGCTATTCCTCTGGACACTGACAACTATTCTGACAACTATTCCTCTGGACACTGACAGCTATTCCTCTGCACACTGACAACTATTCCTCTGCACACTGACAGCTATTCCTCTGGACACTGACAACTATTCCTCTGGACACTGACAACTATTCTGACAACTATTCCTCTGGACACTGACAGCTATTCCTCTGCACACTGACAACTATTCCTCTGCACACTGACAGCTATTCCTCTGCACACTGACAGCTATTCCTCTGCACACTGACAGCTATTCCTCTGCACACTGACAGCTATTCCTCTGCACACTGACAGCTATTCCTCTGCACACTGACAGCTATTCCTCTGCACACTGACAGCTATTCCTCTGCACACTGACAACTATTCCTCTGCACACTGACAGCTATTCCTCTGCACACTGACAACTATTCCTCTGCACACTGACAACTATTCCTCTGCACACTGACAACTATTCCTCTGCACACTGACAGCTATTCCTTTGCACACTGACAACTATTCCTCTGCACACTGACAACTATTCCTCTGCACACTGACAGCTATTCCTCTGCACACTGACAGCTATTCCTCTGCACACTGACAGCTATTCTGACAACTATTCCTCTGCACACTGACAACTATTCCTCTGCACACTGACAACTATTCCTCTGCACACTGACAACTATTCCTCTGCACACTGACAGCTATTCCTTTGCACATTGACAACTATTCCTCTGCACACTGACAACTATTCCTCTGCACACTGACAACTATTCCTCTGCACACTGACAGCTATTCCTCTGCACACTGACAGCTATTCCTCTGCACACTGACAACTATTCCTCTGCACACTGACAACTATTCCTCTGCACACTGACAGCCATTCCTCTGCACACTGACAGCTATTCCTCTGCACACTGACAACTATTCCTCTGCACACTGACAACTATTCCTCTGCACACTGACAGCTATTCCTCTGCACACTGACAGCTATTCCTCTGCACACTGACAACTATTCCTCTGCACACTGACAGCTATTCCTCTGCACACTGACAACTATTCCTCTGGACACTGACAACTATTCTGACAACTATTCCTCTGGACACTGACAGCTATTCCTCTGCACACTGACAACTATTCCTCTGCACACTGACAGCTATTCCTCTGGACACTGACAACTATTCCTCTGGACACTGACAACTATTCTGACAACTATTCCTCTGGACACTGACAACTATTCCTCTGCACACTGACAACTATTCCTCTGCACACTGACAGCTATTCCTCTGCACACTGACAACTATTCCTCTGCACACTGACAACTATTCCTCTGCACACTGACAGCTATTCCTTTGCACACTGACAACTATTCCTCTGCACACTGACAACTATTCCTCTGCACACTGACAGCTATTCCTCTGCACACTGACAGCTATTTCTCTGCACACTGACAGCTATTCTGACAACTATTCCTCTGCACACTGACAACTATTCCTCTGCACACTGACAACTATTCCTCTGCACACTGACAGCTATTCCTCTGCACACTGACAACTATTCCTCTGCACACTGACAGCTATTCCTCTGCACACTGACAGCTATTCCTCTGCACACTGACAGCTATTCTGACAACTATTCCTCTGCACACTGACAACTATTCCTCTGCACACTGACAACTATTCCTCTGCACACTGACAACTATTCCTCTGCACACTGACAGCTATTCCTCTGCACACTGACAGCTATTCCTCTGCACACTGACAACTATTCCTCTGCACACTGACAACTATTCCTCTGCACACTGACAACTATTCCTCTGCACACTGACAACTATTCCTCTGCACACTGACAGCTATTCCTCTGCACACTGACAGCTATTCCTCTGCACACTGACAACTATTCCTCTGCACACTGACAACTATTCCTCTGCACACTGACAACTATTCCTCTGCACACTGACAACTATTCCTCTGCACACTGACAGCTATTCCTCTGCACACTGACAGCTATTCCTCTGCACACTGACAACTATTCCTCTGCACACTGACAGCTATTCCTCTGCACACTGACAACTATTCCTCTGCACACTGACAGCTATTCCTCTGCACACTGACAACTATTCCTCTGCACACTGACAACTATTCCTCTGCACACTGACAGCTATTCCTCTGGACACTGACAACTATTCCTCTGCACACTGACAGCTATTCCTCTGCACACTGACAGCTATTCCTCTGCACACTGACAACTATTCCTCTGCACACTGACAACTATTCCTCTGCACACTGACAGCTATTCCTCTGGACACTGACAACTATTCCTCTGGACACTGACAACTATTCTGACAACTATTCCTCTGGACACTGACAACTATTCCTCTGCACACTGACAGCTATTCCTCTGCACACTGACAACTATTCCTCTGCACACTGACAGCTATTCCTCTGCACACTGACTTTCCTCTGCCACTGACAGCTATTCCTCTGCACACTGACAACTATTCCTCTGCACACTGACAGCTATTCCTCTGCACACTGACAACTATTCCTCTGCACACTGACAACTATTCCTCTGCACACTGACAGCTATTCCTCTGCACACTGACAACTATTCCTCTGCACACTGACAACTATTCCTCTGCACACTGACAGCTATTCCTCTGCACACTGACAGCTATTCCTCTGCACACTGACAGCTATTCCTCTGGATACTGACAACTATTCCTCTGCACACTGACAGCTATTCCTCTGCACACTGACAGCTATTCCTCTGCACACTGACAACTATTCCTCTGCACACTGACAGCTATTCCTCTGCACACTGACAGCTATTCCTCTGCACACTGACAGCTATTCCTCTGCACACTGACAGCTATTCTGACAACTATTCCTCTGCACACTGACAACTATTCCTCTGCACACTGACAGCTATTCCTCTGCACACTGACAGCTATTCCTCTGGACACTGACAACTATTCCTTTGGACACTGACAGCTATTCCTCTGCACACTGACAGCTATTCTGACAACTATTCCTCTGCACACTGACAACTATTCCTCTGCACACTGACAACTATTCCTCTGCACACTGACAGCTATTCCTCTGCACACTGACAGCTATTCTGACAACTATTCCTCTGCACACTGACAACTATTCCTCTGGACACTGACAACTATTCCTCTGGACACTGACAACTATTCCTCTGCACACTGACAGCTATTCCTCTGCACACTGACAACTATTCCTCTGCACACTGACAGCTATTCCTCTGCACACTGACAGCTATTCCTCTGCACACTGACAACTATTCCTCTGGACACTGACAACTATTCCTCTGCACACTGACAGCTATTCCTCTGGACACTGACAACTATTCCTCTGGACTCTGACAACTATTCTGACAACTATTCCTCTGGACACTGACAGCTATTCCTCTGCACACTGACAGCTATTCCTCTGGACACTGACAGCTATTCCTCTGCACACTGACAGCTATTCCTCTGGACACTGACAACTATTCCTCTGGACACTGACAACTATTCTGACAACTATTCCTCTGGACACTGACAGCTATTCCTCTGCACACTGACAGCTATTCCTCTGCACACTGACAACTATTCCTCTGCACACTGACAGCTATTCCTCTGCACACTGACAGCTATTCCTCTGCACACTGACAGCTATTCCTCTGCACACTGACAACTATTCCTCTGCACACTGACAACTATTCCTCTGCACACTGACAACTATTCCTCTGCACACTGACAGCTATTCCTCTGCACACTGACAGCTATTCCTCTGCACACTGACAACTATTCCTTTGCACACTGACAACTATTCCTCTGCACACTGACAACTATTCCTCTGCACACTGACAGCTATTCCTCTGCACACTGACAGCTATTCTGACAACTATTCCTCTGCACACTGACAACTATTCCTCTGCACACTGACAACTATTCCTCTGGACACTGACAACTATTCCTCTGCACACTGACAACTATTCCTCTGCACACTGACAACTATTCCTCTGCACACTGACAACTATTCCTCTGCACACTGACAGCTATTCCTCTGCACACTGACAGCTATTCCTCTGCACACTGACAACTATTCCTCTGCACACTGACAGCTATTCCTCTGCACACTGACAACTATTCCTCTGCACACTGACAGCTATTCCTCTGCACACTGACAACTATTCCTCTGCACACTGACAACTATTCCTCTGCACACTGACAACTATTCCTCTGCACACTGACAGCTATTCCTCTGCACACTGACAACTATTCCTCTGCACACTGACAACTATTCCTCTGCACACTGACAACTATTCCTCTGCACACTGACAGCTATTCCTCTGCACACTGACAGCTATTCCTCTGCACACTGACAACTATTCCTCTGCACACTGACAACTATTCCTCTGCACACTGACAGCTATTCCTCTGCACACTGACAGCTATTCCTCTGCACACTGACAGCTATTCCTCTGCACACTGACAACTATTCCTCTGCACACTGACAGCTATTCCTCTGCACACTGACAGCTATTCCTCTGCACACTGACAACTATTCCTCTGCACACTGACAGCTATTCCTCTGCACACTGACAGCTATTCCTCTGGACACTGACAACTATTCTGACAACTATTCCTCTGGACACTGACAGCTATTCCTCTGCACACTGACAACTATTCCTCTGCACACTGACAGCTATTCCTCTGGACACTGACAACTATTCCTCTGGACACTGACAACTATTCTGACAACTATTCCTCTGGACACTGACAGCTATTCCTCTGCACACTGACAACTATTCCTCTGCACACTGACAGCTATTCCTCTGCACACTGACAGCTATTCCTCTGCACACTGACAGCTATTCCTCTGCACACTGACAGCTATTCCTCTGCACACTGACAGCTATTCCTCTGCACACTGACAACTATTCCTCTGCACACTGACAGCTATTCCTCTGCACACTGACAGCTATTCCTCTGCACACTGACAGCTATTCCTCTGCACACTGACAACTATTCCTCTGCACACTGGCAGCTATTCCTCTGCACACTGACAACTATTCCTCTGCACACTGACAACTATTCCTCTGCACACTGACAACTATTCCTCTGCACACTGACAACTATTCCTCTGCACACTGACAACTATTCCTCTGCACACTGACAACTATTCCTCTGCACACTGACAGCTATTCCTCTGCACACTGACAACTATTCCTCTGCACACTGACAACTATTCCTCTGCACACTGACAACTATTCCTCTGCACACTGACAGCTATTCCTCTGCACACTGACAACTATTCCTCTGCACACTGACAACTATTCCTCTGCACACTGACAGCTATTCCTCTGCACACTGACAACTATTCCTCTGCACACTGACAACTATTCCTCTGCACACTGACAACTATTCCTCTGCACACTGACAACTATTCCTCTGCACACTGACAGCCATTCCTCTGCACACTGACAGCTATTCCTCTGCACACTGACAACTATTCCTCTGCACACTGACAACTATTCCTCTGCACACTGACAGCTATTCCTCTGCACACTGACAGCTATTCCTCTGCACACTGACAACTATTCCTCTGCACACTGACAGCTATTCCTCTGCACACTGACAACTATTCCTCTGGACACTGACAACTATTCTGACAACTATTCCTCTGGACACTGACAGCTATTCCTCTGCACACTGACAACTATTCCTCTGCACACTGACAGCTATTCCTCTGGACACTGACAACTATTCCTCTGGACACTGACAACTATTCTGACAACTATTCCTCTGGACACTGACAACTATTCCTCTGCACACTGACAACTATTCCTCTGCACACTGACAGCTATTCCTCTGCACACTGACAACTATTCCTCTGCACACTGACAACTATTCCTCTGCACACTGACAGCTATTCCTTTGCACACTGACAACTATTCCTCTGCACACTGACAACTATTCCTCTGCACACTGACAGCTATTCCTCTGCACACTGACAGCTATTTCTCTGCACACTGACAGCTATTCTGACAACTATTCCTCTGCACACTGACAACTATTCCTCTGCACACTGACAACTATTCCTCTGCACACTGACAGCTATTCCTCTGCACACTGACAACTATTCCTCTGCACACTGACAGCTATTCCTCTGCACACTGACAGCTATTCCTCTGCACACTGACAGCTATTCTGACAACTATTCCTCTGCACACTGACAACTATTCCTCTGCACACTGACAACTATTCCTCTGCACACTGACAACTATTCCTCTGCACACTGACAGCTATTCCTCTGCACACTGACAGCTATTCCTCTGCACACTGACAACTATTCCTCTGCACACTGACAACTATTCCTCTGCACACTGACAACTATTCCTCTGCACACTGACAACTATTCCTCTGCACACTGACAGCTATTCCTCTGCACACTGACAGCTATTCCTCTGCACACTGACAGCTATTCCTCTGCACACTGACAACTATTCCTCTGCACACTGACAACTATTCCTCTGCACACTGACAACTATTCCTCTGCACACTGACAGCTATTCCTCTGCACACTGACAGCTATTCCTCTGCACACTGACAGCTATTCCTCTGCACACTGACAGCTATTCCTCTGCACACTGACAACTATTCCTCTGCACACTGACAGCTATTCCTCTGCACACTGACAACTATTCCTCTGCACACTGACAGCTATTCCTCTGCACACTGACAGCTATTCCTCTGCACACTGACAACTATTCCTCTGCACACTGACAACTATTCCTCTGCACACTGACAACTATTCCTCTGCACACTGACAACTATTCCTCTGCACACTGACAACTATTCCTCTGCACACTGACAGCTATTCCTCTGCACACTGACAGCTATTTCTCTGCACACTGACAGCTATTCTGACAACTATTCCTCTGCACACTGACAACTATTCCTCTGCACACTGACAACTATTCCTCTGCACACTGACAGCTATTCCTCTGCACACTGACAACTATTCCTCTGCACACTGACAGCTATTCCTCTGCACACTGACAGCTATTCCTCTGCACACTGACATTTTGCAACTATTCCTCTGCACACTGACAACTATTCCTCTGCACACTGACAACTATTCCTCTGCACACTGACAACTATTCCTCTGCACACTGACAGCTATTCCTCTGCACACTGACAGCTATTCCTCTGCACACTGACAACTATTCCTCTGCACACTGACAACTATTCCTCTGCACACTGACAACTATTCCTCTGCACACTGACAACTATTCCTCTGCACACTGACAGCTATTCCTCTGCACACTGACAGCTATTCCTCTGCACACTGACAACTATTCCTCTGCACACTGACAACTATTCCTCTGCACACTGACAACTATTCCTCTGCACACTGACAACTATTCCTCTGCACACTGACAGCTATTCCTCTGCACACTGACAGCTATTCCTCTGCACACTGACAACTATTCCTCTGCACACTGACAGCTATTCCTCTGCACACTGACAACTATTCCTCTGCACACTGACAGCTATTCCTCTGCACACTGACAACTATTCCTCTGCACACTGACAACTATTCCTCTGCACACTGACAGCTATTCCTCTGGACACTGACAACTATTCCTCTGCACACTGACAGCTATTCCTCTGCACACTGACAGCTATTCCTCTGCACACTGACAACTATTCCTCTGCACACTGACAACTATTCCTCTGCACACTGACAGCTATTCCTCTGGACACTGACAACTATTCCTCTGGACACTGACAACTATTCTGACAACTATTCCTCTGGACACTGACAACTATTCCTCTGCACACTGACAGCTATTCCTCTGCACACTGACAACTATTCCTCTGCACACTGACAGCTATTCCTCTGCACACTGACTATTCCTCTGCACACTGACAGCTATTCCTCTGCACACTGACAACTATTCCTCTGCACACTGACAGCTATTCCTCTGCACACTGACAACTATTCCTCTGCACACTGACAACTATTCCTCTGCACACTGACAGCTATTCCTCTGCACACTGACAACTATTCCTCTGCACACTGACCAACCTATGCCCCTCTGCACACTGACAGCTATTCCTCTGCACACTGACAGCTATTCCTCTGCACACTGACAGCTATTCCTCTGGATACTGACAACTATTCCTCTGCACACTGACAGCTATTCCTCTGCACACTGACAGCTATTCCTCTGCACACTGACAACTATTCCTCTGCACACTGACAGCTATTCCTCTGCACACTGACAGCTATTCCTCTGCACACTGACAGCTATTCCTCTGCACACTGACAGCTATTCTGACAACTATTCCTCTGCACACTGACAACTATTCCTCTGCACACTGACAGCTATTCCTCTGCACACTGACAGCTATTCCTCTGGACACTGACAACTATTCCTTTGGACACTGACAGCTATTCCTCTGCACACTGACAGCTATTCTGACAACTATTCCTCTGCACACTGACAACTATTCCTCTGCACACTGACAACTATTCCTCTGCACACTGACAGCTATTCCTCTGCACACTGACAGCTATTCTGACAACTATTCCTCTGCACACTGACAACTTAAAAAAAAAAATATTCCTCTGGACACTGACAACTATTCCTCTGCACACTGACAGCTATTCCTCTGCACACTGACAACTATTCCTCTGCACACTGACAACTATTCCTCTGCACACTGACAGCTATTCCTCTGGACACTGACAACTATTCCTCTGCACACTGACAGCTATTCCTCTGCACACTGACAGCTATTCCTCTGCACACTGACAGCTATTCCTCTGCACACTGACAACTATTCCTCTGGACACTGACAACTATTCCTCTGCACACTGACAGCTATTCCTCTGGACACTGACAACTATTCCTCTGGACTCTGACAACTATTCTGACAACTATTCCTCTGGACACTGACAGCTATTCCTCTGCACACTGACAGCTATTCCTCTGGACACTGACAGCTATTCCTCTGCACACTGACAGCTATTCCTCTGGACACTGACAACTATTCCTCTGGACACTGACAACTATTCTGACAACTATTCCTCTGGACACTGACAGCTATTCCTCTGCACACTGACAGCTATTCCTCTGCACACTGACAACTATTCCTCTGCACACTGACAGCTATTCCTCTGCACACTGACAGCTATTCCTCTGCACACTGACAGCTATTCCTCTGCACACTGACAACTATTCCTCTGCACACTGACAACTATTCCTCTGCACACTGACAACTATTCCTCTGCACACTGACAGCTATTCCTCTGCACACTGACAGCTATTCCTCTGCACACTGACAACTATTCCTCTGCACACTGACAACTATTCCTCTGCACACTGACAACTATTCCTCTGCACACTGACAGCTATTCCTCTGCACACTGACAGCTATTCTGACAACTATTCCTCTGCACACTGACAACTATTCCTCTGGACACTGACAACTATTCCTCTGGACACTGACAACTATTCCTCTGCACACTGACAACTATTCCTCTGCACACTGACAACTATTCCTCTGCACACTGACAACTATTCCTCTGCACACTGACAGCTATTCCTCTGCACACTGACAGCTATTCCTCTGCACACTGAGAACTATTCCTCTGCACACTGACAGCTATTCCTCTGCACACTGACAACTATTCCTCTGCACACTGACAGCTATTCCTCTGCACACTGACAACTATTCCTCTGCACACTGACAACTATTCCTCTGCACACTGACAACTATTCCTCTGCACACTGACAGCTATTCCTCTGCACACTGACAACTATTCCTCTGCACACTGACAACTATTCCTCTGCACACTGACAACTATTCCTCTGCACACTGACAACTATTCCTCTGCACACTGACAGCTATTCCTCTGCACACTGACAGCTATTCCTCTGCACACTGACAACTATTCCTCTGCACACTGACAACTATTCCTCTGCACACTGACAGCTATTCCTCTGCACACTGACAGCTATTCCTCTGCACACTGACAGCTATTCCTCTGCACACTGACAACTATTCCTCTGCACACTGACAGCTATTCCTCTGCACACTGACAGCTATTCCTCTGCACACTGACAACTATTCCTCTGCACACTGACAGCTATTCCTCTGCACACTGACAGCTATTCCTCTGGACACTGACAACTATTCTGACAACTATTCCTCTGGACACTGACAGCTATTCCTCTGCACACTGACAACTATTCCTCTGCACACTGACAGCTATTCCTCTGGACACTGACAACTATTCCTCTGGACACTGACAACTATTCCCTCTGGACACTGACAACTATTCCTCTGCACACTGACAGCTATTCCTCTGCACACTGACAACTATTCCTCTGCACACTGACAGCTATTCCTCTGCACACTGACAGCTATTCCTCTGCACACTGACAGCTATTCCTCTGCACACTGACAGCTATTCCTCTGCACACTGACAACTATTCCTCTGCACACTGACAGCTATTCCTCTGCACACTGACAGCTATTCCTCTGCACACTGACAGCTATTCCTCTGCACACTGACAACTATTCCTCTGCACACTGGCAGCTATTCCTCTGCACACTGACAACTATTCCTCTGCACACTGACAACTATTCCTCTGCACACTGACAGCTATTCCTTTGCACACTGACAACTATTCCTCTGCACACTGACAACTATTCCTCTGCACACTGACAGCTATTCCTCTGCACACTGACAGCTATTCCTCTGCACACTGACAGCTATTCTGACAACTATTCCTCTGCACACTGACAACTATTCCTCTGCACACTGACAACTATTCCTCTGCACACTGACAACTATTCCTCTGCACACTGACAACTATTCCTCTGCACACTGACAGCTATTCCTCTGCACACTGACAGCTATTCCTCTGCACACTGACAACTATTCCTCTGCACACTGACAACTATTCCTCTGCACACTGACAGCTATTCCTCTGCACACTGACAGCTATTCCTCTGCACACTGACAACTATTCCTCTGCACACTGACAACTATTCCTCTGCACACTGACAGCTATTCCTCTGCACACTGACAGCTATTCCTCTGCACACTGACAACTATTCCTCTGCACACTGACAGCTATTCCTCTGCACACTGACAACTATTCCTCTGGACACTGACAACTATTCTGACAACTATTCCTCTGGACACTGACAGCTATTCCTCTGCACACTGACAACTATTCCTCTGCACACTGACAGCTATTCCTCTGGACACTGACAACTATTCCTCTGGACACTGACAACTATTCTGACAACTATTCCTCTGGACACTGACAGCTATTCCTCTGCACACTGACAACTATTCCTCTGCACACTGACAACTATTCCTCTGCACACTGACAGCTATTTCTTTGCACACTGACAACTATTCCTCTGCACACTGACAACTATTCCTCTGCACACTGACAGCTATTCCTCTGCACACTGACAGCTATTCCTCTGCACACTGACAGCTATTCTGACAACTATTCCTCTGCACACTGACAACTATTCCTCTGCACACTGACAACTATTCCTCTGCACACTGACAGCTATTCCTCTGCACACTGACAACTATTCCTCTGCACACTGACAGCTATTCCTCTGCACACTGACAGCTATTCCTCTGCACACTGACAGCTATTCTGACAACTATTCCTCTGCACACTGACAACTATTCCTCTGCACACTGACAACTATTCCTCTGCACACTGACAACTATTCCTCTGCACACTGACAGCTATTCCTCTGCACACTGACAGCTATTCCTCTGCACACTGACAACTATTCCTCTGCACACTGACAACTATTCCTCTGCACACTGACAACTATTCCTCTGCACACTGACAACTATTCCTCTGCACACTGACAGCTATTCCTCTGCACACTGACAGCTATTCCTCTGCACACTGACAACTATTCCTCTGCACACTGACAGCTATTCCTCTGCACACTGACAACTATTCCTCTGCACACTGACAACTATTCCTCTGCACACTGACAGCTATTCCTCTGCACACTGACAACTATTCCTCTGCACACTGACAACTATTCCTCTGCACACTGACAGCTATTCCTCTGCACACTGACAACTATTCCTCTGGACACTGACAACTATTCTGACAACTATTCCTCTGGACACTGACAGCTATTCCTCTGCACACTGACAACTATTCCTCTGCACACTGACAGCTATTCCTCTGGACACTGACAACTATTCCTCTGGACACTGACAACTATTCTGACAACTATTCCTCTGGACACTGACAGCTATTCCTCTGCACACTGACAACTATTCCTCTGCACACTGACAACTATTCCTCTGCACACTGACAGCTATTTCTTTGCACACTGACAACTATTCCTCTGCACACTGACAACTATTCCTCTGCACACTGACAGCTATTCCTCTGCACACTGACAGCTATTCCTCTGCACACTGACAGCTATTCTGACAACTATTCCTCTGCACACTGACAACTATTCCTCTGCACACTGACAACTATTCCTCTGCACACTGACAGCTATTCCTCTGCACACTGACAACTATTCCTCTGCACACTGACAGCTATTCCTCTGCACACTGACAGCTATTCCTCTGCACACTGACAGCTATTCTGACAACTATTCCTCTGCACACTGACAACTATTCCTCTGCACACTGACAACTATTCCTCTGCACACTGACAACTATTCCTCTGCACACTGACAACTATTCCTCTGCACACTGACAACTATTCCTCTGCACACTGACAGCTATTCCTCTGCACACTGACAACTATTCCTCTGCACACTGACAGCTATTCCTCTGCACACTGACAGCTATTCCTCTGCACACTGACAGCTATTCCTCTGCACACTGACAGCTATTCCTCTGCACACTGACTATCCTCTGCACACTGACAACTATTCCTCTGCACACTGACAACTATTCCTCTGCACACTGACAGCTATTCCTCTGCACACTGACAACTATTCCTCTGCACACTGACAGCTATTCCTCTGCACACTGACTATTCCTCTGCACACTGACAGCTATTCCTCTGCACACTGACAACTATTCCTCTGCACACTGACAGCTATTCCTCTGCACACTGACAACTATTCCTCTGCACACTGACAACTATTCCTCTGGACACTGACAACTATTCCTCTGGACACTGACAACTATTCTGACAACTATTCCTCTGGACACTGACAGCTATTCCTCTGCACACTGACAACTATTCCTCTGCACACTGACAACTATTCCTCTGCACACTGACAGCTATTTCTTTGCACACTGACAACTATTCCTCTGCACACTGACAACTATTCCTCTGCACACTGACAGCTATTCCTCTGCACACTGACAGCTATTCCTCTGCACACTGACAGCTATTCTGACAACTATTCCTCTGCACACTGACAACTATTCCTCTGCACACTGACAACTATTCCTCTGCACACTGACAGCTATTCCTCTGCACACTGACAACTATTCCTCTGCACACTGACAGCTATTCCTCTGCACACTGACAGCTATTCCTCTGCACACTGACAGCTATTCTGACAACTATTCCTCTGCACACTGACAACTATTCCTCTGCACACTGACAACTATTCCTCTGCACACTGACAACTATTCCTCTGCACACTGACAACTATTCCTCTGCACACTGACAACTATTCCTCTGCACACTGACAGCTATTCCTCTGCACACTGACAACTATTCCTCTGCACACTGACAGCTATTCCTCTGCACACTGACAGCTATTCCTCTGCACACTGACAGCTATTCCTCTGCACACTGACAGCTATTCCTCTGCACACTGACTATTCCTCTGCACACTGACAACTATTCCTCTGCACACTGACAACTATTCCTCTGCACACTGACAGCTATTCCTCTGCACACTGACAACTATTCCTCTGCACACTGACAGCTATTCCTCTGCACACTGACTATTCCTCTGCACACTGACAGCTATTCCTCTGCACACTGACAACTATTCCTCTGCACACTGACAGCTATTCCTCTGCACACTGACAACTATTCCTCTGCACACTGACAACTATTCCTCTGCACACTGACAGCTATTCCTCTGGACACTGACAACTATTCCTCTGCACACTGACAGCTATTCCTCTGCACACTGACAGCTATTCCTCTGCACACTGACAACTATTCCTCTGCACACTGACAACTATTCCTCTGGACACTGACAACTATTCCTCTGCACACTGACAGCTATTCCTCTGGACACTGACAACTATTCCTCTGGACACTGACAACTATTCTGACAACTATTCCTCTGGACACTGACAACTATTCCTCTGCACACTGACAGCTATTCCTCTGCACACTGACAACTATTCCTCTGCACACTGACAGCTATTCCTCTGCACACTGACTATTCCTCTGCACACTGACAGCTATTCCTCTGCACACTGACAACTATTCCTCTGCACACTGACAGCTATTCCTCTGCACACTGACAACTATTCCTCTGCACACTGACAACTATTCCTCTGCACACTGACAGCTATTCCTCTGCACACTGACAACTATTCCTCTGCACACTGACAACTATTCCTCTGCACACTGACAGCTATTCCTCTGCACACTGACAGCTATTCCTCTGCACACTGACAGCTATTCCTCTGCACAGTGAGAACTATTCCTCTGCACACTGACAGCTATTCCTCTGCACACTGACAACTATTCCTCTGCACACTGACAGCTATTCCTCTGCACACTGACAACTATTCCTCTGGACACTGACAACTATTCTGACAACTATTCCTCTGGACACTGACAGCTATTCCTCTGCACACTGACAACTATTCTGACAACTATTCCTCTGCACACTGACAGCTATTCCTCTGGACACTGACAACTATTCTGACAACTATTCCTCTGGACACTGACAGCTATTCCTCTGCACACTGACAACTATTCCTCTGCACACTGACAGCTATTCCTCTGCACACTGACAGCTATTCCTCTGCACACTGACAACTATTCCTCTGCACACTGACAGCTATTCCTCTGCACACTGACAGCTATTCCTCTGCACACTGACAGCTATTCCTCTGCACACTGACAGCTATTCCTCTGCACACTGACAACTATTCCTCTGCACACTGACAACTATTCCTCTGCACACTGACAGCTATTCCTCTGGACACTGACAACTATTCCTCTGGACACTGACAACTATTCTGACAACTATTCCTCTGGACACTGACAGCTATTCCTCTGCACACTGACAACTATTCCTCTGCACACTGACAGCTATTCCTCTGCACACTGACAGCTATTCCTCTGCACACTGACAGCTATTCCTCTGCACACTGACAGCTATTCCTCTGCACACTGACAACTATTCCTCTGCACACTGACAGCTATTCCTCTGCACACTGACAGCTATTCCTCTGCACACTGACAGCTATTCCTCTGCACACTGACAACTATTCCTCTGCACACTGGCAGCTATTCCTCTGCACACTGACAACTATTCCTCTGCACACTGACAACTATTCCTCTGCACACTGACAGCTATTCCTTTGCACACTGACAACTATTCCTCTGCACACTGACAACTATTCCTCTGCACACTGACAGCTATTCCTCTGCACACTGACAGCTATTCCTCTGCACACTGACAGCTATTCTGACAACTATTCCTCTGCACACTGACAACTATTCCTCTGCACACTGACAGCTATTCCTCTGCACACTGACAACTATTCCTCTGCACACTGACAGCTATTCCTCTGCACACTGACAGCTATTCCTCTGCACACTGACAGCTATTCTGACAACTATTCCTCTGCACACTGACAACTATTCCTCTGCACACTGACAACTATTCCTCTGCACACTGACAACTATTCCTCTGCACACTGACAGCTATTCCTCTGCACACTGACAGCTATTCCTCTGCACACTGACAACTATTCCTCTGCACACTGACAACTATTCCTCTGCACACTGACAACTATTCCTCTGCACACTGACAACTATTCCTCTGCACACTGACAGCTATTCCTCTGCACACTGACAACTATTCCTCTGCACACTGACAGCTATTCCTCTGCACACTGACAGCTATTCCTCTGCACACTGACAGCTATTCTGACAACTATTCCTCTGCACACTGACAACTATTCCTCTGCACACTGACAACTATTCCTCTGCACACTGACAACTATTCCTCTGCACACTGACAGCTATTCCTCTGCACACTGACAGCTATTCCTCTGCACACTGACAACTATTCCTCTGCACACTGACAACTATTCCTCTGCACACTGACAGCTATTCCTCTGCACACTGACAGCTATTCCTCTGCACACTGACAGCTATTCCTCTGCACACTGACAGCTATTCCTCTGCACACTGACTATTCCTCTGCACACTGACAACTATTCCTCTGCACACTGACAACTATTCCTCTGCACACTGACAGCTATTCCTCTGCACACTGACAACTATTCCTCTGCACACTGACAGCTATTCCTCTGCACACTGACTATTCCTCTGCACACTGACAGCTATTCCTCTGCACACTGACAACTATTCCTCTGCACACTGACAGCTATTCCTCTGCACACTGACAACTATTCCTCTGCACACTGACAGCTATTCCTCTGGACACTGACAACTATTCCTCTGCACACTGACAGCTATTCCTCTGCACACTGACAGCTATTCCTCTGCACACTGACAACTATTCCTCTGCACACTGACAACTATTCCTCTGGACACTGACAACTATTCCTCTGCACACTGACAGCTATTCCTCTGGACACTGACAACTATTCCTCTGGACACTGACAACTATTCTGACAACTATTCCTCTGGACACTGACAACTATTCCTCTGCACACTGACAGCTATTCCTCTGCACACTGACAACTATTCCTCTGCACACTGACAGCTATTCCTCTGCACACTGACTATTCCTCTGCACACTGACAGCTATTCCTCTGCACACTGACAACTATTCCTCTGCACACTGACAGCTATTCCTCTGCACACTGACAACTATTCCTCTGGACACTGACAACTATTCCTCTGCACACTGACAGCTATTCTGACAACTATTCCTCTGCACACTGACAGCTATTCCTCTGGACACTGACAACTATTCTGACAACTATTCCTCTGGACACTGACAGCTATTCCTCTGCACACTGACAACTATTCCTCTGCACACTGACAGCTATTCCTCTGCACACTGACAACTATTCCTCTGCACACTGACAACTATTCCTCTGCACACTGACAGCTATTCCTCTGCACACTGACAGCTATTCCTCTGCACACTGACAGCTATTCCTCTGCACACTGACAGCTATTCCTCTGCACACTGACAACTATTCCTCTGCACACTGACAACTATTCCTCTGCACACTGACAACTATTCCTCTGCACACTGACAACTATTCCTCTGCACACTGACAGCTATTCCTCTGCACACTGACAACTATTCCTCTGCACACTGACAGCTATTCCTCTGCACACTGACAACTATTCCTCTGCACACTGACAGCTATTCCTCTGCACACTGACAACTATTCCTCTGGACACTGACAACTATTCTGACAACTATTCCTCTGGACACTGACAGCTATTCCTCTGCACACTGACAACTATTCTGACAACTATTCCTCTGCACACTGACAGCTATTCCTCTGGACACTGACAACTATTCTGACAACTATTCCTCTGGACACTGACAGCTATTCCTCTGCACACTGACAACTATTCCTCTGCACACTGACAGCTATTCCTCTGCACACTGACAGCTATTCCTCTGCACACTGACAACTATTCCTCTGCACACTGACAGCTATTCCTCTGCACACTGACAGCTATTCCTCTGCACACTGACAGCTATTCCTCTGCACACTGACAGCTATTCCTCTGCACACTGACAACTATTCCTCTGCACACTGACAACTATTCCTCTGCACACTGACAGCTATTCCTCTGCACACTGACAACTATTCCTCTGCACACTGACAGCTATTCCTCTGCACACTGACAACTATTCCTCTGCACACTGACAGCTATTCCTCTGCACACTGACAGCTATTCCTCTGCACACTGACAGCTATTCCTCTGCACACTGACAGCTATTCCTCTGCACACTGACAACTATTCCTCTGCACACTGACAACTATTCCTCTGCACACTGACAGCTATTCCTCTGGACACTGACAACTATTCCTCTGGACACTGACAACTATTCTGACAACTATTCCTCTGGACACTGACAGCTATTCCTCTGCACACTGACAACTATTCCTCTGCACACTGACAGCTATTCCTCTGCACACTGACAGCTATTCCTCTGCACACTGACAGCTATTCCTCTGCACACTGACAGCTATTCCTCTGCACACTGACAGCTATTCCTCTGCACACTGACAGCTATTCCTCTGCACACTGACAGCTATTCCTCTGCACACTGACAACTATTCCTCTGCACACTGGCAGCTATTCCTCTGCACACTGACAACTATTCCTCTGCACACTGACAACTATTCCTCTGCACACTGACAGCTATTCCTTTGCACACTGACAACTATTCCTCTGCACACTGACAACTATTCCTCTGCACACTGACAGCTATTCCTCTGCACACTGACAGCTATTCCTCTGCACACTGACAGCTATTCTGACAACTATTCCTCTGCACACTGACAACTATTCCTCTGCACACTGACAACTATTCCTCTGCACACTGACAGCTATTCCTCTGCACACTGACAACTATTCCTCTGCACACTGACAGCTATTCCTCTGCACACTGACAGCTATTCCTCTGCACACTGACAGCTATTCTGACAACTATTCCTCTGCACACTGACAACTATTCCTCTGCACACTGACAACTATTCCTCTGCACACTGACAACTATTCCTCTGCACACTGACAGCTATTCCTCTGCACACTGACAACTATTCCTCTGCACACTGACAACTATTCCTCTGCACACTGACAACTATTCCTCTGCACACTGACAACTATTCCTCTGCACACTGACAACTATTCCTCTGCACACTGACAACTATTCCTCTGCACACTGACAGCTATTCCTCTGCACACTGACAGCTATTCCTCTGCACACTGACAACTATTCCTCTGCACACTGACAGCTATTCCTCTGCACACTGACAACTATTCCTCTGCACACTGACAACTATTCCTCTGCACACTGACAGCTATTCCTCTGCACACTGACAACTATTCCTCTGCACACTGACAACTATTCCTCTGCACACTGACAGCTATTCCTCTGCACACTGACAGCTATTCCTCTGCACACTGACAGCTATTCCTCTGCACACTGACAGCTATTCCTCTGCACACTGACTATTCCTCTGCACACTGACAACTATTCCTCTGCACACTGACAACTATTCCTCTGCACACTGACAGCTATTCCTCTGCACACTGACAACTATTCCTCTGCACACTGACAGCTATTCCTCTGCACACTGACTATTCCTCTGCACACTGACAGCTATTCCTCTGCACACTGACAACTATTCCTCTGCACACTGACAGCTATTCCTCTGCACACTGACAACTATTCCTCTGCACACTGACAACTATTCCTCTGCACACTGACAGCTATTCCTCTGGACACTGACAACTATTCCTCTGCACACTGACAGCTATTCCTCTGCACACTGACAGCTATTCCTCTGCACACTGACAACTATTCCTCTGCACACTGACAACTATTCCTCTGGACACTGACAACTATTCCTCTGCACACTGACAGCTATTCCTCTGGACACTGACAACTATTCCTCTGGACACTGACAACTATTCCTCTGCACACTGACAGCTATTCCTCTGCACACTGACAACTATTCCTCTGCACACTGACAGCTATTCCTCTGCACACTGACTATTCCTCTGCACACTGACAGCTATTCCTCTGCACACTGACAACTATTCCTCTGCACACTGACAGCTATTCCTCTGCACACTGACAACTATTCCTCTGGACACTGACAACTATTCCTCTGCACACTGACAGCTATTCTGACAACTATTCCTCTGCACACTGACAGCTATTCCTCTGGACACTGACAACTATTCTGACAACTATTCCTCTGGACACTGACAGCTATTCCTCTGCACACTGACAACTATTCCTCTGCACACTGACAGCTATTCCTCTGCACACTGACAACTATTCCTCTGCACACTGACAACTATTCCTCTGCACACTGACAGCTATTCCTCTGCACACTGACAGCTATTCCTCTGCACACTGACAGCTATTCCTCTGCCACTGACAACTATTCCTCTGCACACTGACAACTATTCCTCTGCACACTGACAACTATTCCTCTGCACACTGACAACTATTCCTCTGCACACTGACAGCTATTCCTCTGCACACTGACAACTATTCCTCTGCACACTGACAGCTATTCCTCTGCACACTGACAACTATTCCTCTGCACACTGACAGCTATTCCTCTGCACACTGACAACTATTCCTCTGGACACTGACAACTATTCTGACAACTATTCCTCTGGACACTGACAGCTATTCCTCTGCACACTGACAACTATTCTGACAACTATTCCTCTGCACACTGACAGCTATTCCTCTGGACACTGACAACTATTCTGACAACTATTCCTCTGGACACTGACAGCTATTCCTCTGCACACTGACAACTATTCCTCTGCACACTGACAGCTATTCCTCTGCACACTGACAGCTATTCCTCTGCACACTGACAACTATTCCTCTGCACACTGACAGCTATTCCTCTGCACACTGACAGCTATTCCTCTGCACACTGACAGCTATTCCTCTGCACACTGACAGCTATTCCTCTGCACACTGACAACTATTCCTCTGCACACTGACAACTATTCCTCTGCACACTGACAGCTATTCCTCTGGACACTGACAACTATTCCTCTGGACACTGACAACTATTCTGACAACTATTCCTCTGGACACTGACAGCTATTCCTCTGCACACTGACAACTATTCCTCTGCACACTGACAGCTATTCCTCTGCACACTGACAGCTATTCCTCTGCACACTGACAGCTATTCCTCTGCACACTGACAGCTATTCCTCTGCACACTGACAACTATTCCTCTGCACACTGACAGCTATTCCTCTGCACACTGACAGCTATTCCTCTGCACACTGACAGCTATTCCTCTGCACACTGACAACTATTCCTCTGCACACTGACAGCTATTCCTTTGCACACTGACAACTATTCCTCTGCACACTGACAACTATTCCTCTGCACACTGACAGCTATTCCTCTGCACACTGACAGCTATTCCTCTGCACACTGACAGCTATTCTGACAACTATTCCTCTGCACACTGACAACTATTCCTCTGCACACTGACAACTATTCCTCTGCACACTGACAGCTATTCCTCTGCCCTGCCTATTCCTCTGCCCTGCGCTATTCCTCTGCCCTGACGCTATTCCTCTGCCACTGACGCTTTCTGCAACTATTCCTCTGCACACTGACAACTATTCCTCTGCACACTGACAACTATTCCTCTGCCACTGCAACTATTCCTCTGCACACTGACAGCTATTCCTCTGCACACTGACAGCTATTCCTCTGCACACTGACAACTATTCCTCTGCACACTGACAACTATTCCTCTGCACACTGACAACTATTCCTCTGCACACTGACAGCTATTCCTCTGCACACTGACAGCTATTCCTCTGCACACTGACAACTATTCCTCTGCACACTGACAGCTATTCCTCTGTACACTGACAACTATTCCTCTGCACACTGACAACTATTCCTCTGCACACTGACAGCTATTCCTCTGCACACTGACAACTATTCCTCTGCACACTGACAACTATTCCTCTGCACACTGACAGCTATTCCTCTGCACACTGACAGCTATTCCTCTGCACACTGACAGCTATTCCTCTGCACACTGACAGCTATTCCTCTGCACACTGACTATTCCTCTGCACACTGACAACTATTCCTCTGCACACTGACAACTATTCCTCTGCACACTGACAGCTATTCCTCTGCACACTGACAACTATTCCTCTGCACACTGACAGCTATTCCTCTGCACACTGACTATTCCTCTGCACACTGACAGCTATTCCTCTGCACACTGACAACTATTCCTCTGCACACTGACAGCTATTCCTCTGCACACTGACAACTATTCCTCTGCACACTGACAACTATTCCTCTGCACACTGACAGCTATTCCTCTGGACACTGACAACTATTCCTCTGCACACTGACAGCTATTCCTCTGCACACTGACAGCTATTCCTCTGCACACTGACAACTATTCCTCTGCACACTGACAACTATTCCTCTGGACACTGACAACTATTCCTCTGCACACTGACAGCTATTCCTCTGGACACTGACAACTATTCCTCTGGACACTGACAACTATTCTGACAACTATTCCTCTGGACACTGACAACTATTCCTCTGCACACTGACAGCTATTCCTCTGCACACTGACAACTATTCCTCTGCACACTGACAGCTATTCCTCTGCACACTGACTATTCCTGTGCACACTGACAGCTATTCCTCTGCACACTGACAACTATTCCTCTGCACACTGACAGCTATTCCTCTGCACACTGACAACTATTCCTCTGGACACTGACAACTATTCCTCTGCACACTGACAGCTATTCTGACAACTATTCCTCTGCACACTGACAGCTATTCCTCTGGACACTGACAACTATTCTGACAACTATTCCACTGGACACTGACAGCTATTCCTCTGCACACTGACAGCTATTCCTCTGCACACTGACAACTATTCCTCTGCACACTGACAACTATTCCTCTGCACACTGACAGCTATTCCTCTGCACACTGACAGCTATTCCTCTGCACACTGACAGCTATTCCTCTGCACACTGACAACTATTCCTCTGCACACTGACAACTATTCCTCTGCACACTGACAACTATTCCTCTGCACACTGACAACTATTCCTCTGCACACTGACAGCTATTCCTCTGCACACTGACAGCTATTCCTCTGGACACTGACAGCTATTCCTCTGCACACTGACAACTATTCCTCTGCACACTGACAACTATTCCTCTGCACACTGACAGCTATTCCTCTGCACACTGACAGCTATTCCTCTGCACACTGACAGCTATTCCTCTGCACACTGACAGCTATTCCTCTGCACACTGACAGCTATTCCTTTGCACACTGACAACTATTCCTCTGCACACTGACAACTATTCCTATGCACACTGACAGCTATTCCTCTGCACACTGACAGCTATTCCTCTGCACACTGACAGCTATTCTGACAACTATTCCTCTGCACACTGACAACTATTCCTCTGCACACTGACAACTATTCCTCTGCACACTGACAGCTATTCCTTTGCACACTGACAACTATTCCTCTGCACACTGACAACTATTCCTCTGCACACTGACAGCTATTCCTCTGCACACTGACAGCTATTCCTCTGCACACTGACAGCTATTCCTCTGCACACTGACAGCTATTCTGACAACTATTCCTCTGCACACTGACAACTATTCCTCTGCACACTGACAACTATTCCTCTGCACACTGACAGCTATTCCTCTGCACACTGACAGCTATTCCTCTGGACACTGACAACTATTCTGACAACTATTCCTCTGGACACTGCAGCTATTCCTCTGCACACTGACAACTATTCTGACAACTATTCCTCTGCACACTGACAGCTATTCCTCTGGACACTGACAACTATTCCTCTGGACACTGACAGCTATTCCTCTGCACACTGACAACTATTCCTCTGCACACTGACAGCTATTCCTCTGCACACTGACAGCTATTCCTCTGCACACTGACAGCTATTCCTCTGCACACTGACAACTATTCCTCTGCACACTGACAACTATTCCTCTGCACTCTGACAGCTATTCCTCTGCACACTGACAGCTATTCCTCTGCACACTGACAGCTATTCCTCTGCACACTGACAACTATTCCTCTGCACACTGACAACTATTCCTCTGCACACTGACAGCTATTCCTTTGCACACTGACAACTATTCCTCTGCACACTGACAACTATTCCTCTGCACACTGACAGCTATTCCTCTGCACACTGACAGCTATTCCTCTGCACACTGACAGCTATTCTGACAACTATTCCTCTGCACACTGACAACTATTCCTCTGCACACTGACAGCTATTCCTCTGCACACTGACAACTATTCCTCTGCACACTGACAACTATTCCTCTGCACACTGACAACTATTCCTCTGCACACTGACAGCTATTCCTCTGCACACTGACAGCTATTCCTCTGCACACTGACAACTATTCCTCTGCACACTGACAACTATTCCTCTGCACACTGACAACTATTCCTCTGCACACTGACAGCTATTCCTCTGCACACTGACAGCTATTCCTCTGGACACTGACAACTATTCTGACAACTATTCCTCTGGACACTGACAGCTATTCCTCTGCACACTGACAACTATTCTGACAACTATTCCTCTGCACACTGACAGCTATTCCTCTGGACACTGACAACTATTCCTCTGGACACTGACAGCTATTCCTCTGCACACTGACAACTATTCCTCTGCACACTGACAGCTATTCCTCTGCACACTGACAGCTATTCCTCTGCACACTGACAGCTATTCCTCTGCACACTGACAACTATTCCTCTGCACACTGACAACTATTCCTCTGCACTCTGACAGCTATTCCTCTGCACACTGACAGCTATTCCTCTGCACACTGACAGCTATTCCTCTGCACACTGACAACTATTCCTCTGCACACTGACAACTATTCCTCTGCACACTGACAGCTATTCCTTTGCACACTGACAACTATTCCTCTGCACACTGACAACTATTCCTCTGCACACTGACAGCTATTCCTCTGCACACTGACAGCTATTCCTCTGCACACTGACAGCTATTCTGACAACTATTCCTCTGCACACTGACAACTATTCCTCTGCACACTGACAGCTATTCCTCTGCACACTGACAACTATTCCTCTGCACACTGACAACTATTCCTCTGCACACTGACAACTATTCCTCTGCACACTGACAGCTATTCCTCTGCACACTGACAGCTATTCCTCTGCACACTGACAACTATTCCTCTGCACACTGACAACTATTCCTCTGCACACTGACAGCTATTCCTCTGCACACTGACAACTATTCCTCTGCACACTGACAACTATTCCTCTGCACACTGACAACTATTCCTCTGCACACTGACAGCTATTCCTCTGCACACTGACAGCTATTCCTCTGCACACTGACAACTATTCCTCTGCACACTGACAGCTATTCCTCTGCACACTGACAGCTATTCCTCTGCACACTGACAACTATTCCTCTGCACACTGACAACTATTCCTCTGCACACTGACAGCTATTCCTCTGCACACTGACAGCTATTCCTCTGCACACTGACAGCTATTCCTCTGCACACTGACTATTCCTCTGCACACTGACTATTCCTCTGCACACTGACAGCTATTCCTCTGCACACTGACTATTCCTCTGCACACTGACAACTATTCCTCTGCACACTGACAGCTATTCCTCTGCACACTGACAGCTATTCCTCTGCACACTGACAGCTATTCCTCTGCACACTGACAGCTATTCCTCTGCACACTGACAGCTATTCCTCTGCACACTGACAGCTTCTCTGACTCAGTTAAACATCAATGTGGTTTCTGTGCGGAGAGGGGAGTAAGACATTGCTGGACCCGTCCCCCATTTTATTCTGCTGTCTCATTTACTCCTCTTCCACCCATATTACCCCACAGCCCTCTCTTTTTTTTACCCCTTTTTCCAGAGATTTACTCCAAGGATAACAAAAGGATTGGAAGTTGAACATCGGCATGCCCCATCCTTCTCTCTGGACATCATAGGTTGGGGAGACTCAGGAGGCCCCCAGACACATTAGATAGTTGGCTGGTATTTCCGAAATCAGATGGTGATTTGTCTCCTACATATGGGAGTCTATCCTCAGCTTGTAGGTTACAGGGGGCTTGCCCCAGGACAACAACCTCTATCCTATGTACTATTAGGGCATATGGACATCCTAAAGGGAAATACCCCTCTAATGTGCCCCTCTAGTGGAGCCCAGAAATCCAGGTATTATATAGTCTGCCATGTAATTCTACATGTCCTCTCCAGCTTTGGCCTCCTCACTAATAAAAGCTGATCTATATGGCTACTTAGTTTTAAGGCGGTGTTCACATGCTGCAGATGAGGTGCCCCTGCAGTACAACTAAAGCTGCAGCAACGTCACTTTGTGCATTCTAAAAATACCTTGCAGCTAGAAGCACCGCGTCACCCTCACCAATCACGTAGCGATCTGCATGTTGGCGCGGTTTCGCCTGCACCGGAGAACCCCTTCCATTAGACCTGAGTTTACTTTCCACCATGATGTAATGATGAAAGACATTTGTCTCCTCTGTGTTTTCCATCACATGTGTCCAGTCACCGAGAGGGATTTCTAAATTCCCATTCACACATGGCAGTCGTGATTGCAGTACTCATATATAATTGGTCTACAGAGGATTGCTGACAGGATCCCCTCTCCATCTATACTGACTGTTCCCTTACAGGATCAAGCGCAGGAAAGATCTGCTTCCAACCTGTGGCTTTTTGCAACTACAACTTCCAGCATACCCTGACAACCATTGACATCCTACATGTAGCTGCACTGGTCATGGAGAGAGAGACCACGGAGCTATGGCAAAAGAAGAGGCCCAAGTACAGTGGTCAGTAACCTTCTGCAGCTGCTATGAAACTACAACTCCCAGCATACTCCATTCACTTCTAGGAGAGTTCTAAGAACAGCAGAACAAGTATACTTGCTGGGAGTTGTAGTATAACAACAGCTGGAGTGCTGACATTAGTAGTTATATTCCTTTAGCTGCCCAGTGTCTCCATCTTAGCTGCACTGTCTATGGGAGGCAGATTTGGTCTGAGGTTCAAGCCCCTGCTCTGTTCCTTCCCATGCTTTACACTGCAGCTCTGCTTGTTCAGACTGACTGCTGTGTATGAGCACAAGCTCAGCAGGATGTCAGTATGTGTGCTGTTTTGGACTGGTTTCACACCTATCAAGGTGTTTTTGTGTTGTCAGATGTTACATTAGAGTCTTTAGTGAATCATATCACACACTGTACACAAAGCCATCTGATTTGTGGTGATTTTTGGCTCAATGCAGTATGTTCTAGGCATGGTGTTTTTCTGGCATTTTTCCCATAGGCTTTTCTAAAGTATTTGCAAAGAAGGCAGAAAAAAATGGCGAAAATGAAACGAGTGAAAAAACACCAAAAACATTTGGAAAAAATATGCTTGACTTTTGAAAAAATAGTATAGTGAAGGATGTGTAAAAAACAGACAAACCCCGTCATGGCTGAGGAGAAACTGGTGGCTTTAGGTGCGACCAGACGGCATCTTCAGCCGGTCTCTGTTATTAGACATGGAGATTTAGCAGCCAGTTCTCGGGGCAAAGACTCGTACAAGCGCTCATTCCTAACAACTGGCCAGATTGCAGCAGCACAAAAATCATTGTCCATTGGCAGCAGACCCCTATGTCCTTCTCATATCCCAGAACCCTTGCCCTCCTCCATCTCTCAGACCCCTCTGTCCTCTTCCACATCTCAGACCACTCTGTCGTCCTCCTCCACCTCTCAGACCCCTCTGTCCTCCTCCTCCTCTCAGACCCTTCTGTCCTCCTCCTCCTCTCAGACCCCTCTCTCCTCCATAACCTCTCAGACCCCTCTGTCCTCCTCCACCTCGCAGACCCCTCTGTCCTCCATAACCTCTCAGACCCCTCTGTCCTTCTCCACCTCTCAGACCCCTCTGTCCTCTTCCACATCTCAGACCACTCTGTCGTCCTCCTCCACCTCTCAGACCCCTCTGTCCACCTCTCAGAACCCTATGCCCTTCTCCTCCTCTCAGACCCCTCTGTCCTCTTCCAGATCTCAGACCCCTCTGTCATCCTCCTGGGCTCCTCTGTCCTCCTTCACCTCTCAGACCCTCTGTCCTCCTTCACCTCTCAGACCCTTCTGTCCTCCTCCTCCTCTCAGACTCCTCTGTCCTCCATAACCTCTCAGACCCCTCTGTCCTCCTCCACCTCGCAGACCCCTCTGTCCTCCTCCACATCTCAGACCCCTCTGTCCTCTTCCACATCTCAGACCCCTCTGTCCTCCTTCACCTCTCAGACCCCTCTCTCCTCCATAACCTCTCAGACCCCTCTGTCCTCCATAACCTCTCAGACCCTTCTGTCCTCCTCCTCCTCTCAGACCCCTCTCTCCTCCATAACCTCTCAGACCCCTCTGTCCTCCTCCACCTCGCAGACCCCTCTGTCCTCCATAACCTCTCAGACCCCTCTGTCCTTCTCCACCTCTCAGACCCCTCTGTCCTCTTCCACATCTCAGACCCCTCTGTCATCCTCCCGGGCTCCTCTGTCCTCTTCCACCTCTCAGACCCCTCTGTCCCCCTCCTACGATCCTCTGTCCTCCTCCAGGTCTCCTCTAACAGCAAGGTATCTTCCCAAAAAGAAAATGAAAAGACAGTTGTAATCCAAATGTAGGGGAAGAGGCAGAGGGCCCTTATACATAAGATGATTGGCTGCTTGTATGTTCAGATGCATATGTAATGTATATCTCCAGGATGCGGGGGAATTTGACTGAAGTCTGTCTCATCTGCCAGAAAACTGGTCTGATATGTGTAACAATGTGTCTGCCAATAACAATGGTTATAGAAGATAGAAAGCAAGATGGCGTCAGGCTGGACTGCAGGAGATGTAAAGTGCATGCTGCCTCTGTATAGGAATCTAGGGCTCATTTTACAGCGGACAGCCAATGATAAAACAGGTTGATGGGTGCTGATGTAAGGTCCCTTGAGTTCAGAGATATGGCGCGGTGCCGGCCGCTCAGGTCTGTGTCTCCGATGTTTACAGGTTCATTTATTAGTTATTGTTTAACTTGTTAGGCTATGTTCACACCTGCAGTATCTCTTCTTCTAGTCTGTCCAATGATGGAAAGCAACAGATCCCGAGGGACCCCATTCACTATAAAGGGGTCCCTTGGGTGTCTGCTATTTTTAACAGACATTTCCAGAAAAAAAAAGAAATCAGTCTTGTAGGACTTTATCATCTGGGATTTTGCCAGGCTCTCCGCAGATGTGAACTTAACTTGTTACCTGCTTTGTGAATAAGGTTAACAAGTAAAAGTCAATAAATGTCATAGTAAAGAATGGCAGGACAGACCTGGGCCACAGGCGCTACATCATAGGTCTGCACCCTGAGGCCCGCACACAGGATACATGATCTGATCACCTGACATACAAGCGTGGACCGATCACTGCCCTGTTTACACGGAACAATGATCAGAAGAAGAGTGGCGCTCAATCACTGGCCCCTGTACAAGGGCCCTTACACATGAGGATACATAGCAGGGACATGACCATGTGATGGGTCCCTGAGGGATGCTGAACATAGAAGACATGATACCATATCCTCCTGGAAATCCTCTCCAGTCCTGGTGTGTATTCTGTGCAGTGTGTCGGTACAGGGCAGAGGAAGTTTTAATTTCTTGCAGCTTAGTCCTCAGTACAGGGACACATTCCTCAACCAGCGACAAACCCCGTACGACATGACACAAATGCCGCTCTGCCCCCTCCCCACTGTCACTACAAGTGGGTTGCTGCCTGCACCCTCCAAGTGTGTGAAAGGTCTAGAGCAGCACATTCCTGGTAGCCTAGGGAATGGGGCAGCCGGCCAAGATAAGGGTTAAGGTGTGTAAGGAGTGGGGGGGGGGGGTTAAAGGTATGTGCCTGTCTGTGATGGGTGGGAGGGAGGACGGTATCTGCTGTGTGGGCCGGTATTGCACACTGTATGGACCCGGCTAGGAATGTATCAGCATGCCAGTGCAGGGAGGGGACATCTGAGGACTCTACAGTCAGAGCCATTGTTCTGAGGACAGTGAAGTGTAACACTAAGCTCCATTATATAGATGTAATGTCAGAGCCCCGGACCTACAGAACAGTAAGTGGTCTGTCTGCACCGGAGAGGGATCCAGCAGGGTCTGCCTACAGAGTGGCGGCCTCGTCACATACCATACATCCTGCTGCCACTGCTGGCATGTGTGCAAGAGCCGGGGCATAGTGCCAGGCAGGGTGTTATTAGATGCTACACAATGACTGACAACCAGGACTACACCGTTATATATAGTTACATAGTAGATGAGGTTGGAAGAAGACGCAGGTCCATCAAGTCCAACCTATAACCCTACAGTGTTGATCCAGAGTAAGGCAAAAATCCCCATGAGGCTGCTGCCAATTGCCCTTTGTCAGGGAAAAAAACCTTCCTGACTCCAAATCCAGCAATCCGTATAAAACCCTGGATCAACTTGTCCTTACTAAAATCTAAAACCCATAACCTGTAATATTTGTCTGTTTAAGAAAGACATCCAGGCCCTGTTATACAATGAATCCACCATCAGCACATCCTGTGGCAGTGACTTCCATAGTCTCACTGCTTTTATTGTAAAGAATCCTTGTCTATGTTGCTGGTGAAATGTCTTCTCCTCTAGACATAGAGGATGTCCCCTTGTCACTGTCACCGGCCTAGGAGTAATAGTAATATATAGTAATAGTTAGGATACACCATAAATGTCTTATAGATGAGGGTGTGATGCCTCAAAGCAGGAGCTACCAGGCCCCACATTTCAAGAACTGAGGCTACCTGACCCCCCGAGGGTCCCGCGTGGACCTGGGAAAGAACCCAAGATCTGCAAGCCCAACCTACAGGCTACAGCCAAGCCATATATATTGCATTAAATCTTGTAGTAAAATCTTATACGTATTGTTCTGGAGGCCGACAGCTCCTCTTCAGATGTTCTTAGTCCTGACTATTAATGGACAAAATCACTCTTCAGCATACATCAGTTGTGAAACCCATCAATGAACTATCCTGGTGGTGTAACAATGGACGTTTGTCATCTATAAGCTGGAAGATTATTCTTAAGTGTTAAAGTCAGAGCTTGAACCACCAGTAATGTCCAGAATGAAAGGGTTACATCACTTATAACTGAAGGATGTGAGAATATAAGCACTAAAAAAACAAGGAGCTATGGAGACCATGGGTTGCTCTTACTCATAGGTTTCATGTCCAGAAGTATCTGTAGCACAAGTGACTACTTGAAAGGTTTATTTGGTTTTGGACAAATCAGGAGAATACCCAAGTTCCTGGAAAAAGGAATCATCAGAACATATGGAGACCAGTACATATGTGAAGATGCAGAGAAGTCTGCAGACGCAACAGGATGAGACATTGTGAAGAACTGACATGGTCACCATTTCTATATGATGGTTCATGAGTCTTCTTGAGAACTGATTGACGCTTGACCTTCCTTACACACGTAATGGTTCAGTGAATCTCTGTTTTTTGCTGAAGTGTTACTGATGTCACCATCCCTACAGTGAGGCTGTTACCTTTGTACCCACCACCTCATATCTAGTGAAGTCATTAATTCCTAGTTAATCGATAGTTCACGAGAACCTAATCAATCGCTGAAGCACACAGAAAATATCTGCGGCCATGGCTGTCAGGAAACAGCTTTAATTTCTAGTATCTTTCCCTCTATAGCCGGGGTGTCAACATACAGAGAAATCTTGTGGCAGAACAATACATTCTGCTCCCAGGTTTTACTGCTGATCTCAGATAAGATTCTGCTTATAGATATATTTTACTTTCAAAGATACTTAACAAGTATGAAGAGCTGTTGGGCAATCTGCGTGCTTGGCGAGATGATGGCGACCCATCCCTTGGCTTCTTGGTTATCAGCAACTGGGGCCAGTGATCTAATCCTGACTGCACTATTCATGACAAACTCGCTGAGATAACCTCCAGGTCACAACATTATTCTCAGGCAGAAAACTGACAGTTCAAAGAAGCACATGACTACAATGTATTGATCAGAGCGACCAAGGCGCCTGACCGGGGAGCACAGGAAGCCTCAATGTGATGTCACCCTCCGAAAATACTTCTCATAGAAAAAACACCAATTCATCTGTAGAGATCACAGGACACCATATACAATTCACTATAATCTACCAGCATAAGGGGCAGTATTATAGTAGTTATATTCTTGTACATAGGAGCAGTATTATAGTAGTTATATTCTTGTACATAGGAGCAGTATTATAGTAGTTATATTCTTGTACATAGGAGCAGTATTATAGTAGTTATATTCTTGTACATAGGAGGCAGTATTATAGTAGTTATATTCTTGTACATAGGGGCAGTATTATAGTAGTTATATTCTTGTACATAGGGGCAGTATTATAGTAGTTATATTCTTGTACATAGGAGGTAGTATTATAGTAGTTATATTCTTGTACATAGGGGGCAGTATTATAGTAGTTATATTCTTGTACATAGGAGCAGTATTATAGTAGTTATATTCTTGTACATAGGAGCAGTATTATAGTAGTTATATTCTTGTACATAGGGGCAGTATTATAGTAGTTATATTCTTGCACATAGGAGGTAGTATTATAGTAGTTATATTCTTGTACATAGGAGGTAGTATTATAGTAGTTATATTCTTGTACATAGGAGCAGTATTATAGTAGTTATATTCTTGTACATAGTAGGTAGTATTATAGTAGTTATATTCTTGTACATAGGAGCAGTATTATAGTAGTTATATTCTTGTACATAGAAGCAGTATTATAGTAGTTCTATTCTTGTACATAGGAGCAGTATTATAGTAGTTATATTCTTGTACATAGGAGTAGTATTATAGTAGTTCTATTCTTGTACATAGGAGCAGTATTATAGTAGTTATATTCTTGTACATAGTAGGTAGTATTATAGTAGTTATATTCTTGTACATAGGAGGTAGTATTATAGTAGTTATATTCTTGTACATAGGAGTAGTATTATAGTAGTTATATTCTTGTACATAGGAGTAGTATTATAGTAGTTATATTCTTGTACATAGGAGGTAGTATTATAGTAGTTATATTCTTGTACATAGGAGCAGTATTATAGTAGTTATATTCTTGTACATAGGAGTAGTATTATAGCAGTTATATTCTTGTACATAGGAGGTAGTATTATAGTAGTTATATTCTTGTACATAGGAGCAGTATTATAGTAGTTATATTCTTGTACATAGTAGGTAGTATTATAGTAGTTATATTCCTGTACATAGGAGCAGTATTATAGTAGTTATATTCTTGTACATAGGAGGTAGTATTATAGTAGTTATATTCTTGTACATAGGAGCAGTATTATAGTAGTTATATTCTTGTACATAGGAGGTAGTATTATAGTAGTTATATTCTTGTACATAGGAGCAGTATTATAGTAGTTATATTCTTGTACATAGGAGAAGTATTATAGTAGTTATATTCTTGTACATAGGAGGTAGTATTATAGTAGTTATATTCTTGTACATAGGAGCAGTATTATAGTAGTTATATTCTTGTACATAGGAGCAGTATTATAGTAGTTATATTCTTGTACATAGCAGCAGTATTATAGTAGTTATATTCTTGTACATAGGAGCAGTATTATAGTAGTTATATTCTTGTACATAGGAGTAGTATTATAGTAGTTATATTCTTGTACATAGGAGCAGTATTATAGTAGTTATATTCTTGTACATAGGAGGTAGTATTATAGTAGTTATATTCTTGTACATAGGAGCAGTATTATAGTAGTTATATTCTTGTACATAGGAGGTAGTATTATAGTAGTTATATTCTTGTACATAGGAGCAGTATTATAGTAGTTATATTCTTGTACATAGGAGCAGTATTATAGTAGTTATATTCTTGTACATAGGAGCAGTATTATAGTAGTTATATTCTTGTACATAGGAGCAGTATTATAGTAGTTATATTCTTGTACATAGGAGCAGTATTATAGTAGTTATATTCTTGTACATAGGAGCAGTATTATAGTAGTTATATTGTACATAGGAGGTAGTATTATAGTAGTTATATTCTTGTACATAGGAGCAGTATTATAGTAGTTATATTCTTGTACAAAGGAGTAGTATTATAGTAGTTATATTCTTGTACATAGGAGGTAGTATTATAGTAGTTATATTCTTGTACATAGGAGCAGTATTATAGTAGTTATATTCTTGTACATAGGAGCAGTATTATAGTAGTTATATTCTTGTACATAGGAGTAGTATTATAGTAGTTATATTCTTGTACATAGGAGCAGTATTATAGTAGTTATATTCTTGTACATAGGAGGTAGTATTATAGTAGTTATATTCTTGTACATAGGAGCAGTATTATAGTAGTTATATTCTTGTACATAGGAGTAGTATTATAGTAGTTATATTCTTGTACATAGGAGGTAGTATTATAGTAGTTATATTCTTGTACATAGGAGTAGTATTATAGTAGTTATATTCTTGTACATAGGAGTAGTATTATAGTAGTTATATTCTTGTACATAGGAGGTAGTATTATAGTAGTTATATTCCTGTACATAGGAGCAGTATTATAGTAGTTATATTCTTGTACATAGGAGGTAGTATTATAGTAGTTATATTCTTGTACATAGGAGCAGTATTATAGTAGTTATATTCTTGTACATAGGAGCAGTATTATAGTAGTTATATTCTTGTACATAGGAGTAGTATTATAGTAGTTATATTCTTGTACATAGGAGCAGTATTATAGTAGTTATATTCTTGTACATAGGAGGTAGTATTATAGTAGTTATATTCCTGTACATAGGAGCAGTATTATAGTAGTTATATTCTTGTACATAGGAGTAGTATTATAGTAGTTATATTCTTGTATATAATGGGCAGTATTATATTTCCTAGATCTAGAAAGGTTGATATAATAAATCAGCTGCAGAGGATATATTACAATTGGGTAGGAAAGTAAATATAAGTAATGACATTCCACATCTTATGTTCTGAAGGATCAGGATAATGTCCGGAAGATCCCTGACAGTGAGGTAGCTAAGTTATAATGGAAGGAAGTAAGATTTCTTAGAGTGTGTGGAACACAAACAAACCTGGCTCTTTGTACACAAAACTGGTCCTACATTGCAGAGCTGCTAGTCATGAGTGCTCCATCCCCTGTATCCCCTGCTCCCATATCTTCCTGTCAGAAGCCTTTTATATCTCAGTGACAGTCTGTAGTGCGGTCATATCTGTTGTTACAGAGTTCTTGTGGCCACAGTGCAGCCGTAGAATCCAAAAACTTTTCCAGATAAGGGAAATCTCAGGCATCAGATAAATATGCGCATATAAAAAAAAATTACAAATGGTATGAAAGTAAAAACCTGATTATATTGTCTGACTGGAGCAACACCCTGAAGAGCCTCAACCAGATCTGTAGGTGTTTATATGTGAAGTGTGAACAAGTCATGTACAGACAGGTTATGTGAGCCCCTTTACTGTGGTACACACTGAGACCCAAATCGCAACAATGTGTCATTAACACATGAAAATGAATACAAACTTACACTCAATAACCAGACAGTTGGAAGAGGAGGGAAGCTGTATTGTATATACACAGTGACTGCACCAGCAGAATAGTGAGCGCAGCTCTGGAGTATAATACAGGATGTAACTCAGGATCAGTACAGGATAAGTAATGTAATGTATGTACACAGTGACTGCACCAGCAGAATAGTGAGCGCAGCTCTGGAGTATAATACAGGATAAGTAATGTAATGTATGTACACAGTGACTGCACCAGCAGAATAGTGAGCGCAGCTCTGGAGTATAATACAGGATGTAACTCAGGATCAGTACAGGATAAGTAATGTAATGTATGTACACAGTGACTGCACCAGCAGAATAGTGAGTGCAGCTCTGGAGTATAATACAGGATGTAACTCAGGATCAGTACAGGATAAGTAATGTAACGTATGTACACAGTGACTGCACCAGCAGAATAGTGAGTGCAGCTCTGGAGTATAATACAGGATGTAACTCAGGATCAGTACAGGATAAGTAATGTAATGTATGTACACAGTGACTGCACCAGCAGAATAGTGAGCGCAGCTCTGGAGTATAATACAGGATGTAACTCAGGATCAGTACAGGATAAGTAATGTAATGTATGTACACAGTGACTGTACCAGCAGCATAGTGAGCGCAGCTCTGGAGTATAATACAGGATAAGTTATTTAATGTATTCACAAAGATTCATTCACCATAAATTATTGGCCATGGTGTCTATGGGGGTGCCTCATTTTGCACTACACTTTCAGTAGTTATAACTAGTCATACTGACCCATGGTCTCCTGTGATGTGCATATCCCTGTCATAGTTATAAGGACAGGATAACTATACAGTACTATAATATATGTACACAATAGCTGCACTTTTTATGGAGATAAATTGCATATAAGTTCTTTAAAAAGTGTCTAAAATTAAAGCTTTCCCTTTAAGATCACCACACCCTCCCGTGTATCTATTCTTTCGGGTTGGGATAAGTGTTTTCTGTCCTGACTACTTTGCTCTTTGCTGTCTCTTAGACATTGCTTATTTATTCATGATGCTGGCAGGGTTCGGAGGTATAATGCCATCTTCATACGTTGCTTCCTTCCTTTATTTCACACAAACACTTTGAATAAGAAAAAGTCTCTATAGTGTCAAAAAGCCCCAGTAATCAAATGCAGTCCATTGCTGAAAGGTAAAGGGGTTTCTGAAACTGGCCAAAAATGGAGTAAGGGATGATGTTAAATGACAAAATACGTGTTCCCTATCTGTTGAATCACCGGCTGCCGCTCTGTACACCAGTGATTCCCAACAGGGCTGCCATGGAAACCGTCCAGGGGGCTGCAACCCTCTGATTGGGAAGATGACGCACGCCTTCTCGCAATATTATCGGCATCCTGAGGTGTTTTATCTTTTGGTAACATTTTTTTGGTAGGAGTGCGAGGATTTATTTATTTGTCTTCAGGGTTACTCTTAGTCTGAAAAGCTTTGGAAACAAAGGCCTGAGGGGAGCGACAGTGAGGCAGCGCTGGACCAGCAGGGAATGAACAGCCCAGGAACGGTCATCTTGTTATTATCAGGCTATAGCTGCGGTGATGCGGGCCGTGGCCATAGTTAACAATTGATCTAGTCCGAGTCAGACTGAATCTTGACGGGTTTTCTGTCACATCAAAGGAATCAAGATCTGACAGTGTGGATTGTGTATAGGGGATACAGGGCTGTTAGCTGTGATGGGACTGTAGCATCCTCTATACAAAGATATTGATCAGGTCATTCCATGAGTAGTAAGAAGTCTCTATGTTTGCACTGAGTGAGACAAACAAACAGAACAGAAGGTTCTCTATAAATGGATTCCTGGTAGCGGAAACTGTCAGTAATCATTTCACTAAATGCAAGAGCGGATATCGGAGAAGGACACTGTGGTAAAGAGCAGCAACAGAGAGACAGCAACACAACGGAAAGTTATACACTAGCGGGGGCTATTTTAAGAGTTGTCCAAGAAAAGTTGGGATACATGTTAATTTTATATAAGTGTGGTAAGGCTGAAGGTTGTGTTAGACTCACAGATCATGAATATTTACATTATGCTGCACCCAAAATGAGTAGTTCCTCTCCTACTTAAACCTTGATTTACCTGTGGAACCACTCTGTATTTCTATCCAGCATCCAAATAATACAAAAACCTGTCCCCTTCCACACACAGCCCCAAACCTTGCTGCTGGCATCATGGGGTAGAGAGGTCATTCTGCTCTGACTACTTACAGGCTCGACCAGTTCTTTTCTTATTGATGACCTATTCTCAGGATCGGTCACCATAAAAGAGATTAGAGGAGGTCATACACCTGGGACCTCTGCTGATCAGCTGCATGAGGGGGCCCCAGCGTTTATCACCTTTTCTCTGTTTACATCATATGCAGTTTGTTCCACAGTGGCTGTGCGATGTAGTCATAACCTTGTGGCATTCACTTCTGTGGGACAAGGCTGTAATTACATCGCACGGCCACTATGGAAAAGTCAGCGCGCAATGTAAGCAAAGAAGGGTCACAAGGCTCGCACCTATTCTGGAACAGATCATTTCTGTACAATCTTCACATATAAATGGGATACAGGTATATAGTCACCCTACTAATAAATACATGAACAAGTCAAGCTCTGCACAAATTTTTCAATTTAAGGAGCCACGCCAGCGCTTTATAAAGCCTTCTCCCCAAACAACACGACGCTCACATCAATGTCCTGTGTTCATGCAGGAAACAAAATGAACAATTACACGCAGAGCTGAGCATGACTGATGGATGTGGTCGGCCACACACCCCTCCTTAAATAAATAAAACACTAGAAAGCAGATCTCTAAGTCATACTATGAGTGTAACTATTATGTCAAATGTATTCATTCACATTAAATTTAGCCTTGGCGAAGCCACCATGTGTTGTTACACCTTTTTTTCATCTTTACCGGAGGACACGACGGTTCTTACCTGACGGTCACCACAAATAAATTATATACAATATGGTTACACATTGCATTGTATTTCTAGAAAGTGGGACTAATAAAGAATTCAGTCTAGAAATCTTTGCACCCAGTATTGCTGACCACAGGCTCAGACATAATGTGCACAGAGCCCAATGCTGGTTATTACACTAAGGTATCCAAATTGTGGCCACACTACAACACCCAGCATGTCCTGACAGCTTGTGGCCATGCAGAGAATTGCAGTTGTGTAGCAGACTGTGGCCATCTCCTCCAGTTCTGTAGTTACGTATTTCACTTCTTCCTGGTTTTCTAAGAATACTTCCTAATACGAGTTTCATAGTGCTTTATTTTCATCAAACCATCTGTACAAATAAAGAAAGTCCTCGAAATTTCAGGATAAAGTTGGTCTCATCTACAGACACCGGCAGTGGCTGAACCCCTGATTTTGGAAGCAGGCGGCATTCATCGCTGGTAGGGGTGCATGGAGGCAGATTTGATAGTGGTTTTGATACTGCTGGGCATCTTACCTGCAGGGACATGATGAACACACAGTCAGTACAGACATAAAGACACAAGGGGCTGCAGATCTCTTAGTCTGTGGCATCCTTCTTACCTGGCTGGCCAGCCTGTGCCATTGGAACCCCCCCAGGTATGTGCTGCTGCTGGTTAGGTGGGAGGGTCATAGGAACTTGCTGCATGCCTGCGGCTCCTGGTAGCATCCCACCTGCTGCAGACTGTCCTGGACCCATGGGGCCCCCAGGTCCCGGAGGTCGTCGATTTGACAGGCCTTTTCCAAAGGCTACAGCTACTACCAGAGCATTTGTGTCAGCAGGATTATATGTTGGTTTATTTTGCCTTAAGTCTAAAATAAGAGTAAAATAACATTTATTACAAAAGTCAGATTCCTGTCTATGTTATAACGTATATACTACATGGATATTCTATATAATACTGTATATACAACACGTGTATTTATATAACATGAAGAGATAGTAAATTTTTAATTCATATAAACAAACATGTGGCAAAGACACAAAGTCTAAAGGTTATCTGTACATAAAGAATTTACCTACATAAAAAGTGCAGTCACAGTGTACATACATTACATTACTTATCCTGTATTATACTCCAGAGCTGCGCTCACTATTCTGCTGGTACAGTCACTGTGTACATACATTACATTACTTATCCTGTACTGATCCTGAGTTACATCCTGTATTATACTCCAGAGCTGCGCTCACTATTCTGCTGGTGCAGTCACTGTGTACATACATTACATTACTTATCCTGTAGTTTATACTCCAGAGCTGCACTCACTATTCTGCTGGTGCAGTCACTGTGTACATACATTACATTACTTATCCTGTACTGATCCTGAGTTACATCCTGTATTATACTCCAGAGCTGCGCTCACTATTCTGCTGGTGCAGTCAGTGTGTACATACATTACATTACTTATCCTGTACTGATCCTGAGTTACATCCTGTATTATACCCCAGAGCTGCGCTCACTATTCTGCTGGTACAGTCACTGTGTACATACATTACATTACTTATCCTGTACTGATCCTGAGTTACATCCTGTATTATACTCCAGAGCCGCACTCACTATTCTGCTGGTACAGTCACTGTGTACATACATTACATTACTTATCCTGTATTATACTCCAGAGCTGCGCTCACTATTCTGCTGGTGCAGTCACTGTGTACATACATTACATTACTTATCCTGTACTGATCCTGAGTTACATCCTGTATTATACTCCAGAGCCGCACTCACTATTCTGCTGGTACAGTCACTGTGTACATACATTACATTACTTATCCTGTACTGATCCTGAGTTACATCCTGTATTATACTCCAGAGCTGCACTCACTATTCTGCTGGTACAGTCACAGTGTACATACATTACATTACTTATCCTGTACTGATCCTGAGTTACATCCTGTATTATACTCCAGAGCTGCGCTCACTATTCTGCTGGTACAGTCACTGTGTACATACATTACATTACTTATCCTGTACTGATCCTGAGTTACATCCTGTATTATACTCCAGAGCTGCACTCACTATTCTGCTGGTGCAGTCACAGTGTACATACATTACATTACTTATCCTGTACTGATCCTGAGTTACTCCGATTTCTCCAGAGCTGCACTCACTATTCTGCTGGTACAGTCACTGTGTACATACATTACATTACTTATCCTGTACTGATCCTGAGTTACATCCTGTATTATACTCCAGAGCTGCGCTCACTATTCTGCTGGTGCAGTCACTGTGTACATACATTACATTACTTATTCTGTACTGATCCTGAGTTACATCCTGTATTATACTCCAGAGCTGCGCTCACTATTCTGCTGGTACAGTCACTGTGTACATACATTACATTACTTATCCTGTATTATCTGAGTTACATCCTTCCAGAGCTGCACTCACTATTCTGCTGGTACAGTCACTGTGTACATACATTACATTACTTATCCTGTACTGATCCTGAGTTACATCCTGTATTATGCTCCAGAGCTGTGCTCACTATTCTGCTGGTGCAGTCACTGTGTACATACATTACATTACTTTATCCTGTACTTCATATCACTGACTCTCGGACACTCACTTCCAACATCAGACTCCCTTTCCTCCTTGATGATTTTCTCCAGCAGGTTGTTGCACAGTTTATTCATAGTCTGGACTTGTTTCTATTAGGAAGAATCCACATTACTACATAAGGCCATTAGAGCAGTGAGGGTAATGGAGGCGGCAGTGATGGAGGACATCATTACCTGCGCTGCTTCTGGAGTGATGCGAGAGGCTTCTGCACTTAGCTGCTTTTCCTGCTCCTCCACTTCAGGGTCCGGTTTGGTTCTCAGGTGATCGGGGACCACTTCATGGCTGAATACTGGGACCCTGCCCTCGGTCAGACGCTGCACACATGAACCTGGTTAAGCAGCAGGCCTCTAGACAAGAGGGGCGTCTCGTACAAGGTCATAGACTGTGGCACTTACCATGACCTCTTCATCTCGGTCGGGTGACAGCAGCAGGGGGATGATAACCTGGTTTTTTAGCAGTGGGGTCTTCTCATTTTTAAGAACTTTATTTAGAGTGTTCAGCTGGCCTGAGAGCAAGGCAAAGCTGTCCAGCACAGAGGGCCTAGGAAGAGAGATCTGTGAGGTGGGCTCCAAGCACGGAGGACATATGGCAGGGAAAAGGTCACTAAGGAGCTCGGGAAAGGAGGTGGAGTGGAATCAATGTGTCAAGATGGAAGGAGACGCAGAGCAAGCTTAGGACGATGCTGTGGAAAGTTGATAAGAAAGAAGGATGACCAAAATAAAGAGAGAGGCAGAGATATAATGAAGGAAGAAAATAAGATGCCTACGAGGCTGATGGGATCCTGGTAAGAAGTTATCCTCTACTGGGGGGATACCTGATAGATTGCAGGGGGTCCGACCACTGGAATCCCAATCCATCTCTAGGATGCTGAGTCCTCCCATCTGAATGGAGTGGCACTCAGAAAGCGGCTGCTCCATTTAAGCAGGGGACTTGGGACCCCCGTCCTCGTGATCGGTGAAAGCTACAGTGTTTGGACCCCCACTAATCTACCACTTAACTCATTATCAGAACAACTGTATTAAAGCACCAAAAAATTGACATCAGTTAAAATAGGCGAGACTAGCAATTCTGACAGACTCCCCCCCACCCACCGGTCTAAGCCATAATGAAGCAGAGCAGCAGTGTAAAGCATGGGAGACATTACAGACAATCCCACTTAGCTGTAGATACTGACTATAGCTAATAGAGTAGAGCAGCAGTATCCAGCATGGTATACAAACAAGACACTATAGTCACTGACTATGCCCAAATAGCAAAACGCACCACCCAAAAGTAGTAACATATCACTTAGGTTATAAATGCATCTGTATTATTACACCACCACGTTTTACCATGGACATAGCCTGAACACGGAGCCTCTGTCGGACGCCTTACAGCCAAAGCCCCCCCTCCCCCATTCTATTATTTATAAAGGTTAATTACAGACATAAGTGAAGACTAGAAAGCCGGAGACTGGGGGAGTAACATCAGAGAGATCTGCACAGGAAATCAGCCCAAAAGACTCATCAAAGGTTAATCAGCATTATAAAGCCTTATCCACACATGCTTCTGTCTCCATCAGGCTCCTATAGTAATATCTACAGGTTATAGGACAGGATTCAGACAGCACTGCCTCCATCAGGCTCCTATAGTAATATCTACAGGTTACAGGACAGGATTCAGACAGCACTGCCTCCATCAGGCTCCTATAGTAATATCTACAGGTTACAGGACAGGATTCAGACAGCACGGCCTCCATCAGGCTCCTATAGTAATATATACAGGTTACAGGACAGGATTCAGACAGCACTGCCTCCATCAGGCTCCTATAGTAATATCTACAGGTCACAGGACAGGATTCAGACAGCACTGCCTCCATCAGGCTCCTATAGTAATATCTACAGGTTATAGGACAGGATTCAGACAGCACTGCCTCCATCAGGCTCCTATAGTAATATCTACAGGTTATAGGACAGGATTCAGACAGCACTGCCTCCATCAGGCTCCTATAGTAATATCTACAGGTTATAGGACAGGATTCAGACAGCACTGCCTCCATCAGGCTCCTATAGTAATATCTACAGGTCATCAGGACAGGATTCAGACAGCACTGCCTCCATCAGGCTCCTATAGTAATATCTACAGGTTACAGGACAGGATTCAGACAGCACTGCCTCCATCAGGCTCCTATAGTAATATCTACAGGTTACAGGACAGGATTCAGACAGCACTGCCTCCATCAGGCTCCTATAGTAATATCTACAGGTCATAGGACAGGATTCAGACAGCACTGCCTCCATCAGGCTCCTATAGTAATATCTACAGGTTACAGGACAGGATTCAGACAGCACTGCCTCCATCAGGCTCCTATAGTAATATCTACAGGTTATAGGACAGGATTCAGACAGCACTGCCTCCATCAGGCTCCTATAGTAATATCTACAGGTTACAGGACAGGATTCAGACAGCACTGCCTCCATCAGGCTCCTATAGTAATATCTACAGGTTATAGGACAGGATTCAGACAGCACTGCCTCCATCAGGCTCCTATAGTAATATCTACAGGTACAGGACAGGATTCAGACAGCACTGCCTCCATCAGGCTCCTATAGTAATATCTACAGGTCATAGGACAGGATTCAGACAGCACTGCCTCCATCAGGCTCCTATAGTAATATCTACAGGTCATAGGACAGGATTCAGACAGCACTGCCTCCATCAGGCTCCTATAGTAATATCTACAGGTCATAGGACAGGATTCAGACAGCACTGCCTCCATCAGGCTCCTATAGTAATATCTACAGGTCATAGGACAGGATTCAGACAGCACTGCCTCCATCAGGCTCCTATAGTAATATCTACAGGTCATAGGACAGGATTCAGACAGCACTGCCTCCATCAGGCTCCTATAGTAATATCTACAGGTCATAGGACAGGATTCAGACAGCACTGCCTCCATCAGGCTCCTATAGTAATATCTACAGGTCATAGGACAGGATTCAGACAGCACTGCCTCCATCAGGCTCCTATAGTAATATCTACAGGTTATAGGACAGGATTCAGACAGCACTGCCTCCATCAGGCTCCTATAGTAATATCTACAGGTCATAGGACAGGATTCAGACAGCACTGCCTCCATCAGGCTCCTATAGTAATATCTACAGGTCATAGGACAGGATTCAGACAGCACTGCCTCCATCAGGCTCCTATAGTAATATCTACAGGTCATAGGACAGGATTCAGACAGCACTGCCTCCATCAGGCTCCTATAGTAATATCTACAGGTTACAGGACAGGATTCAGACAGCACTGCCTCCATCAGGCTCCTATAGTAATATCTACAGGTTATAGGACAGGATTCAGACAGCACTGCCTCCATCAGGCTCCTATAGTAATATCTACAGGTTATAGGACAGGATTCAGACAGCACTGCCTCCATCAGGCTCCTATAGTAATATCTACAGGTTACAGGACAGGATTCAGACAGCACTGCCTCCATCAGGCTCCTATAGTAATATCTACAGGTCATAGGACAGGATTCAGACAGCACTGCCTCCATCAGGCTCCTATAGTGATATATCTACAGGTCATAGGACAGGATTCAGACAGCACTGCCTCCATCAGGCTCCTATAGTAATATCTACAGGTTATAGGACAGGATTCAGACAGCACTGCCTCCATCAGGCTCCTATAGTAATATCTACAGGTTACAGGACAGGATTCAGACAGCACTGCCTCCATCAGGCTCCTATAGTAATATCTACAGGTCATACGGACAGGATTCAGACAGCACTGCCTCCATCAGGCTCCTATAGTAATATCTACAGGTCATAGGACAGGATTCAGACAGCACGGCCTCCATCAGGCTCCTATAGTAATATCTACAGGTTACAGGACAGGATTCGGCCCCCCCCCGGCTCTTGTTTTGGTTGGACAGGATTCAGACAGCACTGCCTCCATCAGGCTCCTATAGTAATATCTACGGGTTGCAGGACGGGATTCGGCCGGCACCGCCTCCATCAGGCTCCTATAGTAATTCTCAGGTCATAGGACAGGATTCAGACAGCACTGCCTCCATCAGGCTCCTATAGTAATATCTACAGGTTACAGGACAGGATTCAGACAGCACTGCCTCCATCAGGCTCCTATAGTAATATCTACAGGTCATAGGACAGGATTCAGACAGCACTGCCTCCATCAGGCTCCTATAGTAATATCTACAGGTTACAGGACAGGATTCAGACAGCACTGCCTCCATCAGGCTCCTATAGTAATATCTACAGGTTACAGGACAGGATTCAGACAGCACTGCCTCCATCAGGCTCCTATGTTTCTACAGGTTCATGGGACGGGATTCAGACAGCACTGCCTCCATCAGGCTCCTATAGTAATATATACAGGTTACAGGACAGGATTCAGACAGCACTGCCTCCATCAGGCTCCTATAGTAATATCTACAGGTCATAGGACAGGATTCAGACAGCACTGCCTCCATCAGGCTCCTATAGTAATATCTACAGGTCATAGGACAGGATTCAGACAGCACTGCCTCCATCAGGCTCCTATAGTAATATATACAGGTTATAGGACAGGATTCAGACAGCACTGCCTCCATCAGGCTCCTATAGTAATATCTACAGGTCATAGGACAGGATTCAGACAGCACTGCCTCCATCAGGCTCCTATAGTAATATCTACAGATTACAGGACAGGATTCAGACAGCACTGCCTCCATCAGGCTCCTATAGTGATATATCTACAGGTCATAGGACAGGATTCAGACAGCACTGCCTCCATCAGGCTCCTATAGTAATATCTACAGATTACAGGACAGGATTCAGACAGCACTGCCTCCATCAGGCTCCTATAGTAATATCTACAGGTCATAGGACAGGATTCAGACAGCACTGCCTCCATCAGGCTCCTATAGTAATATATACAGGTCATAGGACAGGATTCAGACAGCACTGCCTCCATCAGGCTCCTATAGTAATATCTACAGGTCATAGGACAGGATTCAGACAGCACTGCCTCCATCAGGCTCCTATAGTAATATCTACAGATTACAGGACAGGATTCAGACAGCACTGCCTCCATCAGGCTCCTATAGTAATATCTACAGGTTACAGGACAGGATTCAGACAGCACTGCCTCCATCAGGCTCCTATAGTGATATATCTACAGGTCATAGGACAGGATTCAGACAGCACTGCCTCCATCAGGCTCCTATAGTGATATATCTACAGGTCATAGGACAGGATTCAGACAGCACTGCCTCCATCAGGCTCCTATAGTAATATCTACAGGTTATAGGACAGGATTCAGACAGCACTGCCTCCATCAGGCTCCTATAGTAATATCTACAGGTCATAGGACAGGATTCAGACAGCACTGCCTCCATCAGGCTCCTATAGTAATATCTACAGATTACAGGACAGGATTCAGACAGCACTGCCTCCATCAGGCTCCTATAGTAATATATACAGGTTACAGGACAGGATTCAGACAGCACTGCCTCCATCAGGCTCCTATAGTGATATATCTACAGGTCATAGGACAGGATTCAGACAGCACTGCCTCCATCAGGCTCCTATAGTAATATATACAGGTTACAGGACAGGATTCAGACAGCACTGCCTCCATCAGGCTCCTATAGTGATATATCTACAGGTCATAGGACAGGATTCAGACAGCACTGCCTCCATCAGGCTCCTATAGTAATATCTACAGGTCATAGGACAGGATTCAGACAGCACTGCCTCCATCAGGCTCCTATAGTAATATATACAGGTTACAGGACAGGATTCAGACAGCACTGCTTCCATCAGCCATGGCACCGTCATAGACAGCTGTGGGTGTGATCTATCCATTAGGAGCTACAGAAATATCCAGAGCATAGACATGCCCTATCGCCCTGGGGCATCCTGTTCAACTGTACAGAGGCCCAGAGAGAATGGGAGGTCACAAGTATCCGGCTTCTCTCACTCACAAGTTCAATAGCTGTCTCATAAATACACAGATAACCATTCCAGTCAGCTCAACTCCCTTGCTACACTATCCTAGACCATCAGAGACAAAATCAATGCCATTACTATCTTAGATCACCAGGGATGTTATCATTAATGATATTACTATGCAAGATGACAAAGGAGGTTATTGCTAATGTCATTACTATCCTAGACTAGCAAGGATGCTCTCATTAATACCGTTACTGCCCTAGACCACCAGGGATGTTATTATTAATGCCATCACTACCCTAGACCACCGGGGATGTTATTATTAATACCATTACTGCCCTAGACCACCAGGGATGTTATTATTAATACCATTACTGCCCTAGACCACCAGGGATGTTATTATTAATACCATTACTGCCCTAGACCACCAGGGATGTTATTATTAATACCATTACTGCCCTAGACCACCAGGGATGTTATTATTAATACCATTACTGCCCTAGACCACCAGGGATGTTATCATTAATACCATCACTACCCAAGATCACCAGGGATATTATCATTAATACCATTACTGCCCTAGATCACCAGGGATGTTATCATTAATACCATTACTGCCCTAGACCACCAGGGATATTATCATTAATACCATTACTGCCCTAGACCACCAGGGATGTTATCATTAATACCATCACTGCCCTAGACCACCAGGGATGTTATCATTAATACCATCACTACCCAAGATCACCAGGGATATTATCATTAATACCATTACTGCCCTAGACCACCAGGGATGTTATCATTAATACCATTACTGCCCTAGACCACCAGGGATATTATCATTAATACCATTACTGCCCTAGACCACCAGGGATGTTATCATTAATACCATCACTACCCAAGATCACCAGGGATATTATCATTAATACCATTACTGCCCTAGATCACCAGGGATGTTATCATTAATACCATTACTGCCCTAGACCACCAGGGATATTATCATTAATACCATTACTGCCCTAGACCACCAGGGATGTTATCATTAATACCATTACTGCCCTAGACCACCAGGGATGTTATCATTAATACCATCACTACCCAAGATCACCAGGGATATTATCATTAATACCATTACTGCCCTAGACCACCAGGGATGATATCATTAATACCATTACTGCCCTAGACCACCAGGGATATTATCATTAATACCATTACTGTCCTAGACCACCAGGGATGTTATCATTAATACCATTACTGCCCTAGACCACCAGGGATATTATCATTAATACCATTACTGCCCTAGAACACCAGGGATGTTATCATTAATACCATTACTGCCCTAGACCACCAGGGATATTATCATTAATACCATTACTGCCCTAGACCACCAGGGATGTTATTATTAATACCATTACTGTCCTAGACCACCAGGGATGTTTTCATTCATGCCATTACTACCCTAGATCACCAGGGATGTTATCATTAATACCATTAGATCTTGAGGGATGCTACCACTAAGCCCTTCACTGTCCTACACCACTGCATGAGAAGTTATCTGATGATTTATCAGACAGAACACAGTCATTATTATTTTGAGTATGAGAAGCTGCAGATTACGGGTAAGCTGGGGCTCACATACTGTTACGCAGTGGGTCCTCAGTTGTCTGTGTCCGCACATGCCATGGCCTTGGTCACTGAGATCAAAGCTATTAAACCGAATGTGATTATCTACTGACCTCTCTCTCCTACGCATATGGAAGAAATCTGTCAAACTCCACAATTATTACGTACAGATTATGCTGCAGACTGAAAAGGGTGAAATTCGCATATTTCAAAATCTGAGCTGTGCCCTGGAATCTGTATTGATTCATCCACTACATTCACATGTACTGTAATGTCTTGTGGGTTTTCAGTATATCAATTTGTAATAAATACTGCTTGCAGCCTAAGGCTCCCAGTAGCACTGACAGACCCTGGAAGTATATGTGTGCTGACAGCAGCAGAGCTGGTACAGTGTGTCGGCCTCTTCTTACCAGGTCAGTCGGTCATATTCGTTCTCCAGTTTATAGATGAATCCACCCAAGGAGTTCTTCAAATCAGAGACCTGAGCGATCAGCGTCTCCAGACTGGAGTCCAGCTGCTTCTCCTCACGCTAATGAAGAATAAGAAATGTATTATGAGAAGAAGTGAGACTGTGAACCTCATAGCAGAAGGAGCAGAAATAAGATAACATGTATCAGGGGTCTGACAATCCCTAAACCAACAAGAAGAGGTACAAGCCTGGCTGGGACAAGCTGAGGCTATCCGGCATTCTTACCACATATCTCTGGTGATTCCGTGTCCTAGCACCAACAACTATGACATCTTCTTCCATGTGACAGATCCTTAACATCTCAGCTAAGAAAAATTGGATTTTTGTACTCACCGTAAAATCCTTTTTTTGTTGTATTCATTGGGGGGGACAGCACAATGGTCTATACCCACGGTACCGTGTCTCCCAATGAAATAAGCAAGAAGATGCCTGAAGAAATGCAGCAGGAGAAGAAGTACAGGAGAAATACAGAAGATGTACAGAAGAGGAGCAATACACAAGGGGAAGAACCCACCAGAAAAGGGTTAACACGGTACCCGGTAATCTGTCATTATATAGGAATACAGCATATATATATCAGTATATACCATAGGGGCAGTATATATAAGGCTTATACATGTAATGTGTGATTATATAGGTATACAGCATATATATGATCGTTTCCATGGGGCGTTTATAAGGCTTATACATGTAATGTGTGATTATATAGGTATACAGCTATATATATATATATATATATATATATATATATCAGTATATACCATAGGGGCAGTATATATAAGGCTTATACATGTAATGTGTGATTATATAGATATACAGCATATATATATATATCAGTATATACCATAGGGGCAGTATATATAAGGCTTATACATGTAATGTGTGATTATATAGGTATACAGCATATATATATATATACAGTATATACCATAGGGGCAGTATATATAAGGCTTATACATGTAATGTGTGATTATATAGGGTGTCATACACCAATACTAATATATATATCAGTATATACACACCACACAAGATATAGGGAGTATATATGCATCACATAATACAAGAGCAGGCCAGTATATAGACAGTACAATATATAAAACACTCCCGGGCTCAGACCTGCATCTCCTCCGCTCTCCCGGGGCTCGGTCACCATGGAGACGAATCACTACCGGGACAGCACAAACCACCTCCGGGTTCAAAGGATGATTTCCGGGTGTAATGGGCGGGATTAAAGAGACCCAGTAACGAGGAGCAACCCCCCCCCAGAGCGGAGACACCAGGAGGGGGGCGGGGGGAGCCGGGGACATGGCGGAGAAAGGAGACGCCGAGGTACCCTCAAAACTACTCCTTATTATATATATAGACGTGTATACATATACCATACTGACACTCATATGTATATACACTTCCATATGTGTATATACACCTCACAGATCTCTGCATATGTATATATACTCTTCACAGACCCCCCTTATGTATATACCTCACAGACCCCTCCATATACCCTCCTGTATGGCTGTATATACACCTCACAGACCCCCCCCCGTATGTATATATACACCTCACAGACCCTCTCCCCCGTATGTATATATACACCTCACAGACCCTCTCCCCTGTATGTATATATACACCTCACAGACCCCCCCGTATGTATATATACACCTCACAGACCCTCTCCCCCGTATGTATATATACACCTCACAGACCCTCTCCCCTGTATGTATATATACACCTCACAGACCCTCTCCCCCGTATGTATATATACACCTCACAGACCCTCTCCCCTGTATGTATATATACACCTCACAGACCCTCTCCCCCGTATGTATATATACACCTCACAGACCCTCTCCCCCGTATGTATATATACACCTCACAGACCCTCTCCCCCGTATGTATATATACACCTCACAGACCCCCCCGTATGTATATATACACCTCACAGACCCCCCCCTTATGTATATATACACCTCACAGACCCCCCCTATGTATATATACACCTCACAGACCCTCTCCCCCGTATGTATATATACACCTCACAGACCCTCTCCCCCGTATGTATATATACACCTCACAGACCCTCTCCCCCGTATGTATATATACACCTCACAGACCCCCCCTTATGTATATATACACCTCACAGACCCCCCCGTATGTATATATACACCTCACAGACCCCCCCCTTATGTATATATACACCTCACAGACCCTCTCCCCTGTATGTATATATACACCCCCCCTCACCCCCCCCCCTTATGTATATATACACCTCACAGACCCTCTCCCCTGTATGTATATATACACCTCACAGACCCTCTCCCCTGTATGTATATACACCTCACAGACCCTCTCCCCTGTATGTATATATACACCTCACAGACCCCCCCTTATGTATATATACACCTCACAGACCCCCCCTTATGTATATATACACCTCACAGACCCCCCTTATGTATATATACACCTCACAGACCCTCTCCCCCGTATGTATATATACACCTCACAGACCCTCTCCCCCGTATGTATATATACACCTCACAGACCCCCCCCCTTATGTATATATACACCTCACAGACCCCCCCCTTATGTATATATACACCTCACAGACCCTCTCCCCTGTATGTATATATACACCTCACAGACCCCCCCTTATGTATATATACACCTCACAGACCCTCTCCCCTGTATGTATATATACACCTCACAGACCCTCTCCCCTGTATGTATATATACACCTCACAGACCCCCCCCTATGTATATATACACCTCACAGACCCTCTCCCCTGTATGTATATATACACCTTCCAGCTCTCCCCCCCCCCTCGTAAGTATATACACCTCACAGACCCTCTCCCCTGTATGTATATATACACCTTCCAGCTCCCCCCTCCCCCCTCGTAAGTATATACACCTCACAGACCCTCTCCCCCGTATGTATATATACACCTTCCAGCTCTCCCCCCCCCCCTCGTAAGTATATACACCTCACAGACCCTCTCCCCTGTATGTATATATACACCCTCACAGACCCTCTCCCCCGTATGTATATATACACCTCCTCCTCCCCCGTATGTATATATACACCTCACAGACCCTCTCCCCCGTATGTATATATACACCTCACAGCCCCCCCCTTGTATATATACACCTCACAGACCCTCTCCCTGTATGTATATATACACCTCACAGCCCCCTTATGTATATATACACCTCACAGACCCTCTCCCCTGTATGTATATATACACCTCACAGACCCTCTCCCCTGTATGTATATACACCTCACAGACCCTCTCCCCTGTATGTATATATACACCTCACAGACCCCCCCCCTTATGTATATATACACCTCACAGACCCCCCTTTGTATATATACACCTCACAGACCCTCTCCCCTGTATGTATATAACACCTCACAGACCCTCTCCCCCGTATGTATATATACACCTCACAGACCCTCTCCCCCGTATGTATATATACACCTCACAGACCCCCCCCTATGTATATATACACCTCACAGACCCCCCCTTATGTATATATACACCTCACAGACCCTCTCCCCTGTATGTATATATACACCTCACAGACCCCCCTTATGTATATATACACCTCACAGCCCTCCCCTGTATGTATATATACACCTCACAGACCCTCTCCCCTGTATGTATATATACACCTCACAGACCCTCTTATTATATATACACCTCACAGACCCTCTCCCCTGTATGTATATATACACCTTCCAGCTCTCCCCCCCCCTCGTAAGTATATACACCTCACAGACCCTCTCCCCTGTATGTATATATACACCTTCCAGCTCCCCCCCCCCCCCTCGTAAGTATATACACCTCACAGACCCTCTCCCCCGTATGTATATATACACCTTCCAGCTCTCCCCCCCCCCCTCGTAGTATATACACCTCACAGACCCTCTCCCCCGTATGTATATATACACCTCACAGACCCTCTCCCCCGTATGTATATATACACCTCACAGACCCTCTCCCCCGTATGTATATATACACCTCACAGACCCCCCCCCCGTATGTATATATACACCTCACAGACCCTCTCCCCTGTATGTATATATACACCTCACAGACCCCCCCCCTATGTATATATACACCTCACAGACCCTCTCCCCTGTATGTGTATATACACCTCACAGACCCTCTCCCCTGTATGTATATACCCCCCCCCGGTTCACCTCACAGACCCCCTCCCCTGTATGTATATATACACCTCACAGACCCTCTCCCCTGTATGTATATATACACCTCACAGACCCTCTCCCCTGTATGTATATATACACCTCACAGACCCTCTCCCCCGTATGTATATATACCCCCCCCCCCCCTGTTTCACCTCACAGACCCTCTCCCCGTATGTATATATACACCTTCCAGCTCCCCCCCCCCCCTCGTAAGTATATACACCCTCACAGACCCTCCCCCCGTATGTATATATACACCCTCCAGCTCCCCCCCCCCGTAAGTATATACACCTCACAGACCCTCTCCCCCGTATGTATATATACACCCTCCCCCCCCCCCCCCCCTCGTACCCCCCCAGTATATACACCTCACAGACCCTCCCCCTGTATGTATATATACACCTTCCAGCTCCCCCCCCCCCTCGTAAGTATATACACCTCACAGACCCTCTCCCCCGTATGTATATATACACCTCTCCCCCCTCACAGACCCTCTCCCCCGTATGTATATATACACCTCCAGCTCTCCCCCCCCCCCCTCGTAAGTATATACACCTCACAGACCCTCTCCCCCGTATGTATATATACACCTTCCAGCTCTCCCCCCCCCCTCGTAAGTATATACACCTCACAGACCCTCTCCCCCGTATGTATATATACACCTTCCAGCTCCCCCCCCCCCCCTCGTAAGTATATACACCTCACAGACCCTCTCCCCCGTATGTATATATACACCTCCAGCTCCCCCCCCCCTCGTAAGTATATACACCTCACAGACCCTCTCCCCCGTATGTATATATACACCTTCCAGCTCCCCCCCCCCCCGTAAGTATATACACCTCACAGACCCTCTCCCCGTATGTATATATACACCTTCCAGCTCCCCCCCTCCCCCTCGTAAGTATATACACCTCACAGACCCTCTCCCCCGTATGTATATATACACCTTCCAGCTCCCCCCCCCCTCGTAAGTATATACACCTCACAGACCCTCTCCCCTGTATGTATATATACACCTCACAGACCCCCCCCTTATGTATATATACACCTCACAGACCCTCTCCCCTGTATGTATATATACACCTTCCAGCTCCCCCCCCCCCCCTCGTAAGTATATACACCTCACAGACCCTCTCCCCCGTATGTATATATACACCTCACAGACCCTCTCCCCCGTATGTATATATACACCTTCCGCTCTCCCCCTTTATACCCCCCCCCCCCCCCCCCCCTTTTTTTAAAACCCCCCCCCCCCCCCCCCCTTTTTTTTTTTTCCCCCTCACAGACCCTCTCCCCTGTATGTATATATACACCTTCCAGCTCCCCCCCCCCTCGTAAGTATATACACCTCACAGACCCTCTCCCCCGTATGTATATATACACCTTCCAGATCCCCCCCCCCCCTCGTAAGTATATACACCTCACAGACCCTCTCCCCCGTATGTATATATACACCTTCCAGATCCCCCCCCCCCCCCTCGTAAGTATATACACCTCACAGACCCTCTCCCCTGTATGTATATACACTACCGTTCAAAAGTTTGGGGTCACCCAGACAATTTTGTGTTTTCCATGAAAACTCACACTTTTATTTATCAAATGAGTTGCAAAATGAATAGAAAATAAAGTCAAGACATTGACAAGGTTAGAAATAATGATTTTTATTTGAAATAATAATTTTCTCCTTCAGACTTTGCTTTGGTCACAGAATGCTCCATTTGCAGCAATTCCAGCATTGCAGACCTTTGGCATTCTAGCTGTTAATTTGCTGAGGTCATCTGGAGACATTTCCCGCCATGCTTCCAGAAGCCCCTCCCACAAGTTGGATTGGCTTGATGGGCACTTTTTGCGCACCAGACGGTCAATGGGGCTGAGATGTGGTGACTGCGCCGGCCACTCCATTACAGATAGAATACCGGCTGCCGCGTCTTCCCTAAATAGTTCTTGTGTAATTTGGGTCATTGTCCTGTTGTAGGATGAAATTGGCTCCAATCAGGCGCTGTCCACAGGGTATGGCATGGCGGTGCATGGAGTGATAGCCTTCCTTATTCACAATCCCTTTTACCTTGTACAAATCTCCCACTTTACCAGCACCAACCCCAGACCATCCCATTCCCTCCACCATGCTGACAGATGGCGTCAGGCGTCTTCCAGCATCTTCTCAGTTGTTCTGCGTCTCACAAATGTTCTTCTGTGTGATCCAAACACCTCACACTTGGATTCGTCTGTCCATAACACTTTTTTCCAATCTTCCTCCGTCCAATGTCTGTTCTTTTGTCCATATGAATCTTTTCCTTTTATTAGCCAGTCTCAGATATGGCTTTTTCTTGGCCTGCCCTGAAGGCCGGCATCCCTGAGTCGCGTCTTCTCTGTAGACGCTGACACTGGCGTTTTGGGGGTACTATGTAATGAAGCTGCCAGTTGAGGACCTGTGAGGCGCCGATTTCTCAGACTAGAGACTCTAATGTACTTGTCTTGTTGCTCAGTTGTGCAGCGCGGCCTCCCACTTCTCTTTCTACTCTGGTTAGAGCCTGTTTGTGCTGTCCTCTGAAGGGAGTAGTACACACCGTTGTAGGAAATCTTCAGTTTCTTGGCAATTTCTCACATGGAATAGCCTTAATTTCTAAGAACAAGAATAGACTGTCGAGTTTCACATGAAAGTTCTCTTTTTCTGGCCATTTTGAGAGTTTAATCGAACCAACAAATGTAATGCTCCAGATTCTCAACTAGCTCAAAGGAAGGTCAGTTTTATGGCTTCTCTAACCAGCAAAACTGTTTTCAGCTGTGCTAACATACTTGCACAAGGGTTTTCTAAACCTCCATTATCCCTCTTACACAGTTAGCAAACACAATGTACCATTAGAGCACTGGAGTGATGGTTGCTGGAAATGGCCTCTATACACCTAGGTAGATATTGCATTAAAAACAGATGTTTGCAGCTAGAATAGTCATTTACCACATTAACAATGTATAGAGGGTATTTCTGATTCATTTAATGTTATCTTCATTGAAAAAAACTGTGCTTTTCTTTCAAAAATAAGGAAATTTCTAAGTGACCCTAAACTTTTGAACAGTAGTGTATATACTTCACACAACCCCTGTATGTATACAGTGGGGTAAAAAGGTATTTTAGTCAGCCACCAATTGTGCAAGTTCTCCCACTTAACAGGGCTGTGGAGTCGGAGTCTGTGCCTATTTTGGTGGAGTCGGAGTCGGTATAAAATGGACCGACTCCGACTCCCAAAATATATAATAAATTGGTACAGTTAGTAGTACAATGCAGTATGTGCTGAATATATTTTCATAAGAATTTGGGAAAATAATGAAATGTTGAAAATGATGAAATGTCCTGTAAAGGTCTGTTCTATTCCTCATATAATGATGGGACTGAGTTCTGAGTGAACCTATAAGGTTTAGCACCATTATCTGGAGTAAGCAAAAGATACAAGTGTTGTGATTGTGAGGACTGAAAAGCTTGACTTTATCTGTAATTGTGCTGGAGACCCACCCACAGCCCGAGGACACAGAGTGACTGCTTGTCAGCAAGTGAATCATTGTGCTGAGACTGAGAAAACAGTTTTTGTTGAAAACTGTTTTTTTACCACTTACTGCAGCGTTTTGCATATTTGCAATTTATTAAAGTTTTTTGTGTTCTAAAGTTGTATCCAATAAATATATTTTATGTTCTACCTAAATAGCTTGATTATTGTATCCTAAGGATGATGATAAGCTTAAAATTAAGTTAGCTCTTAAACATGCGCCATGTATGTCGGAGTCGGGGGGAAATTGAGGAGTCGGAGTCGGGGGAAATTGAGGAGTCGGAGTCGGGGGAAATTGAGGAGTCGGGGCTTTGGCGTACCGACTCCACAGCCCTGCTTATAAAGATGAGGCCGGCCTGTAATTGGTCACCTACAAACAAGCAAGATTTCTGTCTCACAGACCTGTAACTTCTCCTTTACGAGGCTCCTCTGTCCTCCACTCATTACCTGTAGTAATGGCTCCTGTGTGACATTGTTATCAGTATAAAAGACCCCTGTCCACAACCTCAAACAGTCACACTCCAAACTCCACTATGGTGAAGACCAAAGAGCTGTGGAAGGACCAGAAACAAAATGGTAGCCCCGCACCAGGCTGGGAAGACTGAATCTGCAATAGGCAAGCAGCTTGGTGTGAAGAAATCACCTGTGGGAGCAATAATTAGAAAATGGAAGACATACAAGACCACTGATAATCTCCCTCCATCAGGGGCTCCACGCAAGATCTCACCCCGTGGGGTCAAAATGATCACAAGAACGGTGAGCAAAAATCCCAGAACCACACGGGGGGACCTAGTGAGTGACCTGCAGAAAGCTGGGACTAACGTAACAAAGGCTACCGTCAGTAACACACTACACCGCCAGGGACTCAGATCCTGCAGTGCCAGACGTGTCCCCCTGCTTAAGCCAGTACATATCCGGGCCCGTCTGAAGTTTGCTAGAGAGCATTTGGATGTTCCAGAAGAGTATTGGGAGAATGTCATATGGTCAGATGAAACCAAAGTAGAACTGTTTGGTAGAAACACAACTCGTCGTGTTTGGAGGAGAGTGAATGCTGAGTTGTATCCAAAGAACACCATACCTACTGTGAAGCATGGGGGGGCAACATCATGTATGGGGCTGTTTCTCTGCAAAGGGACCAGGACGACTGATCCATGTACATGGAAGAATGAATGGGGCCATGTATGGGGAGATTGTGAGTGCAAACCTCCTTCCATCAGCAAGGGCATTGAAGATGAAACGTGGCTGGGTCTTTCAGCATGACAATGATCCCAAGCACATCGCCAGGACAACGAAGGAGCGGCTTCGTAAGAAGCATTTCAAGGTCCTGGAGTGGCCTAGCCAGTCTCCAGATCTCAACCCCATAGAAAACCTTTGGAGGGAGTTGAAAGTCCGTGTTACCCAGCGACAGCCCCAAAACATCCCTGCTCTAGAGGAGATCTGCATGGAGGAATGGGCCAACATACCAGCAACAGTGTGTGCCAACCTTGTGAAGACTTACAGGAAACGTTTCACCTCTGTCAATGCCAACAAAGGATATAACAAAGGATTGAGATGAACTTTTGTTATTGACCAAATACTTATTTTCCACCATAATTTGCAAATAAATTCTTTAAAAATCAGACAATGTGATTTTCTGGATTAGTTTTCTCATTTTGTCTCTCATAGTTGAGGTCTACCTATGATGTCAATTACAGGCCGGCCTCATCTTTATAAGTGGGAGAACTTGCACAATTGGTGGCTGACTAAATACTTTTTTTTTCCCCCACTGTATATGCACCTCACAGACCCTCTCCCCTTTTCCCCCCCCCCCGTATGTATATATACACCTCACAGACCCCCCCGTATGTATATACGCACCGCACAGACTCCCTCCCCCGTATGTATGTATAGCCCTCACAGACCCCCCCCATATGTATATATGCACCTCACACACACACACCCCTGTATCTATATATACACCTCACAGAATCCCCATATTTATGCACAAACTGCCATATTTTGCTGATTTTCTGCTTTTCTATTCTTTCCTGGTCTTCAGAGGACCTTTCACCAAGTTGAGCTCTTGCTATCGTTTAATAGCCGCCCCTCCTCTGATAACAGCACAGTTAGAATTTTTTCCCGAGCAATCAGTGCTGTTAGTTTTGGTGTCTAATATACTAACTAGACTCCCTAATGTCAAGTGGGTGGTGTCAGGCAGGAGCAGGTAAGGAGGGAGTGACTCAGACATCTTGGAGTGGAGGTGGTGAAAAGTCCTCTTGAATGATTTATTAGTCTTTTATTCATAGATGTCCTGTAATAATTTTGATTTATTGCTGTTTATGGACCTGATTCCGGGGTTGGATCTTACAGGAGATTATCAGACTTATACCGGATAGTAAAGGGGGCAGTTTTTGCAATTACATAATATTAGAGAAATGCTCATTCTCAGCTACTTAATACATTAAAGGGGCTCGCAGAAGACCCTGACTGTCTAATGCAGCTCTCTGCTGTGGTCTCTTTGTATGTTGGATTTGTCTGTCTATATTATATGTATTATATTATATAAAGCTGAGTCTCCCACCCAGGCAGCGAGTACATTGAGGCATCGGTGGGATTTCATATTGGGGGGCTGACCAGACATGACAACCCCCATAAGCATCACAATTATTTATTATGTGGGCTCTGCTGTGTTTTAACTGGGTTTCTAAAAAATCTTTCTATAGATTGTTTTGCTCCTATACAGACGTTTGTGTCTCTGCGGTACCCCCTGTGTAGCCTGATCCCGCAGTCTATACCCCCTTCAATCTGTCTGCTATTTCTACAGAACACGTGTTTGTTTACAGGATCAGACTGCACAAGGTTTGCCTGTAGTCTGTTACCATAGAAACACATAGTAATTGTATATGCAAAACAACTGGTGGTTTCTTCAGCCCTATAAATCTGCTATAATTACGCCAATGACTGCTGTATATTATGGCACTAATGGATATCAGCTCATAACTGGCATAGATTTCATTTTTGGCACAAAGATGGAGCACATTTAAAGGAGGTCTTCAATTGATGATCAATCCTATTGATCATCAGTTTACAGTAATAAGTCTTGGAAATCCTGTTTAATAAGAAGCAAAAATCTGCCGCAGAAACAACCAGATGTATGGAGCTGTTTTTCAGTTGTAAAGATTTTTGCAACAAATCTGCTACATGAAAATATACAGTAATTCAGCATGTGGCGGACCGTGCCACCGTTCCTACTCTTGGGTTATCAGAAGCACTATGTAAAACAAGAGGCACGTGGTGACCAAGAATGATCCTGTAGATTTGTGTTGTCGCCATATTGGCCATCTCTGCAACATAGATCCTGAATATGTTCACGATTAGAAGGCCGGATTTACATAGACCTATGAAAAATCTTTCCAAACATTGGCTGATTTGTTTAATATGCGTGTCTGTGCATTAGACAGACTTGGAGGCAGCTGATCCCCAAGTCTGTGTCCTCTCAAATATGGACTGATATAATGCATGCTGCAGGACGTGAGTTGTGTGAATTGCTGCATACTACTGTATACTAAAATTACGGCAGTGTGAATAAGACTCTGTTCACACCTGCACCCGGTCTCTGCCTGGGGATTCCGTTCCTCATTCCGCTTTAAAAATGTGCAGAGAAAAGTCCTGCAAGCAGCGCTTTTCTCTCCGCATTTTCTGCACTTTTGCTCGGAAACCTGGCAGACCCCATTATAGTCTATGGGTTCCGTGGGTTTCCGAAGGTAACCTCTTTTTTAAGCGGATTAGGTTTCCGTTCGGGGGTCCCCAAGTGGACAACCCGAATGCAGGTGTGAACCTAGAGTCAGTTCTATTAAAAAAAAACAAAAAAACATTAATACAGCTGGGACTCCCATGATTCCCATCAACATCTTGACCCCTTATGTACACACTACATCTCAGGTCTTCTACAGTTTGATGGAAGAGAAGCGATATCCATTATGATGGGTCAGATTATATGGAGGATGCAGCGGCCCTTAGACCCCAAGTCATTGGCTTTCTGAATGTAGCAAAAGTGCAACTCCCAGACAGATTATACCACAAGCCCATGTGGAGGGGGAGACGCTTCATCCTAGTCACAAGGTGCCCTTCCTAATCGCACCTCCTGGACACAATAGACAAGGGGACTGTGTGACTAGGCTGTGACTGCGCACCGCCCCCGTGACTACTTCAGTTAATTTATGTATGACTTTTTATGCTTTCAGGCATTTATCCTACTGCAACAGAATAATGCAGAGCAACCCCAATGGAAAGGGAATACTTGATCCTGCATATGATGGGACCAGTTTATGGTGGGAAAAGCACCTGACAGGTTCCCTTTAAATCACTACTAGGAAGCAGACAAAGCTTCTGTCTCTTCCCCATGATCTTCTAGTATAGTCACTGTCCGCTCCAAAAACCATTAATACGTTAATGTTTAATGACTCGCGTGCTTGTTTTTCTGGGTCCAAAGTACGGGAGTAGTGTAGTGGGCGTATTATCTCCTTATAACTATGACAGGGATGTGCACATCATAGGAGACCACGAGTCAGTATGACTAGTAATAACTACTGAAAGTGTAGTGCAAAGATAGAGACCCCCCATAGACACCATAACCAATAATTTATGGAGAATGAATCTTTGTGAATACATTAATTTAATTTATCCTGTATTATACTCCAGAGCTGCACTCACTATTCTGCTGGTGCAGTCACTGTGTACATACATTACATTACTTATCCTGTACTGATCCTGAGTTACATCCTGTATTATACTCCAGAGCTGCACTCACTATTCTGCTGGTGCAGTCACTGTGTACATACATTACATTACTTATCCTGTATTATACTCCAGAGCTGCACTCACTATTCTGCTGGTGCAGTCACTGTGTACATACATTACATTACTTATCCTGTACTGATCCTGAGTTACATCCTGTATTATACTCCAGAGCTGCACTCACTATTCTGCTGGTGCAGTCACTGTGTACATACATTACATTACTTATCCTGTACTGATCCTGAGTTACATCCTGTATTATACTCCAGAGCTGCGCTCACTATTCTGCTGATACAGTCACTGTGTACATACATTACATTACTTATCCTGTACTGATCCTGAGTTACATCCTGTATTATACTCCAGAGCTGCGCTCACTATTCTGCTGGTACAGTCACTGTGTACATACATTACATTACTTATCCTGTACTGATCCTGAGTTACATCCTGTATTATACTCCAGAGCTGCACTCACTATTCTGCTGGTACAGTCACTGTGTACATACATTACATTACTTATCCTGTACTGATCCTGAGTTACATCCTGTATTATACTCCAGAGCTGCACTCACTATTCTGCTGGTACAGTCACTGTGTACATACATTACATTACTTATCCTGTACTGATCCTGAGTTACATCCTGTATTATACTCCAGAGCTGCACTCACTATTCTGCTGGTGCAGTCACTGTGTACATACATTACATTACTTATCCTGTACTGATCCTGAGTTACATCCTGTATTATACTCCAGAGCTGCGCTCACTATTCTGCTGGTATAGTCACTGTGTACATACATTACATTACTTATCCTGTACTGATCCTGAGTTACATCCTGTATTATACTCCAGAGCTGCACTCACTATTCTGCTGGTACAGTCACTGTGTACATACATTACATTACTTATCCTGTACTGATCCTGAGTTACATCCTGTATTATACTCCAGAGCTGCACTCACTGTTCTGCTGGTGGAGATTTAGAAAACAGTGAGCAATTGACACAGAAAGTATATACATTTTCATTATACAAACAGTGACATTTATTTGCTGATACTGGGCAACCCCTGATTGCTATAATTTGGCTGCTCCCCGTTCCCATTACGTCCCCACTCCATTATGATTCAAAAATTATTCTACATAGAATGGAGTCACCAATAGAAATATCATAACTTTAAATTTTGCTTCCATTAACCTTTAAAGGTGTTGAGTGGCCTACAGTGTGTAGCAGCGGTCCGTATTAATGGACTCCCCTGATGAGATCACTTCTCATGACTTGAAAATAGTTTCTAGCAGGACTTTCCATTAAGTCCAATTTATGTCCACTAAAAGAGGAAATTGGACTCCAGGCAAATAGTCTCATTAATGGATACATGTTTTATAATGTGGAAAAATCTTGTATCCGATGATTAGAACATCACTGTGTCTGGGGAAAGGGGAGCAATCTATGTAGTTAAGACTGCCCCCATGTACAAGAATATAACTACTATAATACTACCTCCTATGTACAAGAATATAACTACTATAATACTGCTCCTATGTACAAGAATATAACTACTATAATACTGCCCCTATGTACAAGAATATAACTACTATAATACTGCTCCTATGTACAAGAATATAACTACTATAATACTGCTCCTATGTACAAGAATATAACTACTATAATACTGCTCCTATGTACAAGAATATAACTACTATAATACTACTCCTATGTACAAGAATATAACTACTATAATACTGCCCCCTATGTACAAGAATATAACTACTATAATACTGCTCCTATGTACAAGATTATAACTACTATAATACTGCTCCTATGTACAAGAATATAACTACTATAATACTACTCCTATGTACAAGAATATAACTACTATAATACTGCTCCTATGTACAAGAATATAACTACTATAATACTACCTCCTATGTACAAGAATATAACTACTATAATACTGCTCCTATGTACAAGATTATAACTACTATAATACTGCTCCTATGTACAAGAATATAACTACTATAATACTGCCCTCTATGTACAAGGATATAACTACTATAATACTGCCCCCTATGTACAAGGATATAACTACTATAATACTGCCCCCTATGTACAAGGATATAACTACTATAATACTGCCCCCTATGTACAAGAATATAACTACTATAATACTGCTCCTATGTACAAGAATATAACTACTATAATACTGCTCCTATGTACAAGAATATAACTACTATAATACTATTTCCTATGTACAAGAATATAGCTACTATAATACTGCTCCTATGTACAAGAATATAACTACTATAATACTACCTCCTATGTACAAGAATATAACTACTATAATACTGCTCCTATGTACAAGAATATAACTACTATAATACTGCTCCTATGTACAAGAATATAACTACTATAATACTGCTCCTATGTACAAGAATATAACTACTATAATACTGCTCCTATGTACAAGAATATAACTACTATAATACTGCCCTCTATGTACAAGGATATAACTACTATAATACTGCCCCCTATGTACAAGAATATAACTACTATAATACTACTCCTATGTACAAGAATATAACTACTATAATACTACCTCCTATGTACAAGAATATAACTACTATAATACTGCCCCATATGTACAAGAATATAACTACTATAATACTGCTCCTATGTACAAGAATATAACTACTATAATACTACCTCCTATGTACAAGAATATAACTACTATAATACTACCTCCTATGTACAAGAATATAACTACTATAATACTACCTCCTATGTACAAGAATATAACTACTATAATACTGCTCCTATGTACAAGAATATAACTGCTATAATACTGCTCCTATGTACAAGAATATAACTACTATAATACTACCTCCTATGTACAAGAATATAACTACTATAATACTACCTCCTATGTACAAGAATATAACTACTATAATACTACCTCCTATGTACAAGAATATAACTACTATAATACTGCTCCTATGTACAAGAATATAACTACTATAATACTTCCCCTATGTACAAGAATATAACTACTATAATACTGCTCCTATGTACAAGAATATAACTACTATAATACTACTCCTATGTACAAGAATATAACTACTATAATACTGCTCCTATGTACAAGAATATAACTACTATAATACTGCTCCTATGTACAAGAATATAACTACTATATTACTACTCCTATGTACAAGAATATAACTACTATAATACTGCTCCTATGTACAAGAATATAACTACTATAATACTACTCCTATGTACAAGAATATAACTACTATAATACTACCTCCTATGTACAAGAATATAACTACTATAATACTACCCCCTATGTACAAGAATATAACTACTATAATACTGCTCCTATGTACAAGAATATAACTACTATAATACTGCTCCTATGTACAAGAATATAACTACTATAATACTGCTCCTATGTACAAGAATATAACTACTATATTACTACTCCTATGTACAAGAATATAACTACTATAATACTCCTCCTATGTACAAGAATATAACTACTATAATACTGCTCCTATGTACAAGAATATAACTACTATAATACTGCTCCTATATACAAGAATATAACTACTATAATACTACCTCCTATGTACAAGAATATAACTACTATAATACTGCTCCTATGTACAAGAATATAACTACTATAATACTGCTCCTATGTACAAGAATATAACTACTATAATACTGCTCCTATGTACAAGAATATAACTACTATAATACTACCTCCTATGTACAAGAATATAACTACTATAATACTGCTCCTATGTACAAGAATATAACTACTATAATACTGCTCCTATGTACAATAGAACTACAATAATTATATAATGGAGCTCGGACCCTCCTTCACCTTGCTCATGTATTAGTGTCTCGCACTCCTGAGGACTCTCCATGGACACCCCAGTTATTGTTAGTGGGTTCTGTGTAATACTGTGTTTCTCCTGAGGTGGCGCCGCAGGGATTCTAAAGGTTTTCACTGAGATCACAGCTGACTATTGAGGATCCTTACACCAGGACTTTCTGTGGTCTGACCTTTTTTTTTTTTTTCTTCTTCAGATTTCTCTGTTTGCAGATTTTTTTCTATAAGCAGAGATCCCTGTGAGATTCAGTATTAGCAACTTTAAGATTTTTTTGTGCATTTTTCACACTTTATATTGCTTTGTGACCTTCAGGTGGAGGAGGCCGGTCAGGTCTTTCTACTGATGAAGAAGGATTACCGCATCTCTCGCAATGTCCGGCTAGCCTGGTTCCTCAATAACCTTCACCAGTCCGTTTCTCCAGTCCCTGAATCTGAGTTGGTAAGTGCTCGGTACATATAATGGTAGACTGCACTGTGTAAATACTCACTTAGGATTTTATCACTCTCTTTTTCTGGTTTGGTTTTTAGACTCTAGCTTCAAACACTTTAAATCCTATACATTTTTAAAGGGGTTGTCCAGGATCTATTTTTTTTTTTTTTTTTATGGCTTCCCTTAGGACGGATCAGCTGTATGGGGCCATCCACCATTCATACTGTACACAGCACTGACCTGGAAGCAGTTGTCTCCGTTCCCTGTATAGTTGTCAGGTGCCAATAATGCAGCGCAGCTCACATTGAAGTCCGGGGCTGGATGTCAGCCCTGCCAGTGGTCACACATTTTTTTTGGGCTATTCTGAGGATAGTCTTTAGAAAAGTACATCCTGGACAACCCCTTTAATTCTTCTTCTGTCAAAGTTGTAGTGATCAATATGGCTACCATTGCAGAATTGGTTCTTATCCAACTTTCATAAAGTTATGTAATTGCGCACATAATAAATTGACAGATAATAGTTGAAGTCCCTCTGTTGTTCCTCCTGGAATGTGTCAATTAATTGGAAACTGGGTGTAACTATTCCGCTTTTCTGTTGGACGTTTCTCCACCCACTGACTCTGTCCGATCACAGCTGACTGTGTAGGGAAATGTCCTGTTGTAAAGGGGAATGGTAACATTGAGTTGTCAACTTATTTATACATTTCCAGGAGTAATTACAGAGGGTCCACTCTGTATATTTTACTAAGAAAGGACAGTACAACATTATTATTTCATAAGGAATCAGTAGGGTGACTGGTCCTAACTAAAAGCAAAAAGAGAATATCCTCTGTGAACTAGTCCTGCTCAGACAGATGAGGATTTGTTACTATGTATCAGTGTAGACGATGCTCGATACTATTGAAAGAGCAGCAGCACAGATCGTTCTCTTATCCTGGACTCCAGGACCTTCACTGATACACTTCAGCAAATGACACTGACAGGAGGCAGAAATATTAAAGGGGTGTTCTAGGTCATATTTTAGTGCATAGCAAAGCTTAAAATAACAAATGCTCTATACTTACCTCTTCGCTCTTTCGGGGATCCTGAGGAAAGCCTCTGTTCGGGTCCCCGGTCTTTGACAGCAGTATGTCAGCCAGTCCCCGGCTGAGCACTGCTGCTCCTGCCAAACGGACAGCTAAGTATATAGTATGTGTTACTTTAAGCCTTGCTACGCAGCAAAAATATGAGCTGGAGCACCCCTTTAAGAATGGGTGAGATTTATATACATGTCCTAGGACACCCGCTGTATTGGGACACTTTCATTGGTCTTTAGTTGTTTGTTACTTTCTCCTTCTCTTTGCCTTGTAGGGTTTACACGACAGTGAACTAGAAGTGGTGAGCGTCATACCCCATGGCTGGCAGCCCGATGAGCCTGTCCGCCCGGGCCCCTTCCTGTTAGTGCCGTCAACATGGGTCACCTTCCTGGCTCGGCAGTATCGCTTTGTCATAGAGCTCGACCTCAGTCCTTCTACTGTGATAGTGGTAAATAAAGGGCAATAATCTGGATTATCAGATATTCTAGATTGGACAGACATAGAAGAGTTTATGCAAGTCACATATAGGAGTAGACAGTCTTATCTGCATATCATCCAGCTCTTCTGTGCTGGGCGAGATTGCTGGATTATCAGATACAGTCATTTTCCTGTACTTGTTCCTTTCTTTTTGCCGCTGACCTTCATTTTCTGTGTCCAGGATGACTCTACCGAGGAGATAATTTTCGATGAGATTTTCCATTCTCTGTCTCGCTGTCTGCTCGGACTCCTCAGGCCGTTTCGTATCCCGGGCTCCAGCCTAGCTTTCCAACCAGAAATCTTTGTCACCATTCAGGCCTATTCTTCTATCATTGGACTGCAGAGTCATCAGGTAGTAATGGTCACCCCACATCAGATGGCTCCTGGTCGCAGCTTCCACTTTTACGGCAGTACAGATAACTTGCCTCTTTCTTTTGACATGTCAGGTGCTTGTTCAGGGCTGTCGACTGCACGAGCAGAAGCTGCCGGCATTTCTCGAACATGTTTATCTGCAACTCGGCGCCTTCGAGAATAAGATTGCAGAGACGCTCCAGCAGCAATACCGTCCATTCTCCCAGGTGGGTGAGAGACACATGCACAGATTGTCAAGACAGACTTCAATGTTCCATTTGGACTACTTCTTGTGGTGTTATTTTTGTGTTAGGTGCCATTCAGACACACCACGGATAAACACCGGGTGCCCTTGGGGATAAACACCGGGTGCCCTTGGGGATAAACACCGGGTGCCCTTGTTATTAGTACAGTTTTTTTGGATCAAAGCCAAAAGTGGCTCTAGTGCTTTTGTTGTATTTAGGTCATTTCCAGTTGTCACTTTCTTAAGTTAACATCCCCTTTAAGCATCTATGTTTTTGATTTCTCTTATTAGGATTGTATACCTCATTATGGAAACGAGCAGCCAGGCAGGAAGATGGGCGTTTCCATGGTCACGGCTGACATTGGATTGGTCAGTATGATACGACAGGGGATCCTCGCTTTACAACTCCTACCAGCGAACTCCAGCGCAGGTAAATATACCCCTCAAAATACCCTGTCATAGTAGTTTACAATGGGACACATGGATGATATTCCAATTTACTTACTTAGGAATAATCGTGATCACGGACGGAGTCACTAGTGTCCCAGACGTTGCTGTGTGCGAGACGTTACTAAATCAGCTGCGCAGCGGGACCATCGCCTGCTCCTTCGTCCAGGTAAAAGCTGTAGGGAATATTTATTTGCCGAGGACAACCTTTTTTTTCTGTCATTTTGTCCAACCTTAGGCTCGGCTACATGGTGACTTTGCTCAATACATTACACAGCTAAAGAACACAATTTTGTGCTGCCTGCATTGTAGCTAGTGAACCCTGTATGGTTGCTGGCAGCAATGTTCTGGTGCGGGGTCACAAGGCATCTACAGTTCCTATCATTCGTTGTGATGCAGGCACAACGCATGACCAGAGTCACTTTGTTGGGCAGTCGTGTGCGGATCAGTTGAAAACAAAATAGACAACTCATGAATGACATCCGTGTGCACGCCGTGTTTTATGTGGACTCTAGCAGTAGAATCGAAGAGACAGAGCTGCAAAAACAGACAAAAATATATGGTTAAGTCATTAGAAATTTAACAGGTCCGTATGCTGTCTGTTATAATGAATGGCACATGGATAGAAAATGTGGTCATATGCATGGGGCCCTACTGTTCTTGTGCTGCAGGGCCCATTAAAATTAATGGGCGACTGTGGAATGCACTGATGCAGGATGGCCCCCAAGCAAGAGCTGCTCTTTGCAGCAGTTTACAGCTCATGCAAGTACAGAGGGTCCAAACTGGGGCATGTAAAAGGATTTATCTAAACCAGACCATCTCCTTAGTAACTGGACATGCCCCTTTCGCCTCTCGTTACAGGTCGGTGGTGTATACTCCTACGACTGCAGCTTCGGTTTTGTTCCGAACGTTGAGCTGATGAAGTTTATTGCCATGGCTACCTTGGGATCCTACCTCTCTTCTTGCCCTGAAGTAGAGGCTGGACAGACAGAGATGAATGTTTATCACAAGGGATTCTTACTGTATTCCTTCCTGCGCACAGGGGAGGCCCTGAATCCGGAGTATTACTGTGGTGAGAGCTGCTCGCCTCTTCGTCCTTATCACGTCATCCTTTTTTAGTCTTGTAGTTGATTTTGATGCACTTTTATATTTTCAGGCTCTCAGCACAAACTGTTCAATGAGCACCTGGTGTCTGCCAGCAGTAACCCGGCGCTGGCCATGCGCAGGAGGAAGCATGCAGAGAAAGAGCTGCACGCCGACATTATCAGCGTGGTGTCCGTGCGGCTCAGGGAGGGGTACAGCGTGCGGGAGATCCGCATTACTAAAGGTGAATTTTGCAGGCGCAGTAGTCAGTGTGGGCACAGGGCCATTGTATGGCTTTCCCCACATAATATTACAAGTTCTTTGTATTCGAGGCTGAAGATGATGATCGCTGATTCAAGGATTTTCTCTGATATGTTTGAGGTCTCCCCTTAGGTGAGGACAATGGGTGACAGTCACATAGGGGTTGCTGTTCCTTTCTTTAGACCTGGGGGGATAGGTGAAACTTGATGGGCTTGTATCTTATTTTAGCCTTGATATATTATGCTGTTAAAGTGAGATTTGTGGGGCTCTGCTTGCTGGATCCACTATAAATCCAGAGATTTGGTTTGTTCCCTCTGGAAAAGTACATACATCTTCACTCTCACTTAAAGGGGTTTTCCAGAATTTAGGTACTGGTGACTGTCCTTAGGGATAGGTCATCAGTATCAGATTGGTGAAGGTCTGACATATGGCGCCCCCAGCTGGTCAGCTTATAATGCTACATACTCCCTGCTAGCTTAGTGTGTGGAGGTGAAAGCAGACAGCGCCATACACTATGTAGTGGCTGTTCCTGGTTACTGCAGCTCAGCTCCCATTGAAGTACCTTACCCAGCCATAACCACCTTCCATTAACTCTTTAAGGAGTATCCATCCGCCCTCTTGACAGGTCTGTTGTCTTTACTTAGAACTTATTATGCATTTCCTCTGTTGTTATTCCTGGAAATACATTATTAAATTGAGAACTGGGTGTTGTTGTTCCTCTTGCATAAACTATCAGCACAGGTCGGACAGGGCAGAGTATTTAGGGACACACCCCATCGATAATACCCTGTTGTGTCAACTTATTTACGCTTTTCCGTGATTAATAACAGAAGAGAAACCCTACAGATTTATAACAAAAGATTCTCCAGAGATGGACCATGCAAGAATTTACTACAATAGGTACAGTATGTCAGAAGTGAGGACATGTCCTTTTTAATGGCCTCCATACTGATTATCACCCAGCTTTCCCACCAATAGATAAAACTAATGGCAATTGAATAGAATAGAAATTAATTTGGGGCATCTCCTTACTGGTATGTATTGGGCTTTGAAGGAAATTACTCTTTAATGTACAGTTAGTCTTGGCTATACATGTCTACACATCCGAGATACATATATGTCTGAGTGGAGTGAAGTCCATTTACTGATCCTATTTTTCCTCAATCACAGGATTGCTGGAGGTAAAACTGGTCTTGCTCTGGAAACATAACATGCGGGTCGAGTACCTGGCTGTAGCCCCATGGCCCCTGGACCTCACCAAGCGCAGCACAAGGGTAGAAGTGGTGATGGAAGGAAGCTATGATATCCTGCATGACATAAGCTGCACATTGAAAAAGCCCATAACAAGCATGTATAGGACAAGTGTGATACGCCGCTTCTGGAACACCCTGCAGAGGTAATGTAGTCATGTCACCTATGGTAGGAGGGTGCAAACTGATGTCACCAATCTCATTGTTTGACATTTTGGAAGAAAATTTAATGCTGTAGTTATTTGTCACTATGCACGTATATTACATTACTGTATTATACTCCAGAGCTGCACTCACTATTCTGCTGGTGCAGTCACTGTGTACATACATTACATTACTTATCCTGTACTGATCCTGAGTTACATCCTGTATTATACTCCAGAGCTGCACTCACTATTCTGCTGGTGCAGTCACTGTGTACATACATTACATTACTTATCCTGTACTGATCCTGAGTTACCTCCTGTATTATACTCCAGAGCAGCGCTCACTATTCTGCTGGTGCAGTCACTGTGTACATACATTACATTTATCCTGTACTGATCCTGAGTTACCTCCTGTATTATACTCCAGAGCAGCGCTCACTATTCTGCTGGTGCAGTCACTGTGTACATACATTACTTATCCTGTACTGATCCTGAGTTACCTCCTGTATTATACTCCAGAGCAGCGCTCACTATTCTGCTGGTGCAGTCACTGTGTACATACATTACAATTATCCTGTACTGATCCTGAGTTACCTCCTGTATTATACTCCAGAGCAGCGCTCACTATTCTGCTGGTGCAGTCACTGTGTACATACATTACATTATTATCCTGTACTGATCCTGAGTTACATCCTGTATTATACTCCAGAGCTGCGCTCACTATTCTGCTGGTGCAGTCACTGTGTACATACATTACATTACTTATCCTGTACTGATCCTGAGTTACATCCTGTATTATACACCAGAGCTGCGCTCACTATTCTTCTGGTACAGTCACTGTGTACATATATTACATTACTTATCCTGTACTGATCCTGAGTTACATCCTGTATTATACTCCAGAGCTGCGCTCACTATTCTGCTGGTACAGTCACTGTGTACATACATTACATTACTTATCCTGTACTGATCCTGAGTTACATCCTGTATTATACTCCAGAGCTGCGCTCACTATTCTGCTGGTGCAGTCACTGTGTACATACATTACATTACTTATCCTGTACTGATCCTGAGTTACATCCTGTATTATACCCCAGAGCTGCGCTCATTATTCTGCTGGTACAGTCACTGTGTACATACATTACATTACTTATCCTGTACTGATCCTGAGTTACATCCTGTATTATACTCCAGAGCTGCACTCACTATTCTGCTGGTACAGTCACTGTGTACATACATTACATTACTTATCCTGTACTGATCCTGAGTTACATCCTGTATTATACTCCAGAGCTGCGCTCACTATTCTGCTGGTGCAGTCACTGTGTACATACATTACATTACTTATCCTGTACTGATCCTGAGTTACATCCTGTATTATACTCCAGAGCTGCACTCACTATTCTGCTGGTACAGTCACTGTGTACATACATTACATTACTTATCCTGTACTGATCCTGAGTTTCCTCTTGGCTCTTGTCCTGCAGTATCAGTCAGACAGATCAGATGTTGGTGCACCTGAAATCCTTTGACAGTGTTCCGGAGCATTTTAAAATCCCAGAGAGCACTAAGAATGGCGTTCCCCTCTTCTACATCCCACCAGGTTCTACGACCCCAGTAAGTCTGGTGAAGGTCCCAGGTACTTTCTGTTTCTTGTGACGTTTCATGCAGACACTGTCCTTCCATTTCCTCTACAGGTGTTGTCCTTGCAGCACAGCGACTCCGACTCCAGTCATTCACAGTTTGCAGCGTACTGGAAACCGATCCTCTCCATGGATGCCAACGTCTGGCAGCGCTGGTTACATGTGCACCGCATTGTCTTACTGCTTGAGCATGACATGTGAGTGATTTTCTTTTTGCCATTTTGAACAATATCTTTCTGGTATAGCTGGGTGATACAGAAGTCATTAGAGGCCCCATCTCATGTTCTCACCCATCTTTCCTAGAGTCCTCTACAGATTCTTCATTGATGACTTTTTCTCTTTTCCAGGCCGGTCCCGAAGCATCTCCATACTCCGGGGAACAATGGCCGCTATAGCACGGTGCTGTGCCGCATCTCTCACACCGAGCTCACCTCCCTCCTGCGAGACTGGAGCAGCTTTGTACTGGTGGAAAGTTATTCCTATGTCAAGTTAATGCCGAGGTAATGTGATCCCTGTATATACATCCTGCTACACCTGTGAATAGGGCGCGTCTAGGTTTTTCACCATTTTTATGATCTTTGCTTGTTGTGAATGGAATTATTGCGTGCTTAGACTGAAAACAGTACAGCTGAGGGTTTGCTACAGTGTTTCCTCAGTTCAGACAATTCTCTGGGAGCTAAATGGAGTTCAGACTGATACATATTCTCTACGCCGACTGTTAACTTACTCCTGTTTGTTAGATTCTATTTGTTGTGATGTCTTCTCAGAGGATTGTGAGAAATTGAAACCTAAAATATTTTAGATTTGCTGAAATTTTCAATCTACAGTTAAAGGTTTTTCCAGGCTTTAGAATTGGTCTTCGCTTGAATATTAGCGGGGGTCCGACCCCTGTGACCTGTGATGATAGTCACTTCCGGAGCACCATTTCACTTTTGCAGGCCATGTGACTTGACCTTCAAAAGTTGTCTGCAGCTCATTCCTAGTTAACTGAACGGGGCTGAGCTGCAACACCAAGCACAGTCATTGCACACATGTACAGTGCTGTGCTTGGGATTTCTAGGACAGCTCTCCTGAACTTTGGGGTCTTTTCTTCACAGTTGCTGGGTAGGGATCTCAGGCGCCGGACCTCTGACAATTTTCAGTTGATGACCTAACCTAAGGATAGGTCATCAATTAATAAGCCGGTAAACCCCATTTAAAGGGATTTGCCTACGAATGCAGCACATCCTTTGCCCACATCCTAGTGGTGGGGGTCCAGCTATCTTCAGCAGTCCCATAGAAATTAATGGAGTGACAGAATTCCCGTGTGATCACAGCTTCATATAGACAGGGGTAGTTGCAAACCACTTAAAGCTCTAACCTTAAAGGGGTTGGCCACATTCAGACCAATATTGAGAGACCAACGTTACTGTTTGTATAATAAAAAGTTATACAATTTTCCAATATACTTTCTGTATCAATTCCTCACGGTTTTCTAGATTTCTACTTGCTGTCATTCATTCTGCTTTCTCCCAGTGGATAAAAATTGGTCCATGGTCATGTGATGAGCACGGCTCGTTACCAGGCAGATGTCTGACTGTGCCGTGACTATAACGAGCTGTGCACATCACCTGACCATGAGCTGCATATCACCTGACCCTGGGCTGCGTATCACCTGACCATGGGCTGCGTATCACCTGACCATGGGCTGCGTATCACCTGACCATGGGCTGCGTATCACCTGACCATGGGCTGCGTATCACCTGACCATGGGCTGCGTATCACCTGACCATGGGCTGCGTATCACCTGACCATGGGCTGCGTATCACCTGACCATGGGCTGCGTATCACCTGACCATGGGCTGCGTATCACCTGACCATGGGCTGCGTATCACCTGACCATGGGCTGCGTATCACCTGACCATGGGCTGCGTATCACCTGACCATGGGCTGCGTATCACCTGACCATGGGCTGCGTATCACCTGACCATGGGCTGCGTATCACCTGACCATGGGCTGCGTATCACCTGACCATGGGCTGCGTATCACCTGACCATGGGCTGCGTATCACCTGACCATGGGCTGCGTATCACCTGACCATGGGCTGCGTATCACCTGACCATGGGCTGCGTATCACCTGACCATGGGCTGCGTATCACCTGACCATGGGCTGCGTACCACCTGACCATGGGCTGCGTACCACCTGACCATGGGCTGCGTACCACCTGACCATGGGCTGCGTACCACCTGACCATGGGCTGCGTACCACCTGACCATGGGCTGCGTACCACCTGACCATGGGCTGCGTATCACCTGACCATGGGCTGACTTTCATCCACTAGAGGTAATCAGAATGAATGAAAGCAAGCAGAGATCTAGGAAGTATATTGGAAAATTGTACAACTTTTTATTATTCAAGCAATAACATTTGTCTCTCAATATTTGTCTGAAAGTGGCCAACCCGTTTAAAATTTGTTCTTCTGTTCTCTTTCCCCAGTGATCCCAGTCAGACGCCATCCTCTTTCTGCGTGGTTCGTATTATCTGGAAAGCGCCCTGCATGGTCCTCCGGCTGGGATTCCCCCTGGGAACGTCTGCAAATTGCAGGATCAAGGTGAATGAAAAAAAAATAAAACATCAGAAACGTTTTTAATAATTTTCTGCCTTGTTGCATCTAACTGTGCGGCCTTATGGTGTGTGCAGAGTGAAGGCTTATTAACATAGCAAGTTCAATATAGGTGTCCCCTGCACATTGTGGGGATTAGTTGCACATTCCCCTCAGTCTGGGATTTCCACATAAAATGCAAGTGACCTAAAATAACAAAAAATGATCACTCATCTGTCCCCAGGAATCCAGCGCTGCCTCTCTCTCCTCTGGTTCTCTCGGTATCTTTACTTGCACACAATATGTGACCTCCGCAGTGATCAGGTGCCTTATTACTTCACATAGTCACATTGCTAGTAATAGGGCACATGGCCGCCACAGCCACTGATTTTCTGCAGTGGCTACGTGCTGTTTACTAGTAACCAGGCACCAGGAGGAACGGAGGAAAGGCAGTGGCAATGCTGGATTTCTTGGGATCAAGTCAGTAATCAATTTTTACTTTTTTTATACCATTTGCCTGAATTTGTAATATGAACCTATATAATGTTCTCTTACTGTTCAGCAGCTTCAGAGCTGTAATCTTTTGGCATTCCTGGCTTGTTCAGTGTCTGTGATTTGCATCCTGGGACCTGTCATCTTGGCACCATATTCTATCCAGTGATTTGATCTAGGAAAAACTAGATCACTCCCGCTACGTTATAGGGAGTGTCCGTTCAAAAAGTTTCTGTTTCTATTTGCATCAAGCAGAATAGTGAGCGCTGCTCCGGAGTCCAGTATTGACTGAAAAGGAATGACTATGGAGAGTGACTGTTATCAAGATGGTCTTTTTGAAGACTGTTGAATGCAGTGCAAACACTTAAAGGAGGAGTTGTTTGTCTTTCTTACAGTCCATGGTTGAGACACTAATGTTATATTTTGTTGACCTTTCCGTCCTTCATATCGGAGAACACTTATCCTCTATAGTGAGAACTCTCAAATTCTTTAACTTCAAGGGGTAGACCCCTCCTGTCCCCAGTGCTGTGGATTGGTGTATGGCCCAGCAGTCAGACCCTCACAGATCAGACCTGGATTAGATGTGAGATTAGTCTATAACCCCCCCCCCCTTTAACATCCAGTGTAGCCGACATGCTCATGCTTCGCTGTTACTATAGAAAATTGTCAAAATCCTTACAACTAAATGACCTGATATATTGCCTTACAGATCGTGGTGGAGCTGAGAGACCGGATCCTCCAGCTGCGTTTCCCCTATAGGGTGCAAAGTAAAGAGACCACACCCCGAGTGAAGAGAAAGATGTTTGGGATCAGCTCCCCCTCCAAGTCTCCTCCTCCACAGGTCTCACCTCCTGCCTTCTCTGACCGCTACTGCCTGGTCCTGCTGCACAAACCCCTGGAGAAGCTGCTCATCAAGTGAGTGTAGTAATGTGTGGGATGCGTCGGAGACCCTTCCCATATCCACTCCATGATTACATGTAGGGGCTGAAAACCTGTGCGGAGGGTTTGTAACAGTGGTATCCAGTCTGGACAATCCTAAACACATTACTAGCAGAAATCTCTCTCCTGTTCTGATTGTTACAACATACCCCTTAGCTCTGAGCAGTATTAGGTCTGTACAGCCTCTCATTGTCAGGAAGTAAACATTTGCAGTCATTGACAGCAAACAGAGATCTTAAAATGTGTAGTAAAAAGAATATAGTGTATAATGTAAGGCTGCAGATGTCTTCCTTACTCAGAGGTTACACTTCATGAACACAAGGCTGATCCTATTTCCTGGCACTTCTTGACTCCAGTTGACTTTCCGGTCCTTACCTCGTTCTTTTCTTCCTCTCAGGTATGACAAGCTTCCTCTGGATTACAGGACCCCATTTATCCTGAACTTGGAGAGTCTGGCACAGCACCCATCTGTTCCCGGACCTCTTATAACTAATCGCTCGGCCTCCTCCACCTTGGCCTCCTTGTCCCGCTACTTCTATCATCAGCGGTGGATCTGGTCTGTGCAATCAGGTCTGGCAACCTCTGTGCCCACAACTGCCCTGGCACAGATCCTGTCCACTCTGACCGAGTAGGTTTTATTCTCTCACTTTTACTGTTGACATGCCAGCACCCTCTACCATGCGCTCCCTCCTCCTATAGAATGTATGTAGAGCGAGACGGGAAAAGCTCACACTAGTAATGGTTACAACCTACGGCAGAGAGTGCAGGAAACAGGACGGGGAAGATGGTGGCAATGGTGTACTGGAAAAAGTAGGAGGAAGGAAGGTCCTGGCAGGACTGTACTAAGATATCTCAGGTGCCATGATCAAGTGAAAAATGATATAATACAGATTATATAAAGTCACTGTGAGTAGCTATACTCTGTAAGGTCCTGTCCGAATACTAGAGTGCCCTTCCATCTGTGACTGCAGGAGAAAGGATTCAACCTCAAGCAGAGAAAGGCTTCTTTACTGTACAAGCAGTAAAGCTGTGAAATTGTCTCCTTGAGTAAATTGAAGGGTTTTTTTTTACTTTCTGCCTGCCCCGGTTCTTTATTGTGTTGACTATCTGGCTTCCGGTCTGGACCCAAAACCAGGTCACATGATTGGAAGCCGCTCCCTGCTCCTTCCCCTCCTCTTCATGTTCATAAGGGCTGGCTTTACTATTACCATGATGGATTCTGCCAGCCCCCATAGTACATGGAATACCACAGAGGGGAGGAGGAGGGAGCCGGGTCCTCCCATCATGTTGCTGGTCGTATCTGACCTGAATTCCTCCTCCTCGTCCCTCTTCTGTGTTCAGTGATATTATGTGAATATGAGGGCTGGCTACTATTATAATGACGGATCCTCATAGCACAGGTAATATCGCATAGAGGAGGGAGTCGGGTGCTGGTTCCTATCATGTGACTTGGTGTTACAACCAGACTGGAAGGAAGCTTGACGTTTAACACGTAAAGAACCCAGTAAATAAAAATAGTCCCCGGATGACCCCCTTTAAGGAAGCTTCCATAGTGAATGATGTAGAAAAAAACATGGAGAGGTTGTTGATGCAGTCTGAACACTGCTCAAGTCAGGAAGGAATGATTTTTTGAAGCTGCTGAATCTTTCATAGTCACCACTTAGGACAGGAGATACATCTGGTTGTTGTAGAATTTTATATTGCAGAAAATAGTGCGGTCACACTTCACATTCCCGTAACCTTAAACACAAACAAGCAAAATGGTGAAAAAATAAGCCACAAAGTAATGAACTGCAACATCTCTCTATCCATATAACATACATGTGGGGCAGTGCTACTATTTCCATCCATAGGGAGAATACTCCTATCATGGGAGCTGCGCTAGCGCACTGCTTTCCTGGCAGGGAAGGGTTATTCTCCGATGGACTAGACCAGGATACTAGACAGGTGGCTTCTTTGTGGTGACATTTGGTTCTGCTCCTCACTTTCTAGGATCCGACTCTCTGAAGGCTTCCACTTTGCATCCAGTGGAGAAGGCATCATTAACATGGTGTTAGAAGTCCCTATCCAGGTGAGTCTTCACTGCCCCATAGACTTTCAGTTCAGATTAGGATCCCCTCCAGTGCTGCTAAAATCCATCCAGATACCTCTGATTTCCCCTATGTCTTACTCTCTGCTTGTTACATTGCGAGCAGGATAATGTCAGTGTATGTGGCCTCATCTGTCATGGGGCAGGAGAGCTGCGACATGCTGGGTAGTGATTTTGCTGATCTAATAGTTCTAATGCCTTGTGAGTGTTGTGCAATATTCTAGTTATAAGGACCTGTACACCATACTTGCTGGGTCTTGTATGGTTGACTTAGCAACTATACCATCAAATGTGCAGTTGTTGCTCCACACCCGGCATCTGATCAGATGGGAGAGTATTGCTGGACATACACATTAAAGGGGTTTTCTGGCCCTAACAGCATTTTTTTTTATACTGATGTCCTATGTAATGGCTAGGCTATCCGTATCATATCTGTGGGGATCTGACACCCGGACTCTGCACCGATCAACTGATCTGAATACCAGGGACTATTGCTGTGGACAGGGCCAGAAGCAGCTCTGCTCCTATTGAAGTAATAGGTACAGAACTGCAGCCCCATCCACTATATAGTGGTGGTGTCGGGTACTGCAGCTCTGCTCCTATTACTACATGAATAGGAACAGAGCTGCTTCCCACCTCCTCCACAGCAGTAGCTTCTGGTACCCACATCAGTTGAACGGTGCAGAGTCCAGGTGTCGAACCCCCACAGATCAGATACTGATGGCCTATGCTGTGGATGGTTCATCAGTGTGTAAAAAAAAAAAACAACACGGTAGGGGCTGGAAACCCCTTTAACACTTTGCATCAAAACCAGCAAAAAATGGAGGAGACCACAGGTAATTCTATCAGGTTTATCTTGACTTTGTAGCAGTCTCAGTATTACCTAGGAAAAACATGATTTTAAAAACAGTTCTAAAAGTTGTGTAGAGCGTGCAGTGGTATTTACAGATCTTGTCAGCAACGCCGTGCTGAGAGTTTGCTACAATGGATCAGTCAAGAAAATTTTCTGTGAGCCTAGATGAACTCCTACATTGATAAATTGTAACAAACCTCATTTATGTCACATCTCCTCATAAACTCTACACTGAGAGAAAAAACTGCAAAGAATCCCAGAATGTGAACGTGACCCTGTTTTTTTATGTGCAGTAACTGTATACCTGTATATATTTTGCAGGACGATGATATAGGTGAAGCCAGTATAGAGAAGCACAGCTGCATCATCCAGTACATTCTCTTTCCACCACATGTGACGTCCACCAAGGACAGGTGTGTTATCCTTTCCTGTACAGAATGTTCCATAATACTTTCTTAAAGGGGTTTTTATGGGAATTATTTATTGACCACCTATCCTTATTATAGGTCCTCAATATGTTATCTGTGGGGACTCACACCAGGGGTCCCCACAGATCAGTTGGTTCAAGAGGATGCAGTGTTCGGATGACCGCTGTGGGCTCTTCGCTCAGTACCAGGCACAACACCATACTTGCATTGCAGCTCAGCCCCAGTCATTTGAGTCGGACTGAGCTGCTGCTGAACCATGTGACTGATGAATGTGATGTCATCAACACAGGGAACAGCTGATCGGGGGGTTCTTGGTGTCGGACCCCCACCGGACACAAAAGTTATTAAATGTATAAGACCTGAAAAACCCTTTTAAAGGGAAAGTTTTGAATTACGTGCAGCAACAAAAAAATATACCTTTATTGGTTTTTATAAAAATAAAACAATTTTCCTGTTTTGCACTTGTGTAGCTTCTCTACGGATGAAGACAATGACACGGAGGTGGAGGCCATAGAGCAGGACACGGAGCTGCACCTGGTGTCTGAATGCTGGGTGGAGCCTCAGAGCGGTTACGTCACAGGGACCTCAGAGAGCTGGAAACACCTTCAGGGTCTTATGTACTCGGAGATCCCTCAGGCGGTGAGTATGTGGCAGCGCAGTCAGGCGTCAGTCGTGTCATGCCTCGTAATTTGTGCTGACAGAGTATATTTGGAAGAAGTTATCTTCAGTGCTGTTATATGACTTAGATGTAGCGAATCTTAAAGGGGTTGCCCAGGATCATAAAATACAATGTCGGTAGCAGGCGAAGGCCAGGAAATAAAAATACACTAGTACTTACCTGCATCCTCCCTTCTGTCCCTGCACTGGTCCAGCCGTCACCTCTGCTACTCTGTATGGAGGTGGTGAGTGGTGAAGGGGAGGATGCAGGTAAGTGACAGTGATTGTTTTATTTTGCATGGTTTAATGTTCCCGGTCAATCCCTTTAACTTGACACTTTAGGCAGTAAGTACACCTTGTTACAGGAAACTTTAACCTGACTGGGGAACTTCATCAAGACTAGCGTATTTTACACCAATATTGATGTCCTTTGCCCCAGTGCAGGGCGCTCTTAATCTTTGATGAGACTGCTTCCACTCAGCACCCTTGGACTTCCATAGATTCTAATGTCCTTTATGCCACTTTTGTGGCATAAAGTACGATGAATATGGCATTGGTGGAAGCCCTGCCTACTTTTGGAAAAGTGGCTAGGATTGTGCAAAAATATCACTCGTGACTATTTTAGTCACAGGCAGTCCTAAATAGCTGTAAATGAATGATTTGTGACTATTTTACATAACTTTTCGGGCTTAGGAGATTTGACGTATCTCCGGCAACGTCTTTTGTTGTGTTAAGTGTTAGGTTAGAGTTTACTGCATCTGTTGGCAGAAAGCTTCTGGTTGTCTTGTTTAGTAAATATATGGGATTCTGGAAACTCTCATTGACAGCCTATGTGTAAGAGCAGCCATATTGTCTTCACCCAGCTTTCTCAGAAACAGATATGACTGCAAATATCAAACCTTTTGAGCAGATGACACAATGGGTTCTTGTTATTGGGGAATGTTTGTAGAGCTTTTATCTTCGCTGTTCGTCGTGCCGTTGCTTCCTGTGAGTTCAGTGACTCTTCTTCCTTTCTTGCAGCTGTTTCCCAGAGATCAGGGCTGTATAAACATCATGCTGACATTCGAGTACATCATTCAGCTCTGCCAGAACAAAGATGGCGGCTCCCCCATCCTTACAAAAACTGACCGGACAGGTGAGAGTATGTAAACTCTGACCCTTTCTGCACACACAGGGTCGCACCTCAGCGCAGTGATCTCCATCCAGTGAGACTACAACTTCGGTATAATTCTGCAGGGTTGCTGTAGATGTGATGTGATGTTAATATTTCTTTAGCATAATCTGCACTGACCTTGTGTGGCCCTTATGTTTGCAGACTCCCCGGAGAGCAGCGGGCTGTGCATCAAAGAGGTCCCATTTCACTTCGACCTGATGAAACTGCTGCCCAAATGTCAACAGATCGAAATGTTCTTCTTATCGCTTAGCCGAGGTAAGACTATACAAAGTCTGATAATCCAGAATCCTCAATGCACCAGGGTGACGGATTATCAGATGTTTCAGACTGCAGGACTTTCTTGCTTGCATACTTTTATATGCTCCTTAGCGCCTCCTCTTGATGACCTGAAGACACTGATATGCTGATGGTTTCAATCACTTCAGGCTTTTTTTTTATCAACACTAGTCAAGGTCGCCTATATTAGAACAAAGTAGCCAAAACATGAGAACTGGAAGCTGACGGATGCTTTGCTCTAGTTTTAATAATGTGTTACTATTGCTACTATTATAATGTATCTTTTTTACTTTCCCTGATACAAAGTTTCAAATCCTCTGCTTAGATATAGAATTAATACAGTTCAGGTTTCCTGCAGCCACCACTAGAGGGGGCCTCCTGCATACAGGGTCATTATTGAGCTTGGCAGGTATCATCCTCAGTAGGCTCCTGGGCTCCTCTTAGTGGTGACTGTGGGTTTCAGAATTTTTGCCATGTACCTCTGGAGCTCTGTATCAGAAAGAGAAGCTTTACTCCAGGATGTGACATGACTAATACGTGACTATAAATGTAAGACTTGCGCTTCTGTTTCACAGCTGAGGCAGAAGGTCCATCGATGGAGGCCTCAGTGCCGAATGACATACTGCTCAGCTTGTTCCATGCCTGCCTTCAGGGAGACCTCAATGACCAGGAGATCCCCCTGGATGATCAAGACCACCTGGCTTTTATGGAGCAGGTTCTACAACGTGACCGTGACGGCCACCCTACCCCCTTCATCTGCCCACAAGGTAAGTGAGCTGCTCTCAGCCCCTTTTAAGTCATACAGGCTCAAAGCCTAAGGCTGCACTACTGAGGGAGTCTCATGACAACATGCCCTCCTTCTGATTTCTGTCAGGTTCAGTGTTGTCATGGAGCATGGTGATGGACTAGGGAGAATATATTGTGTTTGGTCTCCCTGACAACATGGCAGGAATCAGACAAGGGTGTGGTGTTGTCACCTGTGACTTAACTTCTGTACGACTTCCTTACTACTGCAGTGTAAAGCATGGTGTCACAGAGCAGCAGCCTGGGCCACTGATGAGACTGTGCAGCAAAGACTGAAAAAGGGCAGAATGATAAAAAAAAAAAAAAAAAATTACTCTCTCTGACGGTCTGGTTATTAATATCAGGAAACTGTGTACATAGCCGGAGGGGGAGGAGCCTCAAAGGGGAGGAGCTTGGACAACTACATAGAATGTAATTTAAACAATTAACAGTGCCTCATTTATTTTTTAACATCTGTCATTGATGTATTACAGAGGAGTCGACAAGCAGCACCCTCCCCCCAGACGTGACAGATTCCTCTTCTTCACATAACAGTAGTCACCATGAAGCTACAAATTCAGCCAGCCTATTACAGGTATTGCTGATGGTTTCCATCTCAATATCACAGTCGCACTTATTGTGAGACCAGCCCCTTCCCGGTTGTGTTATAACCACTCTACTATCTCGCCCTCCTCTCAGCGCTGACCCTTCTCCCCCTTCATATTTTTGAATTATGCAAATGTATTTATTTTCAGATTTGCAAATTGCCCCCTCCTCATCTATCACACGGCCGTCCGGCTGCAGATTGTATTACATTGCTGTAGTATTTTCATATCACTATTTGCATGGCTGGATTGGAAATTGCGCTTGTGATCCTGAAGAGATTTACCTGGGCACAGGTAGCAGGCGGGACACTCGTATCATGCTAGAAGGAAAACGCCGACGGTTTTACAACATTTCTCACCATAAATTTACATGACGTGGCTCATGTAGAAAATATTTTATTTCACATATTGAGTTTGATTTCCATCATTACTCCGGTCACAGCCAGAGCTGCATTCACAAGTCTGGTTTCCAGTGACACGGTTAAGCTGGCTGTACATTTTCAGAAGGGATAAGCTGTTGCCAGACCCTTCTGCTTACTCAGTTTGTCTGGACCTCTGGTGATCTCCCATAAGAGCTAAAGGACCAGGCATGTTGTAATGCAGCATGCCTAAATCTTCTGTTTCAGACACCTGCCTTCAGGGTAAGGTCAGGACACCCCATACACATTAGATGGGTTTTAGGTCAGCCCGTTCAATCATCTGACATTTATCTAATGTGTATGGCCGCCTCTAGTTATGTTGTTACATCACATGATAGTTTGCAGAGTGTAGATAACCCACAGACTAACTGATGGTTGTGAGCAGAATTCTGAATGCAGCTCTTGATGTGACTAGAGTGTAAGGCAAAAAATAATGCCTGGTGAGTAAAGCAAAAAAAAAAAAAAAATTTGCAAAATGTGTGTAATTTCTTAAAGCTTAAATTCTCTAAGAGTTGGAGATCGGTCTTAAGGGTTTGGTGAATGAGCTGTTGGGAGCGGGCTGTGCAGACAACCGGAGCTGATGTCACCTTGAGTGTGATCCCTACTCTGCTCCCGATATATCAGGGCTGTTCCTATATTAATGCTTCTCTTGTTAGAGTCCATGTCCCACAGAGGAGACTGAGAACGGCCAAACAGTGACACACTCTGAGGGGCCGCCGCAGTGGCGCTGCTACGCTCGACTAGTGAATGCCCAACACCTGCTCCTCACCTTCCTGCCGGCAGCTTTTACAGGTACATGCTGCAGAATCCTTCCAGAGTATGACATCACTACAGGTGTCCTAATGGTCGCTGTTCTTGAAGTCAGAGCTTTTTGTTGATGATCTTCATTTATACCACAGACGTCCAGAAATTGATGACACCCCCAGATATCAACCTGACCCCAGAGGGAAATTCTCTGGCAGAAAGTCTCCAGTCTAACTCTGGTATCCCCACACTGAGCATCACACCTGCAGCTGGTAAGGGGGATATGATATATAATGTATGTACACAGTGACTGTACCAGCAGAATAGTGAGCGCAGCTCTGAAGTATAATACAGGATGTAACTAAGGATCAGTACAGGATAAGTAATGTAATGTATGTACATAGTGACTGTACCAGCAGAATAGTGAGCGCAGCTCTGGAGTATAATACAGGATGTAACTCAGGATCAGTACAGGATAAGTAATGTAATGTATGTACACAGTGACTGTACCAGCAGAATAGTGAGTGCAGCTCTGGAGTATAATACAGGATGTAACTCAGGATCAGTACAGGATAAGTAATGTAATGTATGTACACAGTGACTGTACCAGCAGAATAGTGAGCGCAGCTCTGGAGTATAATACAGGATGTAACTCAGGATCAGTACAGGATAAGTAATGTAATGTATGTACACAGTGACTGCACCAGCAGAATAGTGAGTGCAGCTCTGGAGTATAATACAGGATGTAACTCAGGATCAGTACAGGATAAGTAATGTAATGTATGTACACAGTGACTGTACCAGCAGAATAGTGAGCGCAGCTCTGGAGTATAATACAGGATGTAACTCAGGATCAGTACAGGATAAGTAATGTAATGTATGTACACAGTGACTGCACCAGCAGAATAGTGAGTGCAGCTCTGGAGTATAATACAGGATGTAACTCAGGATCAGTACAGGATAAGTAATGTAAAGTATGTACACAGTGACTGTACCAGCAGAACAGTGAGTGCAGCTCTGGAGTATAATACAGGATGTAACTCAGGATCAGTACAGGATAAGTAATGTAATGTATGTACACAGTGACTGTACCAGCAGAATAGTGAGTGCAGCTCTGGAGTATAATACAGGATATAACTCAGGATCAGTACAGGATAAGTAATGTAATGTATGTACACAGTGACTGCACCAGCAGAATAGTGGGTGCAGCTCTGGAGTATAATACAGGATGTAACTCCAGATCAGTACAGGATACGTAATGTAATATATGTACACAGTGACTGTACCAGCAGAATAGTGAGTGCAGCTCTGGAGTATAATACAGGATATAACTCAGGATCAGTACAGGATAAGTAATGTAATGTATGTACACAGTGACTGCACCAGCAGAATAGTGAGCGCAGCTCTGGAGTATAATATAGGATATAACTCAGGATCAGTACAGGATAAGTAATGTAATGTATGTACATAGTGACTGTACCAGCAGAATAGTGAGCACAGCTCTGGAGTATAATACAGAATGTAACTCAGGATCAGTACAGGATAAGTAATGTAATGTATGTACACAGTGACTGCACCAGCAGAATAGTGAGTGCAGCTCTGGAGTATAATACAGGATGTAACTCCAGATCAGTACAGGATACGTAATGTAATATATGTACACAGTGACTGTACCAGCAGAATAGTGAGCGCAGCTCTGGAGTATAATACAGGATGTAACTCAGGATCAGTACAGGATAAGTAATGTAATGTATGTACACAGTGACTGTACCAGCAGAATAGTGAGCGCAGCTCTGGAGTATAATACAGGATGTAACTCAGGATCAGTACAGGATAAGTAATGTAATGTATGTACACAGTGACTGCACCAGCAGAATAGTGAGTGCAGCTCTGGAGTATAATACAGGATGTAACTCAGGATCAGTACAGGATAAGTAATGTAATGTATGTACACAGTGACTGCACCAGCAGAATAGTGAGTGCAGCTCTGGAGTATAATACAGGATGTAACTCAGGATCAGTACAGGATAAGTAATGTAAAGTATGTACACAGTGACTGTACCAGCAGAACAGTGAGTGCAGCTCTGGAGTATAATACAGGATGTAACTCAGGATCAGTACAGGATAAGTAATGTAATGTATGTACACAGTGACTGTACCAGCAGAATAGTGAGTGCAGCTCTGGAGTATAATACAGGATATAACTCAGGATCAGTACAGGATAAGTAATGTAATGTATGTACACAGTGACTGCACCAGCAGAATAGTGAGTGCAGCTCTGGAGTATAATACAGGATGTAACTCCAGATCAGTACAGGATACGTAATGTAATATATGTACACAGTGACTGTACCAGCAGAATAGTGAGTGCAGCTCTGGAGTATAATACAGGATATAACTCAGGATCAGTACAGGATAAGTAATGTAATGTATGTACACAGTGACTGCACCAGCAGAATAGTGAGCGCAGCTCTGGAGTATAATATAGGATATAACTCAGGATCAGTACAGGATAAGTAATGTAATGTATGTACACAGTGACTGTACTAGCAGAATAGTGAGTGCAGCTCTGGAGTATAATACAGGATGTAACTCAGGATCAGTACAGGATAAGTAATGTAATGTATGTACATAGTGACTGTACCAGCAGAATAGTGAGCGCAGCTCTGGAGTATAATACAGAATGTAACTCAGGATCAGTACAGGATAAGTAATGTAATGTATGTACACAGTGACTGCACCAGCAGAATAGTGAGTGCAGCTCTGGAGTATAATACAGGATGTAACTCCAGATCAGTACAGGATACGTAATGTAATATATGTACACAGTGACTGTACCAGCAGAATAGTGAGTGCAGCTCTGGAGTATAATACAGGATGTAACTCAGGATCAGTACAGGATAAGTAATGTAATGTATGTACACAGTGACTGCACCAGCAGAATAGTGAGCGCAGCTCTGGAGTATAATACAGGATGTAACTCAGGACCAGTACAGGATAAGTAATGTAATGTATGTACACAGTGACTGCACCAGCAGAATAGTGAGCGCAGCTCTGGAGTATAATACAGGATGTAACTCAGGACCAGTACAGGATAAGTAATGTAATGTATGTACACAGTGACTGTACCAGCAGAATAGTGAGCGCAGCTCAGGAGTATAATACAGGATGTAACTCAGGATCAGTACAGGATAAGTAATGTAATGTATGTACACAGTGACTGCACCAGCAGAATTGTGAGTGCAGCTCAGGAGTACATAAATTCCCAGTAAGGCTTAGATGTGTTGTATGTGCCTTCGGTGACAGATAATACATATACTGTAAGGTGTCTTTCTTCCTTTGTGTCTCAGGTAATGGACTAGAGACTGATCACAAGAGAGAACTTCACATCTCCTTCAGTCGTCAGTCGTCCCTGCAAGACTTGACCTCCTGCCGTCGACTGTTCTGCCCTGTCTATGTGTATAACTGTCCACTAGAGGCGCTGCGAGAGCAGTTAGTCAGCTCCCGGCCGCAGAGGATGTCCTGTGACATGTTCTTTAGGTGAGTTACACAACTTATGCAGTTCATAGTAATTCATGTGGCTGGGGAAGCAGTAGGATCATTTCAATATAAGCCACACTACATATACAGTTTGGTTTAGTTGCCTTTCATGTTTTTCTTATATGTGCATATACCGCCATATGGAACATTGTAATGTTCTGTGGTACAATACGTGCGTTTTACAGGACATACTTTACATTGTGTATCATTTTTGTTTTATTTTTGCTACAGTTTCTTCCTATTGATTTCAATGTCCCATCGGTTGCTGTGGTTCGGACTTCTGAAAGGGGTTTGTCTAGGATTAGAAAACATGGCTGCTTTCTACCAAAAACAGAGCCACAGCTGTCCAGAACTTGTCTGGCATTGCAGCTCCGCTCCATTCATTTCAGTAGATCTGAGCTATGATACAAGACTCAGCCCTGCTTTTGGAAGAAAGTAGCCATGGGTGGCCACTAATTTTCTGTGCCAGTATAAAGAGATGTGCGACCTTTTAATATATGGTTGCTATGAGTCCACCAGAGCAGGGGGCGCTCCTTCTAGAAGTACTCAAAGGGGCCCTGACGAAACTCCTTCTGTGCCCCCTAGGAATAAAAGTATTCATAGGGGGTGACTTGTTATTCTCCTGTGATTTTTTTTTTTTTTTTTTTTTTTTTTTTTTGAGTGTTTCATAGTAAGGATTGTACATTTATGCCGTATTCTGCGGCGGTGGCCACTGTTCTATCGCCAGGCGGCTGTTAACCCCCTCCTCTCTTCTTCAGTGAGTTTAAACAGCAGTCTATATCGTGGGAAATCTTTCAAGAATTGAACACCAGGTAGTATCTGTTCCCAGCAATGCTTTGCCTCTGCGGGGATGATCTGGGGTGCTGGGTGTGGAGTCTGGGGTTGTCTGGGGACGCTGGGCCTAACCTGAGCTTGTGCTGCATGTGCTGACATTGTTCCATGTATGAAGTATGTTGTATTCACATTGCTGCGACTCCTTCCAGGCTTCTTCCACAGCTCGCTCATGAGATTGAGTTGCAAACCCAGGTCTCTATGAAACACATTGATAAAATAGTGTAATATCGCCACTGCAAAAGTAGCACAGTTTGTACCCATATGAACTCCTGCCTGGCCTGATACTTCTCACAGCTGAGGGCTTGTTACAGTTGTATGTGGTCAAGACACTCCTGGTGAAGAGACTCCAGACTAATGCAGGTTACCTGCACTGATACATTGTAACAAACTGCCAGGAGAGAGAGTTGTGTTGCAGAGCAGTATTATGCTAGGTTCACAATAATGTTGTGCTCTCCATCGTTCCGGTCTGCTGGGGAATCCTGAACGACAGAGAACCAAACCGCTTAAACAGCAGTTACACATGGACACCGGTGGACTCCATTGACTATAATTTCTATCTGAGAGCGGTGGAGAGAAAAGTCCTCTGTGCAGGAATTTTATCTCCTCTGATTTTCGGTGGATGCTGTGACAGAGTTTCCAACGGAGCCTCCGGTGTTGATGTGAAACCAGCCTTAGGTGAGCAGAATTATTCTACATATTGACTATTCACATAGGGCACTCGAGGGCCCCTACGTATGCTTTATGCAGTTACTGTGGAGTGTACATACTCTTTACATACCACATTACTGCAGTCCTATCATCGACACAATAAAATCTTATCATTGTTTCTCTATAATCCGAGCCTTATTCTTAGCACAGCTCAGATATGTGCAGCCTGCATCATGAACCTCCTGTCTTTGGGGTGGCGGGTGATCGCATTCTACACACTAAGCGAATCATAAACTGCCCTTCTCTGTGTGTGACGCTGTGTGTTCTTATTGCTGTGTGTATTGCTGATGGTTACTGTGCATTGTACAGGTGTGTGTACAGCTATAGCATCTTGTGTCCTCTGAGGAGCGGCGAGATCAGTACAGACAGAGCCAGCAGCATGTAATATGTACGTGGGATTGAGCTTTGGACTCCGTGCAGTCATCTCCATATACAGTCATGGCCAAAAGTTTTGAGAATGACACAAATATTGTATTTTCACATGATCTGCTGCCCTCTGGTTTTTCTGTGTGTTTGTCAGATGTTTTTATCACATACAGAAATAGAATTGCATTCATATTATGAGTAACAGAAGCTTATATTGACACTTAGAATGAGTTAATGCAGCAAGTCAATATTTGCAGTGTTGACCCTTCTTCTTCAGGACCTCTGCAATTCTCCCTGGCATGCTCTCAATCAACTTCTGGACCAAATCCTGACTGATAGCAGTCCATTCTTGCAGAATCAATGCTTTCATTTTGTCTGAATTTGTTGGTTTTTGTTTGTCCACCCGTCTCTTGATGATTGACCACAAGTTCTCAATGGGATTAAGATCTGGGGAGTTTCCAGGCTATGGACCCAAAATCTCTATGTTTTGTTCCCTGAGCCATTTAGTTATCACCTTTGCTTTATGGCAAGGTGCTCCATCATGCTGGAAAAGGCATTGTTGAGCGCCAAACAGCTCTTGGACGGTTGGGAGAAGTTGCTCTTGGAGGACATTCTGGTACCATTCTTTATTCATGGCAAGACTGTGAGAGAGCCGATTCCCTTGGCTGAGAAGCAACCCCACACATGAATGGTTTCAGGATGCTTTACAGTTGGCATGAGACAAGACTGGTGGTAGCGCTCACCTCTTCTTCTCCGAATAAGCTGTTTTCCAGATGTTCCAAACAATCGAAAAGGGGATTCATCAGAGAAAATGACTTTCCCCCAGTCCTCAGCAGTCCACTCCCTGCACCTTTTGCAGAATATCAGTCTGTCCCTGATGTTTTTTCTGGAGAGAAGTGGCTTCTTTGCAGCCCTCCTTGAGACCAGGCCTTGCTCCAAGAGTCTCCGCCTCACAGTGCGTGCAGATGCACTCACACCTGCCTGCTGCCATTCCTCAGCAAGCTCTGCACTGCTGGTAGCCCCATCCCGCAGCTGAAACACTTTTAAGAGACGGTCCTGCCGCTTGCTGGTCTTTCTTGGGCGCCCTGGAGCCTTTTTGGCACCAATGGAACCTCTCTCCTTGAAGTTCTTGATGATGCGATAGATTGTTGACTGAGGTGCAATCTTTCTAGCTGCAATACTCTTCCCAGTTAGGCCATTTTTGTGCAGTGCAATGATGACTGCACGTGTTTCTTTAGAGATAACCATGGTTAACAGAAGAGAAACAATGATGGCAAGCACCAGCCTCCTTTTAAAGTGTCCAGTGGTGTCATTCTTACTTAATCATGACAGATTGATCTCCAGCCCTGTCCTCATCAACACCCACACCTGTGTTAATGGAGCAATCACTGAAACGATGTTAGGTGGTCCTTTTAAGGCAGGGCTGCAATGATGTTGAAATGTGTTTTGGGGGATAAAGTTCATTTTCTAGGCAAATATTGACTTTGCAAGTAATTGCTGTTAAGCTGATCACTCTTTATAACATTCTGGAGTATATGCAAATTGCCATTAGAAAAACTGAAGCAGTAGACTTTGTAAAAATTAATATTTGTATCATTCTCAAAACTTTTGGCCATGACTGTACAGCCGCCATGTCTGTTCACATGTCCTGATCCCCTATATTGAAGCTCTTCGCACAGTGCATGCTGCTGTAATGTTTATCTTGACATTTGTTTCTATAAGTGTTATTCCCATCTTGCAGAGTGATATTGCTAGGCTATGTTATCATTTTGGGGTCTGTATTCTGTGACCCTCACCAACCCTGAGGGTGAAGGCAGTGCTGTGTCTCCTAAATTTGCATGCACAATGCTGCCCGCAGATACTGCGGCCCACCCAATCACTTACATGTGGCCTTCATTCAGCTCCCTGGCCAGCAGCGCTCTGCAGAGGACAACATTGAAAGGGGAAAGCTCTCCCCTTTATTCTTAGGGTCAGTGGGGGTCCTAGTGGTCAGACCCCTAACCATTGGAGGTAGTGAATATGGCATCAGTCTACAAGATAGGAGTAATCCCTTTAAGTCATCCGCAGTACAGCTTTAGAATAAAATAGACACCACATATGATTGTCAATGAAACTGTGGACTGTCCCACCCTGACCACCATGCCCTTGGATTACTGGTGCATATTCACCTATACTATGTCCCGCACCATGTCTGCTGAAGGGATAATGTGCTATATTACCATTGTCACCCATCCTAAAGGTGAGCTTCTGTACCTCCTCCTCCCCTGTCCTCAGGTGTCAGTCCTTGGAGCGACCATCGACAAATTCATTCGTCCACCACAGGCAAAAGGAACTTGTGAAGTACTGCAACCTGCTGCAGGAGCACTACCACCAGTGCTATGTGAAAGGTCAGAGTGGGGCACTGTATGGTGGAGCTGACAAGCTTTATGTAGTCAGTGACCGCCCTTCACCTTTATCCTCCTGTACCTTGGTTCCCTGCTAGGTATGTTCAAGGCGCTGCAGCAGTCCCTTTGGGTGTCCCACCAGGACCTCCTGACAGCCATGGATTATTGTGAGGAGCAGTTGCGGGAGATTGATATCACCAATTTCCTAATGACTCTGTGCGGACACCTGCGCAGCTTCCGAGAAACACAAACCGATGATGCCTTACCCCAAAATGGGAGGGTACGTAAAGCCAGCTTCCGCATAGGCAGCCTGGAGCAGGAGGATGAGCCGAGTGTGCGTGACAGTGCCATGCTGCAGTCTGAGTCCAGGTAATAAGTGCCCTGAAGCCTTCTCCTGCTTAATTATACAGCCACCACTAGAGGGAGCTCACTACATACAGATTATACAGTCACCACTAGAGGGAGCTCACTACATACAGATTATACAGTCACCACTAGGAGGAGCTCACTACATACAGATTATACAGTCACCACTAGAGGGAGCTCACTACATACAGATTATACAGTCACCACTAGGAGGAGCTCACTACATACAGATTATACAGTTACCACTAGGGGGAGCTCACTACATACAGATTATACAGTCACCACTAGGAGGAGCTCACTACATACAGATTATACAGTCACCACTAGAGGGAGCTCACTACATACAGATTATACAGCCACCACTAGGGGGAGCTCACTACATACAGATTATACAGTCACCACTAGGAGGAGCTCACTACATACAGATTATACAGTCACCACTAGAGGGAGCTCACTACATACAGATTATACAGTCACCACTAGGAGGAGCTCACTACATACAGATTATACAGTTACCACTAGGGGGAGCTCACTACATACAGATTATACAGTCACCACTAGGAGGAGCTCACTACATACAGATTATACAGTCACCACTAGAGGGAGCTCACTACATACAGATTATACAGTCACCACTAGGAGGAGCTCACTACATACAGATTATACAGTTACCACTAGGGGGAGCTCACTACATACAGATTATACAGTCACCACTAGGAGGAGCTCACTACATACAGATTATACAGTCACCACTAGAGGGAGCTCACTACATACAGATTATACAGCCACCACTAGGGGGAGCTCACTACATACAGATTATACAGTCACCACTAGGAGGAGCTCACTACATACAGATTATACAGTCACCACTAGAGGAGCTCACTACATACATATTATACAGTCACCACTAGGGGGAGGTCACTACATACAGATTATACAGTCATCACTAGAGGGAGCTCACTACATACAGATTATACAGCCACCACTAGGAGGAGCTCACTACATACAGATTATACAGTCACCACTAGGGGGAGCTCACTACATACAGATTATACAGTCACCACTAGGGGTAGCTCACTACATACAGATTATACAGCCACCACTAGAGGGAGCTCACTACATACATATTATACAGTCACCATTAGGAGGAGCTCACTACATAGAGAATTGTATAAATCAGCTTGAATTTAGGCAGAAAGTATTTTGTCTTTTACCTCTGTGGTTTTCTGAAGGTAAGTGGAGGTTTTGGACAAGGACACTACCGTACGGTGTCTACCAATAATCTTCGTTTTAATTCCTCAGTGTGGATGTAGAAGAGTGCGCTGAACAAGAAGTCATTGAGGTGCCGACCCCGGAACCGAGCAGCCAGCCCTGTCCAGAATTCCAGCTTTCTCACCTGGAGACAGGGCAGCCTTGTGAGGTGTCCACAGACCTGCACAGAATCATACAGGTAGCCTCCTACCCTTTATTACTGGCCCACACACATCGCTGTAGGCTTGATGGCCGTTGGCTATCTGTCACTTATTCAACTTGGTTGAGAAAGTAGGTCAGTTCAGTATTAGAGATAAGTGGCCGCTGCTGATGCCGCTTATCTCATGATGGAGCGTTGAAGTCTAACCTTTTGTTTCCCCCAACACAAGGATGTCAGCAGAGAAATCTCTAGTGTCTGTGTCCAGAATAACAGCGATGCCTTCTTACACCCACTTTTGTATCTCCTACTTTATAGGATAAGTTTCTTGCTATTGGAAGTCTTCATTTCAAGACTGTGCCATCAAATCCTCATTACTTCTTCTACTATCCATCTTCCCAGAGAAGAGAGGTAAATTATTATTAAATATTATTAATTTTTATTATTGTAATTTACAGTTTATTTTTTTGGTTTTTGTTATTTTTTTTCACCTTTCAGGAAATTTTAAAAATAATAAAATAATCTTTAATACTACAATTAGCCACTAGAGGGAGTATAAATTGTAGTGTCAGTGCACACACCCCATAGAGTCCGTCCCCCCCTAATTTTCCTATCTGTTTTGCCAAATGAAAACAGATTCTTTTGGATTCCGTGTAATAGAATAAAGTTATAGAGTAAAAAATACTAGACTATCCCCAAATAGCTTATCATTTTATTAAGAAGAGTATAAGAAGATAGCAAAAGGTAAGAAGATATCAAAAAGGTAACATTCCACTAAGAGTATAAGAAAAGGTCTTATAACAAGGAAAAGTATAACAAAAGGTCTTACCACAAAGGAAAAAGTATAACAGATATTAGACAGAATAATCAAACCTTGCAATACAGCAGATATAGCTAGGTACAATCACATATCAAAGTCAATCAAACTATGATATGTATTCAACACTTACCATACAGCAGGTATAGTAAGGTATAATCAGATATCAAAGTCAATCAAACGATGATATAATCAAATATCGCAGTCAATCAAACTGTGATATATAATCAAATACTTACAACACTTAAAAGTATCATAAAGTATATCAAATCAAATAATCAGATCTCAAAGTCAATCAAACTATGAGATAATCAAATACTTAAAGTATATCAAATTACAATCACATATCAAAGTCAATCAAACTATGATATATTCAAATACTTAAAAGTATATTAAATCAACACTTACAATATAGTATGTATAGCACGGTAATCAAAACGTAATCAAAGTGTGATATAATTAACACTTACAACACTGCACAGCTTCATTGATGAATTCCGATCAAGGTATCTTCAGGAAAATATCATCAAGCCATTTGTGATGGGTCATCAAGCAGCACCAGGCGTCCCCAATCACTGCTGTCCAGATTGCAACATATGGCTGGGGGATATCATCCGTCTTTATATACCCTTTGTGTGTGTCATAGAGTGGGCGGGTTACAGAGGTGTATACACCTCTGTAAGGCTTTTCTCATCTCCAAGCTCACATTCTTGCGAAATAGGCCAGGTTTCACCAGAATATGTCTTGTGACACTTTGCTTCATACAAGGTTAATCGTTAAGCTGGTTTGTAAGTCTATTATAGACATTTAGCTCATACAGAGTTAATACTTTAAGCTCGTTTTATATTCATGTAAACACTAGCTCAAACAGAGCTAAACCTTTGAAACCTAAAGTCAAACAGGGCTGAGCCTTAGAACTGGTTTCATGTCTATCTAGACATTATCTAGTTAAACTTTAAGCTCGCTTATTGTGCATGTAACAGAATTGAACTCTGATCTTGCTTTTCTGTCTAACTAGACACTATACAGAGTTGAAACTAAGGTTACATGACTTGGCTTGTCAGCCATTTTATCAAAGCTGTCATTTTGGTTTTTAGCATTACACTATCTCCTGTGCTGCTGCATATCTAGTTGCTTAAGGATCTTTGATGATGTCATCACCGGTCCTCAAACAGGAGTAGACACATGTACAGCTCTACACTGCTTCAGGGTCATAAAAAGCGGTTAAAGGGTGTTTTCTAGCAATAGGACAAGCCTCTTCGGAGGCTGGTTGAGATGTAACATAAAATAAAAATTATACACGCCTGTCCACAGTGCTTCATTTTCCACTGGCGGTGTCTGATGTCATGCCACCGTCCTGCGCCCCATGTGACTGCTTAGACCAGATCAGTGGCCCCAGCGGTTGCTGGGGGAGGGACCAGTGACATCACTCACTGACGATGATGGCATGGCATGAGACTTAATGGAAATCAGTGGCGGACAACGAAGTGCTGGGACAGGTGACTGTTTTCTTTTTATGCACCTACCTAGGCCTTCACAGGAGTGCACACTCACATAGCTGCAGCACCAGATCAGCAGTCATTTTGCTTTTTGTGAGCTTCATGTGTAGCAATGGAGAGCCGTATATGTCACTGTGATTGCTTAAGGACCTTTGGTGATGCCATCAGAGGACCTTGAGCAACTACAAATCTTCTGTTTACTGTGTAGTACATTGATACACACCTAATGCTCCCTCTAGTGGCCTACAGTGGAAAATTCTTAAATTATTTTATCATTTATCAAAAAAAAAAGCCCCAAAATTCTAAAATTAATAAACTGTCATTTTCACTAACAATTTTTTTTTTTTACAAAAATGTCAAGGAACTGCGTTTACACCTGTTTACAGTCTGTTTACACCTAGTGTAAAAGTCAGATTTACGCCCTTTATATGTTGGGGATGGAGTAACCCAGCAATAACCCTACAGCGGCTGAGAAGTCCTTTGCAGAATGTGCTGCGGTGATGGTTTATAAATTTGCTGAGCACCTGATCCACTAAGCAGCGATCCTTGTTCTCTGCTGCATTGTAGATCCCATTGGTGTGAGCTGGGAGTACAGACCTCTCCGCATCCAAAAGTATTTCTAAATTCTGTGCTACATCCAAAAATTCTCTGACTCCAATGGTCTGCAAATGGGGCATGACCGTACTGGAGCATGCAGACGTAACGGGAGCAATCTCAAGACTGACACTACTGTAGATTAGGGGATTGTAATGTAAGCAGTTCACATGTATTTCTTATGGTGCCTGCTAAGACAGGGGTATGATTTTAGTCTTTATGCTTAAATTGCAATGCCCTAATGCAGGTTTATGGATAGAATTGATAGGAGACTGTGACAGAAAATCCCTGCAGTGGTTTTCATTGATTTGCAATGACGTCTTCCTGCTCATAATAGGACACCGCTCAGGACACCGGAGACAGGAAGCCCAGCGAGGATATGGAAGTGTCAGAAGCGGAACAGGCCACAGAGGAAGGTGAGAAGGATAAATAGGAACACCCTTTAAAGATGCACTTGGCCCATGAAGATCAGGCGGCGCTCTAGGCCACCTGGCTGTACAGGGGACTGCAATACAGACCAATTCAATATGGATAGGTCTTCAATTGAAAATTGATGGGGGTCCGACATCCAGGTACCTCACTGATCATCTGTTGTAAGAGACCCCAGCATTTGGGTAAGTGCCATGAAACACAGCGCTCAGCTCAGCCCATTCACTTGACCTGCAGAAATGGCCATGTGACTAATGAATGTGATGTCATATGGAAGTGGAGTTGGTGCTCAGGGAGTGCTGCTGCTCGAAACATCTGATCTGTGGGGGTCATGAGTGTCAGACCCCTGATAGTTGGTAAGTGTCTGTAGTGACAAAACCCCTTCAAATTCATCTGTGCTACAGTTCCGTTGTACAACCAGGTGGTAAAAGCACCGCTATACAGAGAAAAACAGTGAAGGGTCTGCAGCACTTCAACCCTGTCATAGTCAAGATGGTCAGAGTTCGGACCCCAACTTTTCCTTTGCTAGCAATATACTATCACTATATTAGATGGGAAAACCTCTTAATATTTGCAGGCACTGTTGAACTGTAATTTCTCCACTCATCGAACAGGAAACACATCAGCGGGAGGCATTGCTACCGAGAGCGACCCTGACCTGGAGGTGGAGTATCGGGAGCACTCAGATAATGCAGAGTCCATGTCCGAGTCTGAGACTGTAAATCAGGACGATGATTCCTTCAGTGTTCTGGGAGGAGACTCGCTGAATGGTCAGGAGATGTCCGAGCTTGAGATGCCACCTCTGTTTGTGCACCTCATCTGCTCGGTCACACACAAGAACCAGCACGGCTCCATGCCGGTCCTCACACTACCCACCTGCCTCGGTAAGTCACCATATACCAGAAAGACTCTGCAATGGCAATCCAATGGCACACCTGCAGTAGCCTCAGAAATAGAAGTCTCACTGTAGGTTTGCTGTCCCTTTAAGTGAGAGGACAGAATATTTGTTTAGTTCACATGGATAACATTGCTCTCTGTCTGCAGGAAGACACTCTAGAAACTTTCTCGTCTGACTTTGTCCCTGTTTCCTTTTCAGGTGAAGTGATCGGCTGCCTTGAGAACAGTGAAAACCTGCAGAGCATCTCGCTAGCAGATCTGAGCGTAATGCTTGATATTTATGTCCTTACTTTACCCCTGGAATTTGAGGGGGTGAGCGAAGACTCCCAACATACCCGGTAGGAACCAAACAATGTGAACTGTCAGTGGCATAGTCCTTTATACTAGGCCAGGTCTGAAGAGTCCACATTGAGCACTGTACGGCCTGGATTATACACAGCCTTTCCTTTGACTGTCACTGTTTTTAGCAGGGTTCCCAATATCTTTAGGATTGGGGAGGCCCTGGAGTGCAATTTCCAATCACAGGGAACCCCCACGATGGATTTGTTCCCATAGAGAAAAAAAATCTAATGAGCAAAAGGCAAATACTAAAAATCATTGAACTGGGGAAACAAACTCAAAATCACTTCAAAGCCCACATGGGAGACACCAGTCCAGAGCCCTAAATGAATTCACACCCCAGACCAGGGCCCTAAATGAATTCAGACCCCTAAATTAATAGAACACCAGACCTCTAAGCCAACCCCAAGGCATGACCCCTAAATTAGACCCTAAACCAGACCCCCAAGTTTTATGCAGATCACAGAAGACATCTCAATAATTTTAGTTCCATTTAGTTGAATTCAGATGACATCAGAGGTGAGCCCTAAATCAGACCGGGTACGAGACCTCTAGTAAAAACACTGGTCAAGGACCCCAAACTAGACCTTTTAAGACAAATCCTAGACAAGATTCCTAGGACTGACCCCTAATACAAATCCTAGAAAAGGATCCTAAATTAGACTCCAGCCCACACCCCTAAACAGGACCTTAAGACAGCAGACAAGATTCCTTAATCAGACCCTAAACCATACCTATAAATCAGACTCCAGATCAGACCTGGTTTACCTCTCCTCACTCCCGCTATCTCCTGATGTCAATGTCCCCTGAACCTGAGTTTGTTTATGCGGTTTTCTATAAATCCATAGTGCAACATTACTGAATGACAGAAACCCCATAATCGGATCTAAGTCCTGATCCTCACCACTGGGCTGAGATTTTCCTCCTGTATCATTACTAGACTGTCGCTTGTGGCCGCCTCTTACATTTTGTTACAACATGTCATATGTTACCACCGTTATGTCCGATGGTCCACAGCGCCACCCCACAGAGAGTTACAGATCACCCGCAAATATTTGTAGAATCTTTAATTTATTTATTTTTGTTATAATTTCTGCTCAGAAGTGTCAGGCTTGGTAAGAACCAATACAAATGTTATTACAAATCTTAGAGAAATGGTCACCCAGCTTTCCTAGGGTGCTGAATAGCAAATCCAGCAATAATTAATATATTGTAAGTAAACACCACTTTGGAAACACTAATGGCAGCCACATTGGTTCTCACCCAGCTCTGTAACCTCTATCATACAGAAGTCCCCTATGCTTGTGTTCCCAGCACTGCTCCCCCCGCACTGTTGCCATGCCTGTCTCCCCCGCTCACTACTGCTCTATCCCTGCACTCCCTTCCATCGTGCTGTGATTTTTTTGTTTGCTCCATATCCTCTCCTTCACCCCAGGTATACCTCCGAGAGCAGTGTGTCCTTCCCTCGTTCCCCCGCACAGCCATCCTCCTACCGCTCCGATGAGGAGATACCACCGACGCTAGAGAGATTCCCGTCCAATGTGGAGCAGAGGTGATATACTAGCATCAGCCCTCTGACTGACGCTTCTCACTGCTTTACTGCAGTACAGTAAAATTCCTTTATATCAATTAAAGTCAGTAGATTCTAAATTATGTGCTGGACATAGAGTTCTGACTAAGGATAGGGCGACACCAGGGAGACGGTGGCAGAGTGATGATCTGCCCAAACCCCAGAGTAGTCCTATAGAATAGTCCATAGATTATCAGACAATTATCTGGTGGAAACAATTGTTGGATCCTGGAGAACATGAAAACCTAAAGGAATTTTACTGTATTATTACTTCATCATTTACCTAGTTTGTACCGTGCCTTATACAACTATTATAGCGTATGTACATATTCACATTACTTATCCTGTACTGATCCTGAGTTACATCCTGTATTATACTCCAGAGCTGCACTCACTATTCTGCTGGTACAGTCACTGTGTACATACATTACATATCCTGTACTGATCCTGAGTTACATCCTGTATTATACTCCAGAGCTGCGCTCACTATTCTGCTGGTGCAGTCACTGTGTACATACATTACATTACTTATCCTGTACTGATCCTGAGTTACATCCTGTATTATACTCCAGAGCTGCGCTCACTATTCTGCTGGTGCAGTCACTGTGTACATACATTACATTACTTATCCTGTACTGATCCTGAGTTACATCCTGTATTATACTCCAGAGCTGCGCTCACTATTCTGCTGGTACACTCACTGTGTACATACATTACATTACTTATCCTGTACTGATCCTGAGTTACATCCTGTATTATACTCCAGAGCTGTGCTCACTATTCTGCTGGTACAGTCACTGTGTACATACATTACATTACTTATCTGTACTGATCCTGAGTTACATCCTGTATTATACTCCAGAGCTGCGCTCACTATTCTGCTGGTGCAGCCACTGTGTACATACATTACATTACTTATCCTGTACTGATCCTGAGTTACATCCTGTATTATACTCCAGAGCTGCACTCACTATTCTGCTGGTACAGTCACTGTGTACATACATTACATTACTTATCCTGTACTGATCCTGAGTTACATCCTGTATTATACTCCAAAGCTGCGCTCACTATTCTGCTGGTGCAGTCACTGTGTACATACATTACATTACTTATCCTGTACTGATCCTGAGTTACATCCTGTATTATACTCCAGAGCTGTGCTCACTATTCTGCTGGTACAGTCACTGTGTACATACATTACATTACTTATCCTGTACTGATCCTGAGTTACATCCTGTATTATACTCCAGAGCTGCACTCACTATTCTGCTGGTGCAGCCACTGTGTACATACATTACAGTACTGATCCTGAGTTATATCCTGTATTATACTCCAGAGCTGCACTCACTATTCTGCTGGTGCAATCACTGTGTACATACATTACATTACTTATCCTGTACTGATCCTGAGTTACATCCTGTATTATACTCCAGAGCTGCGCTCACTATTCTGCTGGTGCAGTCACTGTGTACATACATTGCATTACTTATCCTGTCTTATACTCCAGAGCTGCGCTCACTATTCTGCTTGTGCAGCCACTGTGTACATACATTACAGTACTGATCCTGAGTTATATCCTGTATTATACTCCGGAGCTGAAATTTCTTGCATATCCAATGTGTGTGCAGAGCTTGCGGTGTACAGATTTCCCATATAGATGAATCAGCCACCACCCTGCGTTGTAGAACTTTGGGACTAGTCTAAATACAATCTGTCTCTTTCAGGAGGATCTCTCAGCTCTGGAGTATCTTTATAGTAGATTACTAACAGTAGATTATATCAGCCGATGACAGTCTTGTCAGTAATAACTCTCCATCCCTCTCACTTCCAATGTGTGTAGGATTTTCTGGTACTTGTAGATTCTGTGCCGGTGATGTTAGATTTATCTTATATATATTCTTGTATATTTTTGTATCTCCTTTGTCCTGGATATCTTCACTGAGGTGCTGTCTTGTCTTTTTCCTTATATCTAAAGATATTTCTATCACCAGATCACTAGATCTTCACTGTGTGTCATGGGGTGAGGCGAGGCATTCAGGGCTCGTACATAGTTTAATAGGCAAAGTTCTAGAAGCCTCACAACCTGCAGGCAAAATTCTGACCGCCCCAGGCCCACGGTGTGTGATGTGTATGAGACTTTATGTGGCGTGTAATCGCCAGGGGGTGTAAATGTGACAGCGGCTGATCCCAGGCATAAATTCCTCTCGGCAGTTGTCGCTTTCCTTCCCTGAGGAGGAACAGAGGATGAAGGATTAAAAGAAATCCTCTATTTATCTCCAGATGTCGATTGGTTTCAATTAAATGAGGAAATCTTGCCATATCACTCCCAGCAGAGACGCCGCTGATTTCTGCTATTTAACCCCTTGTATTCGGGATCAAAGATGGCCTCATAGAAGGGCATAGACAATAAGGCTAAAAAAAAAAGACATCTTCTGAAGCCTTGGCATTGCTCACAGCTCCTGTAACACGTGAGCGCAACCCAACTTAACGACTTTGTAAATAATAACTAAACTTTCCAAGAACTTTTTATTTTCTAGCAACATTTGTGTCATTAAAAGTGAAATTCCTGTGAAGTCCTTTTTGTGAATTTCTGGGCTTCTTTATTTCTTCCATTGTTTCCTTATTGCTAGCAGGAATCTGTGCACTGGGGTACGGATGGGGAGGCTCTAGTATAAAGCAGGGAAGCTGAGGCTGGATGGGGGGGCATTTCAGACAGTTATAGCTTAGGCATTATTAAACCTAGAACACCTCAGGTGTCCTATGTCAGATGAGATTCTCAGCTTTCATATGACACCACGATTGCAGCAGTCACACCAATATCACAGTCAGGATTTTCATATTTATATGAAGCTGCAGTTGCTTTTATAGATCACCAAGATCACAGTTCTACCTGTATTATTTTCAGAGATATCACTGCTTGAAAACACAGCCAGGATTGGCATATTTATATGAAGCTGCAGCTGCTCTCAATTCCCACTTCTGTTGTCTTATGAAACATGATATTTTCAGCTGTCATATGTCACCAGAATCACAGTTTTACCTGTATTATTTTCAGGGCGATATCACTGCTTGAAAACACTGTAGGGATTGGCTTATTTTTATGAAGCAGAACTTCAAAGTGAAATTCTAATCATTAGAACATTGGTTCTGGTGTCATAGGAAGGAGGAGGCTCTTGGCTTTCATATGACACCAGGATCACAGCTACCTGTTTTTCTTCTGGATTTATCACCAGTTGGAATTGACCCCCACCTCAGCTTCCCTGCATTCTCCACCTGAAGCAGTATGTACAATAAAGAAATAAGAATACAGAAGGGACAAAGTGATTCCTGCACAGGATTTCACACAAAGGAGACAGAACTTGATGATAAAGTATATTACAACATTTATTAACCTCACAAATACTGACAGAAGCTCAAAACTTATTGTAAATCTTTAAAAGGACGCTGCCATATAAGCAGGAGACAGGAAGGTGTATGAGGCCTCATATAGGATGTTCCTCCCTGTGCTACAGAATGGAGCAGACATACAGTATTCTCTTACCATTACACGTTACATTCACCACCTCTCTCCCTGTTCTCCTTCCCTTCAGGTTTTCGGATCTCTCCAGGCTCCCCACAGAGCATCGGCAGGCCATCGAGTTTACCATGAGTGAGGTAGGTCCTGCCTCTATCTCTTTCCTTGCCCCCAAGTGTCTCCTCTCCATTTGTCACTGACTATTTTTTGCTTTCATGTTAAGATCCGCTGGCTGCTTGAGGATGAGCTGGTGTCAGCCCTGCGTCACTCACGTGTCATCACCCGCTCCATCCTAAGGAAGGTGCTCAGCCATGTCTGTGAGTCGGACGGACGGCCACATTGTCATAGGGAGCTGGTGCAGCTGCAGTTTGTGTTCGGTCCGGAAAATTCTCTGCAGAAATTCAAAGAGGTACAAAATTCTGCTCAGTCCCAAATTCCCTGTATAGTAGATATAATTCTGGCTGCCACCACCACTAGGGGGAGCTCACTGCACATGGGTTTATACAGCTTTGATTAAGAAACTCCCTCTAGTGGCATCTGCAGATAATTCCCCCTAGGTGTCCTCTGGGTGTGTGCAGACAAATTGCCCATAATATGGCATTCAGGAGTCTGGTACTTGAACAGTAGAACCAAAATTTACTGCATGTTTGCTCTCTTGTGAGCGGAGTAATATTTTTTTGTTCTCCAAATGTGCATGGGGTCCAATGAATGTGGAAGTCAGTGACCTGGAATTGGCCCCAGACTGGCACATGCAAAGAACAGAAATGATTGCTCTGCCCACATGAGGGTGAACTTACCGTGCATGGAGCGGTTCTTGTCTCTGCTGCCCAAGCTTGAGATTTTGAAACATCATCCATGTGGAGGTGGAGGGTGCGCGCAGTGGAGGGTGCGCGCAGTGGGGGGTGCGCGCAGCGGACAGTTTTCCTTTAAATGCAAGAAATCTTTTTAGATCAGGAGTGCACATACTGTGACCCTGGGTGCCACATGTGGCCTGCAGTGCTATTTTGTGTGGCCCTAACCATCTGCTTGTCTGTCGGCTCCTCACATGTAGCTTCCATGTCAGGTTTTTGTTGCTCAGGAGCAGGGTCGGGCTTGTACTAATGGTGCACAGTGTGGACATCTTCCCATATATCAGGACAGCGAGGTCCATTGAGGTCCTGTTATGGGTTACATAGTCAGGTGCCTCTTTACATTGTAGTGTTTAGGAGCTGTGATAGGCTAGGCTGATATAACACCCATAGTGTACACTGGAGGGAGCCGCCTGCATTCATGGTCTCCTTGGAGCACTACTGAGGGGACCCCCACTTTGCCTATAGGTAAATGTCCTAAATGTGGAAGCTGCACCTATTAGATAATAGGCCATAAATGTCTGTCCTGGGTATTTCAGGGCTTACAAGTTGATGACTGATATCCTTAGGTTAGGTCATCGGTATATTTATTGGCAGGGGTCCAGCACCCAAGATCACCACTGATCGGCTGGTTGAAGAGGCCATAGTAGTGCTGCAGCCTCTTCCTTTACTATTAAACACAGCGCTGTACATATCATAGTGGCTGTACTTAGTATTACAGCTCAGCCCCCTTTACATGATTGGGACTGAGCTGCTGCTGTACCATGTGACTGATGAACATGATTTCAGATCAGTCCCGGTGGTGATAGTGGTTTATAGAGAGAACATCTTGGGATCCGGCCCTTACATTAGTAGGCACCTAATGTGCAAACCCAGAAGCATTAGTCTATCCCTACTGGGAACCAGTGAGACTCCTTGATGGTTCCCAGTAAGAATTCAACTTCTCATCTGTCACATTTTGCAGATGTTCATCTCTCCAGTTTCCAGTAAATAAAGTCCCATCTTAAATATACACCCAGAGCTGCGATGTTTTTGGCCCGGATCCTGGGCCGTCTCTGTAACCCTTGCGGGACGGGCTGTGTGTGGAATGACTGAGCTTGCATTTCTGTGCGCCCCGTCTCGGAGCGTGGGGCGATATTTTTAGAAACAATTATCCTTTTATGGCTTGTTCTCAGCTAATGTCGGCTGAGCGAGCGTGTCCCACAGAACAGAGCCTTTAATGATCCCGGGAGAGGGATTTAGGGCTGTAAAATGGTGGATTTTCTTTTTTTTTATATAAATTAAGTGCATCGTCCCCAATCTCAAAAAGTCATTGTTGTAAGAGATTTTGTTGCATCTTCATTTTCCTCTTTATATCCCACCGTATGGACCATTACCCTCCCTGTGTATGTACAGAGCGCTGCGCAGTGTGTGCAGGCACAGCGGAGGGCTGTACAGTAACCAGTCAGATGGAGGACTACCAGTGGTCAGACCGGCCATATCACATTTCACCATGACTGCACTCGATATTAAAGGGCCGCGCACGGCAAGAACTTTGCAATAATGGGAATGATTTCACAACATAACTACATTTGCTTTGTAGCTTCTGTTGTTAAACTACAACTCTCAGCATGCATACTTGTTCTGCTATTCTTGGATCATCTATAGAAGTGAATGAAACCTGCTGGGACTTGTAGTTTCACAATAGCTGGGGTTCAGAAGGTTCTGACCCCTGTTCTAGCAGAGACAAAGCACTATATAATTCTGGTAATCTGGCATGCAGAGGAGTCCGATACACACTGTATAGATGTACCTGGTCTCCAGCAGCTCCTGATACCCCTGACATACTGCTGACAACTAGATATGTCTGGGAAAGCTGGGTGACAACCAAACTGGGCACAATCACAACTCCCATGGGCAAATCTGCCTTGTTGCATTGTACATTATCTGCTGCCACTGGGTGACAGTTTCACTTAGTAGGTTTCCACTTTCTTTAGTAGGTTCTTTTTATTTATTTATTTATATATATATATATATATATATATATATATATATATATATATACATACATACAGCAAATGTTTCCCCATCTTTACTTGTTTCTTACATTTCTATAGGAGTTCCGCCGCCTCTCACTGCCCGGCTACCAGATGAACGAAGAGGAGGAGGATTATTATTACGTCTCCTTGAGCCGACTTCATGCCCACAGGGTAGGATCTGACCGCTCAACGCATCTCCACGTGCAAGGAGGGGCCCCTTGGCAGGAGCCCGATATCAGCACAGCCCCTGAGGCTCTGGAGGACAGTAATGATCGCAAAGGGGTGCAGAAGAATGGCCGTCTTCAGGACAAGGTACGAGAGTGAATATGACCATTGTTGAGTTTTGCTGAGCATAGGCCGTAGTTACACCCAGGCCCCGGAGTTTATACCTCTTAGTCCGGTAGATAATGCGCGTGTGCGTATGTATACACCGTCTAAGCAGCGTTCAGCCACGTGTTTACATTTTTGGTGTTTTTTTTTCCCCATCAGGCAGAAGAGGATCCGGGTGACTGGGTTCCGGCAGCGCTGGAAGTGTCCGATAGTGAAGTGTCCTCTGTCTTGTCAGGAACGTCTGCGGTAGACCACGGGCTTAAAAATGCAAATGAAGGTTCCCTGGTGGACAAACACGATCCACCCCCCAAAACTTCGTCTGTGGTTAGTCTTCCCGAGTCTGTGCAGTCCAGCACTGTCAATAGCACAGGTAATAATTGCTAGCCTCTATTTCCATGTCATCCTATGACTATGTAGGGTCTTATGCCATTCAGGGTCTGGGGAGAGCTGAGTGCTGCTGCCTATTATCAGTATCAGAAACCAATATAACACAGTAATGGAATATCAGTGGCATCTCTACACATCTTAAAGAGCTTAAATAAAAGAAGTAATACTTGTGCACCCCTGTCCTCTGTTCCGGCATTGTGTCCCCCATTGTGTCCCATGCGCTGTGCCAATCACTGGCTTCAGTAGTCACATGTTGGGTACTGATGATGGATTGGATAGAGTCCAAGCTGTTTCGCTTACCGAGGGTTTCATTGAGTGGATACAATTGTAACAAAACTTCAGATGTGATAAGTATAATTTATATTCTTACCAGCCTCTTGATATAAATAAGAATTCTCCTATTCACTGACAGCAAGCAGGACATACATGTGGGCCGTTATTTGGCACTTCTACTGTCCAGCTTTGGCTACAATTACTAGTAGTTAGTTCCAGTAGGAAGTGCAGCTCTGAAACACAAACTGCTGCTCTACCAGTTGGAGTACTATGCAGATGTAAGTATTCTGTTTGGGTGGGGATGCACATTCATGCTTCTGTTTATTGTCCTTACAGGAGGGTCTCGGCAGCGTCCCAGTCGTGTCCAGAGTCTGGTTTCCAGTCATGGCAGTATGGATTCTGATCATTTAGGTGAGCTTGGCTGTGGTTACAGGTTAATTCTCAGTCTGTTTAGCCTCAGAGTGTAAAGAAGGATGGCTCTGTTCACTGACAGCAAGCAGAAAGCCTGAAAACAGTGAATAGAGCAAGAATTGGAAAACTGCAGAACTTTATACAGTGATAACAGGATCTGTATAGTCCCAGACGTTTCAACAAACATTGTCTATATGAATAGTAGTATAGGTGGTTAGAAGAAACTTTGCAATATATCTTTTATCAGAGAGTAATGCCTCTTTTATTACTCTCCTTCCCTCTGGTTTCAATATGAAAATCCCTGCTATATCCATCTTGAGACGGACTGCAGGTCACATGACTCAGATTGCACATCTATAGAAGTCTTTGGAGAGGGGAGGAAGGAGGAAGTACAAGAGATAAGAAAGACTGGCTTAGTCTGATGCTGGAGCTAAATAGGAGCTTCCCATAACAACCAAAGTACTTTATTCATGTCAGTACATGTGTGTCCTGCATGGTCCGGGGCGGTTTCTGAGTGAGTGAAGGGTAGTTATAGAGAAGATTCTCCTCTATGTCCTGTGTGCAGTCTGACAGCTAGTCTGCAGCCACCAGCTCAGGGACAACTGCAAACTACAGACACACTGTAGATGGGAAAACTGCTAAAAACTGCAGAATAGAAGTCCTATAATGACCAGAAATAATCCTCCTCATGTACACACATGGCAGCTTATCCTGAAATGACCGGTACGCTTTACTAGATAAGCCCTTTAGTCTGTGATTCCTAAACTGTATCTACAGGATATGATGCAGGCAGCAGCGACTCTGAATGTGAAGAAGCCCTCATCAGTGATCAAGACTCCCGCTGCCCGGTCATGCCAAAGTTTTGGCTGATTGTGAAGATACACCAGGACCGGGTGGAGGTCTGCACCCACGCTAGGTACCCCGCCATGTCCTGCAGTTTGGTTGTCTTTATCTGATTGGTGGTTCTCTTTCTGATCCTTGCACCTGCTCCCTGTTTTACGTTTCTTCTCTTGACAGTGCGGTGGCTTCTCAAGAAGTGGAGGAGCTGGGAGAGAGTCAACGGCTGCACCAGCTGGTGGTCAGGAAGGTGGGCGAGATCTGCCGAGTGGTCAACCAGGTAGGTCCAAATTTCTATGCCCTTAATTTTATACATATAGCCGGTATTGCTGAGAAAAGCCGTATCTGTATATACATGTTCTGTGCAGTCACACGCTGACCATGTAAAGCATAGACAGGCCAAGTCTGCCAGAACAGCTTTCCTCTTAGAAGGTGGTCCTACTTGTGGTGGATCCCCCTACATTGATGTCCATTTGCCCTAAAAACACCTCCTGACATTGACACTCTTCATGGTACAAATTGGTGGACTGCTTCTGTAAGGTAAAATTGTATTGTAAGATGTTAATAAATAAGTCGCACCCTGGTAAACCATAACCCTATAGAGCAGGGGTCCGCATCCTTTGGCACTCCAGCTGCTGTGAAACTACAACTCCCAACATGCTGCATTCACTTCTATAGGAGTTTCAAGAACAGTAGAGCAGTAGGCATTCTGGGAGTTGTAGTTTCTCATCTACTTCACTGGGGGACACAGCACCATGGGTATAGACCTGGTCACTAGGAGACAAGACATTAGGAAAAAGCAAAAGCTGTTGGCTCCGCCTCCAGGCTATACCCTGCCACAGCCACTGTGCATGAACCAGTTTGAAACCTAGTGTCATAGGAGGCAGACACGACCTGACTCAGGTCTTCTGTCTTGCATCGTTTTTATTTTTACCTTTCCTTCAGGTGCAGGGGGTAGTCAGCGTGTACGCCACACTAGTCATACCCTCCTGCGGGCGCAGCGCTCTGCAAAAGAGCAGCCTCGCCGGTCACCCAGTCCCCACTCACCATTCGCCGCACCCCGAAAGCGGCCGGAGTACCGGTGACCCCACTCCCACGTGCGAGGTCCTACCGAGGGGGTGACCCTGCGGCGCCTGAAGTCGCCAGACTGGTGAGTATGAGAAGAATAGAAGGCTGGTGAGTAAGTTACCTCAGCCCCTCTCCATCTCCCCTTCAGGCCCTCTCCACCTCCCCTTCAGGCCCTCTCAGCCCCTTAGTGCCATTTCCCAGGGGGACAATAGTATGGGTCCTGTTAAGGGGGGGGGCATCACAGGGTTCCCCTGAACTGGGCCTTAAATCTTAGTAAATAAGCCCCTTTTTTCTGGGGCGTTTTTGGGCTTTCTGGTCGCTCCTACCGAGCGGCCCCCGTCGGGGGGGGGGCACCCGGTTCCCCCCCCCCCCCGCTCGTGTGGGGACCCCCTTTCCTGGCCCCCCGGTACCTTTTCCCAGGCCTCCGCGGAACCTCCGGAGTTCGCGGTCGCGCCGCGCCGTCGACGGTGCCTCGCAGTCGGCCGCGTTGTACGCGAGTCTGAGGCCTGGCCGGGAACTAGGCCGCAACGGGCCCGTCCCTTTCCCGGGCTTTTCTGGTACCCAGACTCCGCCTAGGGCCTTCCATTGGCCAGGGGGCTGTCCTGGCAAGCCATCCAGCCTGCCCAGTAGCTACTGAGCCTGTTTTTACCAGGGGAAGAGCTTTGCTCTCCTCATATTCTCAATTTATTTATTTATTGGCTTATTTATTATTTTTTGGCTTGCTGGGACAGCAGGGATTCTTCCCAGTTCCCTGGGAGACATTGCACCTGCGGAACCCTTGCTGCAGCAGTTTGTGAGCGGCCATCTTTTGCAGTCTGGTAGGCTAACCCCCTGGGTTACCCTAATTTTCTTGGGCTCCCCCTCCGGCCCCTCTGGTTGCGTCACGTTTTTATACGTGCACCCGCTGTATCAAAAACAGTTGCCATGCGGACAGCCCGAGCCCATGTGCTCTCTCTGCCTTCCGCCTCAGCCAGTCAGTAACCTCCTGGCCCCTCTCCGGTTTTTCCATCCCCCCGGATTGGGCGGCCTCCCTAACCTTGGCCATGGTGTCCTTACCAGACTTAAGTGCTGGAAACTTGGAATGGCTGCTTTCCCAGATCGCCGCTCAGTCGGCTGCTTCTAGGGATCTCCCTGGACACCCTCATAGTTCCCGTCGCAGCTCCAGGAGCCTCAAAAGGACCAGGAAGTCTTCCTACGGTTCACGGTCCGCCACCCCTTCCTCTGGGTACTCCCCAGATAGGAACTCAGCTCACAGCTCCACTCCGACAGGCGGATACCTCCCTCCCTCTGCTCGGTCTATTTAACTGGGGACGCCTCTGACTCCGACTCGGAGCTTCAGCTAGGCTGATCTATATCTGCTGCTACGCGGGAGTCATCTATGCGATAGAGACCCTACAGATCTCTGAGGACCCGGACTCATCCTCTCAAGTGGACATCTCTTTCTGCCACTGGATGTTTGATATCATCTTGAGGGCACAGTGACTTCTCCCTGGACCATCCTCTGTCTTCGACTAGGAAATCGGACATCCCTTCCCTTGACCTGTGTGTCTCCAAGTGGAAGGTGAGCTCGGGCAGTTCTGCCAGGCTATGCTGTGACACACGTCTCTAGCTCTCCCTGGCTGGCAATGATGAACATCCGAGGCAAGGGAAGCAGGTTGCTCCAGTGGTGCAATCGTTTAGCGCACGGTACTTAGAGATCACTAACTAGTGAGCGCAAGCTGGCCTGTCTTGACATCTTGTCAGCGAGCCGCCCCATGTGTCGCTTCCTATCACTAAGAGCCTCCCACGGTGGATCCCATGATAGCTAGGCTCTCCAAGGCTTCTAGTCTGCCTTCAGCGGTTTTTGCCTACCTCAGTGATCCCTCGGAGTGAGATCGGATCGCATCTGTTGTATTGTTTGCAATGCAGAACTGATACATTGCATTGCCCTAAATGCTGGCTATTGCATTGCTGCAAGAAGGTGGCTTCCCTCACCAGGGTGGCCTTCGTAGTGGCTGGTTTCTCCCTGCGGCTCTCCTTCACTGCCTCTTGGGTCATCGAGGCCTTCTTTTCCTGGGCCAAACAGCTTCAGTCAAACCTCCCTGATGCAGTTTCCCTCCAGCCGCTCGTCTATGAGATCCTGAACGCTTCCCAATAACTGGAGATGCCTCCCAAATCTGCTGAGGCGGCCGCCAATGCAGTGATTATCTGCCATACCGTTGGAATCCGTTGTGGAATACTGGGTCCGCCTCCAAGAAGGCGAACGCAGCCCTTCTCCCTTTCCAGGTTGTCCTGGGCCAAATTTTTTGTTAAGGGCGTCGAGAAGCTTATCCTTGAGGCCACGGGGGAATAGATTCTTCCTCCCTCAGAGGTGTCCTATGTGTCAGCCGTTCTCCTGCTCCAGAAAGCTTCTTTCAAGTCCAGGCCTCCCTGGCGGTTCTGCACCAGGTCGTCCAGGTCTTCCTCTTCCTAGCCTCCTCGGCATGAAGTTTTTTCCCCTCTCTGGGCATCTCAAATGGCGGGACGTCTGGAGCCTGGGCCTGAGAGGCGGTGTCGTCCGGCTACTCCAGTTTTCGCTGGAGTCTCTTTGCCTTCGCTATGTCGGACAATCCAGGCTGTCTCCAATCTCCAGCGGCAGGGAGTCAGCGTCCCTGTTCCCGTTGCAGAGTGTATCTGGGGTTACTATTCTTACCTGTTCTCCATTCGCCTAGCAGGACGGCTTCCTCTGTCCCATCATGGACCTGAAAGGGCTCCACAGGTTCTTCCATGCCTGCAGGCTCCGTTGTAGTCTATGCAGTCTGTGGTGGCATCCCTGGAGATGGGCGAATTCTTCGTCCATCTACATCATCTCGCTGTGCCGTCAGCGGTTTCTTCGTTTTTGCTGTGGATCCTTGACCTTTCCAGTTGTCTCTCTCCCCTTCAGGCTGGCCTCTGCCACCGGGGGTTTCCCTCAGTGATGGCGTCTCTCATGGCCATCCTCTGCGCCAGAGGTGCTGCCGTGTTTTCAGACTTTGACGACCTCCTGGTGAAGCCCCTCCAGGTCAGACAATCTGACCACCTTGTGGTTCACCTTGGATGTTCTTCGCCGGTTCTGCTGGCTCATCTATGAGGATGTCTCGTGTCCTCTAAGCACATGGAATCCGGGACATGATCCTCTGCTCGCTCCAGGGTGTGATTCTCCCTCCAGAGGCCAAGATCCTGAGTGTCCCACCTTTGGAGGTACTCTCCTTGCTGTCTTTGAATCGGCATGTGGGTCCTGCACACGATCGCCTCAACCATCTAGGCTGTACCTTTCATTCACTCTGTCGTTCTCTCCTCTTGAAGATTACGGCCTGCTGGGACAAATCTCTGGACAGCCTCATCTGCTTGGTTCACTGAGAGATTCTTTAGTGTATATTCCTCCCCAGGAATTTCTCAAGGGAAGTCCTTCTTCCCCTCTGTCGGTAAGTGATTCCCACTGCCGCCAATTTCCCCGGCTGGGGAGTGGTCCTCGATGCTTTGATTGTTCAGGGCCTGTGGTCCAGGGCCGATTCCTCCCTCTGGTTCAACCTGCTGGATCCCAGGGCTATCTTATTTGCCCTTACTCCTTGGACCTCTCTTCTCCAAGGACATCTGTCACAGTCCAGACTGACCTCTCCTCCATGGTCGCCTACTTGAACCCTCAGCGTGGCACCAGGAGCCGTGCGGCCTTACTAGAAGCCTCACAATTTCTTCCTTGGGTGGAGCGCCTTGTTCCAGCTCTTTCGGTGGTCAACCTTTTTCTGGGTGGCAGACTACTTGAGTCGAGAAAATATTGCTCCGGGCGAGGGTCGCTTTATCTGCAGATCTTCCATCCACTGTGCTCCCGCTGTGGTGTGACAAACGTCGACATTTTTAGCCTCCGCCGGAACCACAAGGTCCCCGGCTAAATTGCCAGGTCTCTGGATCCTTGAGCCATCACCGCTGGCGCTCTTGTAAGTTCGGTTTTTCACTTCCTCTTCTCCCTTAGGTCCTCCAGAATCTCAAGACCAAGGGGGTTCAAGCTATCCTGGTGGCACCAGATTGGCCCTGCCGGGTCTGGTATGTGGATCTCATTTTCCTGTTGGCGGATGCTCCTGGCCTCTTCCTCTGCTGGTCGACCTTCTGTCTCAAGGACTGCTGTTCCTCCCCACCTTGACTCAGCTGCGTTCACGGCGTGGCTGTTCAATCCGAGGTTTGAGGCATTGTGGTTTTTTTCGGAGTTTGTTATTCTAACATACTCAAGGCCCGGAAATTCCAGATAGCTTAGATCTGCCACCAAACGTGGAAGGCTTACGTCCACCGTTGGAAGAGTAACGATTCTCATCGGATCTTCTCCAGTCTGGTCTGGATCAAGGTCTTAGTCTTCTTTCTTTTTAAAAGACTTTCCTACAGGAGTGCCACTCTGTGCTCCTTTGGAACCCTTGGATCCGTGGGATCTTAACCTCATCTTTAAGGTGCTTCAGGTTCTCCCCTTCGAGCCTATGATATCCCTTTTTTTGCCTTCTGTCCTGGTAGAATGAGTTTCTGGTGGCCATTACCTCCATCCGCAGGGGTCCCTAATTAGCTGCCCCTTTTTTTCGGCAGCCTCCCTTTCTGGTCCTCCACAAGGATAAGGTTTTCCTCTGTCTGCCACAAGTCTTTTTTTTCTTAGGGTGTTTCTCCTGCTTCCACTTCGAGGACTTGGTCTTGCCCTCCTTCTGCTCGGTCCCCAGGCGTCCACGTGAGTGCTTGCTCTTCCCTGCCCGGTTGTTGCCCGGGCAATTTGCGTGTATACTGTTCCTCACGGATCCTTTCTCTTGTTCGGACGCTTTGCTCATTCTCCCTGAGTGCCCTTGCCAGGGCCTGCCTGCTTCCAGAGCTCCCATCTTCCGATGGCTTTGGTCTGAGATTAGGGAGACCTATCGATTTAAGAGTAAGGCTCTGCCTTCCCGTGTGACGGCTCTCTCCTCTAGAGCTGTTGGAGTTCCCGGGGCCTCCGGTATCAGGCTTCTGCTTCCCAGGTCTGTAAGTATCGCACTGGGCCTCCATCCTTTTTCTCTAAGTTTCTCCAGATCCATTCTGTGGCCTCTGCTGATGCCAATTTGGGTTGTAAGTTTCTGGAAGCGGTTGAGTATTACAGGTTTGCATGGCCGTGTTATTCCCACCCTCTGGGACTGCTTTAGGACATCCCATGGTGCTGTGTCCCCCAGTGAAGTAGACGAGAAAGTGGGATTTTTGTGTACTCACCGTAAAATCCTTTTCTCGTTGTATTCACTGGGGGACACAGATCCCTCCCTTGTTTTTTTCAGTGTTCCTGCCCGAACTGTGTTGGTTCCTTTTTGGGTTCAGGCATTGTTGGTGGTTGTTGGTTCCATGTTCCTTTGTGTCTCTCTCTCCTACTGCTACGGTACAAACTGATTCATGCACAGTGGCTGTGGCAGGGTATAGCCTGGAGGCGGAGCCAACAGCTTTTGCTTTTTCCTAGTGTCTTGTCTCCTAGTGACCAGGTCTATACCCATGGTGCTGTGTCCCCCAGTGAATACAACGAGAAAAGGATTTTACGGTGAGTACACAAAAATCCCACTTTTACAACAGCTGGAGTTCCGAAGGTTGACTACCCCTGCTATAGAGAAATAAATTGTTCCCCTGTAATGGATATACGCCTCTGGTGGTGAACCACACCCCATATATTAAGCCATGCCCTTGGTAATAACCACTCCCCTGCCGTGAGACCACTCCCCTGCCGTGAGACCACTCCCCTGCGTGTTGTCTGTGATGTACAGAAATAATGTAACCACCCTGTGGTGCTTCCCAGGACCACCTTAGTCCAGTAGTCATTGAGTCCAGCACACTGAGGGTTAACAGTGACTCCTCCTCATCGTCGGGTTCTCACTTTGTTCGCTCGGCACCTCTTGTTATTTCAGAGCTGTCGTCTTCCCGGCCCTCCGTGTATTGAGTGTTTGTTTTTCGCCAAGGTATTAAAATATAAATGTTTCCTCCAAATTGCGACACTTAAACTTTTGTGCCGGGCATTAAACGGCAATGAGCGTAAAACAAGATAGCGGCGGCCGGCCAATATATCAGATAAGATCTCATAAACAGGCAGCGGCGGATCAGTGGTGCGGAAATCAGAGCAGAAACCGATTTACCATCCATGTTTAATAATGTATGAGAAGAGGAAATAAAGGAATGGCAGAAACCCTGCGTCTCCTACAAGACGTCCCCAACCATACGGGGACAAATTCTACTCTTGTATCACTAGCCTGGTGCTTGTGGGGGGCCACAGCAGTTATTAGATGTAATAATTCTCCTAAGTAAAGGCCTTGTCTGAACAGTACCCTAGACAGCAATGAGGAGACGATGGATTTCCTCAAGATGCTTCAGTGTGACTTGCATTGTCTGCCCACTTAGAGGAATTGTCCATTTTTATATAAATAACACCTCATCTTTGTAGAATAAAACATTCCAATTTTCCAATAGACTTTTATTCCTCATTTGTAATCTCTGCTTGCTGTCAGTGACTGGAAACATTCACTGAAAATCTGTACAGAACCAGAAACAGGGTCTTCTGCATTGGTTCCCAGGCTGTTCTGTGTGAGCTAATGCACTGGTGCGTTTTCCCTGCACTGATACATTGTAACAAATATAGGAGAGAGATTTGTGCTGCTGATGGGTTTAGATTACAGAGGATTGCTTACACTTGATGCATTTGTAACAAACCCTCTGCTGGGGAAAGGCATTAGATCCGGATGGCTTTCACGTTCTTGGAGCTTGCTGTTTCTATTCAGTGATAGCAAGCAGACATTTTAGCAGAAAGTTGCAGATTTAGATGTGAAAATATGATGAGACCAGTCCACTCAGTGTTTGGGGGGGTGACCAGCTGACTGCCCCAAATCTCGCACCCTTGGCAAATAGTTGACGTTGCAAGAAGAATCCATGACCAGGCCCTGTATGAGCCAGTATTACGTGGTGACCGTTCACATGTATGTAATGCAAGGCAGCGCCTCATTCCTCCAGTAGGATATGTCTGTATGTCTATAGAATGGGGGTGTATATGGGATATGCCATAAATGTCTGATGGCAGGGGCTGAGAATGGTGGAACCAGCAGGGGTTCACAATGATGGGACCCCCTACTTAGCAGGACTACAGGGGTCCCATGTTACCTGCTGGCAAAGTGTGAGGCAGTGGCTGATAATTCTGCAGATCAATCTATAGACTCCAGTAGGCACACAGTAGCAGTCCCGCAGCCAGTGGTCCAACCCCATGATGCAAATGCTTATTCTATGACTGTCTTTCCCTGGAATGCCCTTAAAATCCTATGTCTGTTGCCCCCACAGCGCCTCCTGCTGCAGGACCTGCACGACACACACCTATGCAACACCCTGCTGGTGGCCGAGAGCGAGGAGGATATCTGGAAGAGTGAGAGTCCCTACGCCACGTACCGGCCCAGGATGCTCACTAATGAAGGTGAGCACTACATGCAGCTATATACATGATATGGTCAGTTGTGTTGTATCTGAGAGACGACCCCCAAAGGCCCCTCCGGACCCCCGACTTCTCCATTCATGAGATCAGAGCAGATTAGTCGCTTTCTGTTCTCTATTGGTAAATCAAAGAGCCCAGAAACTGTCTGTCTGATGTTCTCACCACTAGAAGATCTCTGCTTGCTGTCAGTAAATGAACTTAATAAATTCTCCAGTATGTGGAGGGGGGCAGCGAGTCTTCCTTTGCATGTCACTGATGTGTGTCATGTTGTCCTTGCAGACTTCCCTGGAGAGGAGAGCTACCAGCCCCGTGACTACCTTGCCGCCACCATGCAGTTCATTCCTGGACACTTTGCCTGTGACATGGTGTGGAGCACAGTGATTCACATCCACCCCCGGCTGAAGATGGGACCCAACATGGGGGTCTCCAGAGGTCAGTGCCCGCTCTGTCTCAAGGTCTGTGGAGCCATGCGACAGACAGTCTTATATCTCATGTCAAATGTATCTGCAGCCATCCAGTCCCTGCGCTCCGTGCTCAATGCCTTCTCTGTCGTCAACCGGAAGAACATGTTCGTGTATCAAGAACGCTCCACCAAATCCGTCTTCTACCTCCGGTGTGTATGGCGGAGGGTGTCCTTATAATAGCCAATCACGAATGAGATCCTAAGTCAGACTTCATTATCCCCATATGAAGACTGATCCTGTAGCCCTTAGGTGGGAGACTTAAGGGGGTTTTCCCGGACTTGTATATTGATGATCTATCCTTAGGATTAATGACCAATATGTGATTGGTGGGGCTCTGACCCCCTCGGACCTCATCTGAAGAGCCCATGGCACTCACGAGTGCTGCAACGTCTTCCCTGTGCCGATGCCGTTTGTTCGTTGGTCATATGGTACGGTACCAGCTTAGTCCCATTTAAGAGAATGGGGCTGAGCTGCAATACTAAGCACAGCCTCTACGATATGTATGGCGCTTTGCTTGGTATTTGGGGAAGCCACAGCACTCACCCAAGTGCTGCAGCCTCTTCAACCAGCTCATCCAGTTATATACTGTACCACCACTCATTTTATTTTTGGGGTTATATACTCATTTATACATTAATAGATACCCAGTGAACCTGTCTTCTCCTTTCCCTCAGGCTCTCTGAGACGTCTGCCAATGGCCGGCTATGGGACATGGACTTATCCCAGTCTATGATGTCTCGTTCCTTGGCGCTGTCCCGTAGTCAAGAACCAATTTTCACAGAAGAAATGGCGGTGAGATGACGAGACGTGAAGCCGAGCCTGGAGGTCACATCTGCTTGTCTTTTACTTCCTCACACTTGTCTGATTTTCCAGGGCAGCCGCTTATCTCTGGACTTGTCTTCATCTCGGGGTACAGACTCTACCAGGCCTGTGGGTCAGATGGATAAGCACATTCTACTGCTGGTCCATGGCGTCGGGGAAGCAGGTGATAAGTCACTTTATAAAGCTTGTTTCTGTATCTGATGACCCCCATTCTTTACACTGCAGGCTGCATTCAGAGAAATGGATACAAGGTTTGTGTTATGAAGAGACGTCTGTCTTTATGTCATGACTTAACAGCTTAAAAAGGTCAATGAGTGACCATAATTATTTCTGATAAGACATGACCTAAGTAGTATAGATCTGATCCCCTGTGTGTATCATGTCTGCAGGCTCTGAGATCACTGATGATCTGGTGAAGGTTCTGCGGAAGCGTCTGGATGAGGCCACACTGGATATCATCACCGTCATGCTGCAGAGGAATTGTAAGCTGACGCCGGCAGACGTGGAGGTGAGGACCCTGATGTGTCAGGTCTACAGGTCTGGTGTTTGTTGGCGCCTCCGCTGATCATTCTCTGTCATTTCTTTCACCAGTTTATCCAGCCGAGAGGAACCCCACCGACAGAAGTCCTGCAGTTCACCATCCCACAGGCCTCACTGCCCTGTCTGCAAGCCATGGCCTACTACCTGCGACAGAACCTCCTCATCTTCCTCCACACCCCAAAATACACAGATAGTAACGGGGAGCATCACTTCCAGGTCAGGGGTCCCCATAACCACTGTGTCCTGTAAGAGGGCGGCCTATTATAGTGAGGGGTCTGCTGGGCTATTATACCAGAGGTACAGGATTCGTAGTTATCTGTCTACTGTAATGATGAGGGGGGACACCCCCAATATATGAGCGAGGTATAGGAGAGATGGGCAGATAGAACTGTTCTGGGTCACTGTTAGGGCTCGGGTCAGTGCACAGTCAGCAGTTTTTTCCTGTAGCTTAGGCTCCGGATGTTTCTGCTGTCTGATCCCCTCGTCTTTGCCCTCGGGGTGAATACTGACTTCTTTGTTTTGCAGCATTATTACCACCACTCCCTCCCGGAGCTAGACCTGTTCCTGTATAATAAGCCTGGCGGACAGGGCACCGGAGGGAAAGGTAAAAGGCATTTATGTGTACTATGACCACCTGATGTATCAGTCCCCTCCCCCGCCCTGTAATTGTCTGATATATCTGCCCTATACGGTATATCACATGTTTTTCCATCTTCCCGTGCACCCTGCAGTTTTCTTTCGGACTCTCGTCCATTGCACTGCTGCTCTCTGGTAACGTATATTTTCCGTACAGGTATTGCCTGCATTGCGCTGTCATTTGTGGACCAGCATGGCGCTCTGGTGACGCAGGCTTATGGCGAGCGCTCAGGACCTCCTCTGGTTTGCCCCTCCACCACTTCTCATCTGCTCAGCGTCAGCACCTTTGAGTCTTTGACTAAAGTCCACAGATATACACCAGATTCCAGCGCTGGTGGCTCAGGTAGGGGGCGCTGCTGTTATCAATGGACACCAGTTGCTGTTTGCCGCTTGACGCCTTTTTTTTTTTTCCAATTTTCAGCGCCTCTCACTTTGGTGCAATTTGATGTCTGGGAGAAGGGAAACATCAGCTCATCCCAACTATCTGAGCGTCTGTCCAATTCATTGCGTCACGCGCTCTGTGATGTCATCATCGAGTTTCATATCCTTCAGATGCCTCTTTGTGTGGATCCTGTGAGCCCGGGAGACCTAGAAGTGACGACCAATGGTAATGGTCTGATGGGTAAAGACTTCTAGAAGTATATAGGGTTATACATTTCGATTTTGTATGGCACTGGGTAGTGACGAGGCTGGAGCACTCATCTGAATGCAGAGGCCTCTTCAAAAACTGTTAGACAGGGGTGCTGGGTGTCGACCCCACCTTATCCTGAGGATAGGTCATCCCTTTTATAGTCCTGACAATCCCCTTTAATAACACCTTTTTCAGTAGCTCATGAGCTCCCCCTAGTGGTGTCATAGACTGACCACTGATCTTCTACCATCGCTGAAGAGGATGCAGATGTCTAACTGTATGACTTGTATAATGTCTATTGTTCTGCTTCCAGGAAAGGGTCCCTCACAGTCTCTTCCAGATATGAAGGGACTAACAGAGTCCTCCAGCAAGCCCCGTCCTTCCCCTGTAAACATTCCACCATCAGTGTCACCCCCCAGCACAGACCCAAGTACCCCTCCCAGCAAAGCCGGCCGCAGGAGCTTCTGGGACATGCTGGTAAGGATGCAGCCATTTGTCATGCACACAGGTTATTGCTCCTCTGCATCTAAAATGGAGCAATGGAAGATGAAATCTTGGCTAAAAAATAGTTTGTCATGTCTGTCCATGGTTACAGACTACAAACAAACCCTGTGTAGTCTGATCTTTCAGCCATGTGTTATTTCACTACTTCTTCTTTATGGTCCTACAGACAATAAAGTAAAAGGAATGGATTTATACCAGCCTGCAGGAGGAGACGGGTTGTTTGTAGTCTGTTACCATGGAAACATATTGGTCTTCATAGGAGCTGAGTAAAGCAGAATATTTTTCAAAGTAGTTTCATTTTATATTTTAAATGCATAATAAAAAGTTTCAAATGTTTTCATACGTGACCTCCAGAGTAAGGCTGACAGTGCGGAGCTGGGCCCCCCGAAAACCACTGATGACATAGTCTGTGAACGGACAGAAGAACCACGAACAAGACGACGGCACAAGACAGAAAGTCTAAAGGTTCCAAGTTATCCAGACCGGCCAGGCATCAGCCTGGAGCACGCTCAGAGGTAATGTCTCTTAACTGCAGGCCTCCAGAAACTTCTGTTCAGAGTCAGAATCCTCTTTATCTCTGCCCCATACAGGAAGCGCCAGGCACAGCTGGATGAGGGCGAGGTGGGCACCCTACACCCACTATACAGCCACACCTGCCTGCAGTGGATGAACTTCATGAATCAGCTGGGTATGTGCTGCAGATTCTCTGTCTACCTATATTATGTCTCAGCCCGGACTGTGCATTGTGTGGCTGCGAGATCTTAAGGGCGAGCCATTGAGCCTGTTCCTGTCCCCGTGCAGGGTGCCCCTCCGTCCATCTCTGCTCCGCTCAGACTGTCTCTCGGTTCCTTCTTTCATCTGTTCTGACTGAACTTTTCAGCATCATCACGTCCTTGGCCAGCGACACCAGCGTCCGAGTGTTTGAGAAAAGCAGGTAAGTCAGAAGTGCTGTGTGTAAGTACTGAGGTGGGGTTGTGGGGGAAGCTTTATTATCAACATATGAAGTTCATTTGGCAATTACTGAATTTGGTTATTGTCATTGCCCTTTTATTTCTGAGCAGTGGCCCAGAAGGACCAGCATTTGTGCCTTTCTCTATCAACCAGCATTGTCCTTGTCGACCTGCAGCAGCTCGGGAGCTGATCCTTCTGGGGCGTAACTTTCGCCAGTGGAGATACAACACCGAGCAAGGTGAGATTCCTGGTTATAACCCAGAGTCCTGTATTTATGGGACCCCATTAATAATATAGATATCTGCAAGTGTAACTTATTATTCACTGTATGTTATGGATCCTCAGAATGTTTACCCTGTACTACAGGATATAGATGGTCACTATGTCACTGTGTACGTACATTACTTATCCTGTATTATACTCCAGAGCTGCACTCACTATTCTGCTGTTTATGGAGATTAATCCTATGTCTGACCCGTAACATAACATGATATGGACTAATGGTGTAGAATACAGGTGATGACTTTCTCTTTACTCCCAGCGTATACGAGTGAGGATGATGAGGATTTGGCTGAGGATAGAAATGATGATGAGGGCTGCAAGCTGCAAAATTGTAAGTTTCTCCCCTTGTCATCCAGCAGCAGGTGGTGGTTGTGTTATGAGGCACAGATGGGTGCACGAGATTCCTTCTCTTACATTTCTGTTTCCGGGTGACTTTCTTGGTCTTTCACAGACTCTTCTACGTCTTAGGTACATGACACTGGGATTTTACTGCACTTGGCAATCGCTCAATCACTTGTGAAATCCAGGAGTAGTGATAGACCTCAGTGAAGGTCCCCGGGGCTGACTATGTGCCCTGCTGTTAGGACATGTTGGTGACTACTAGGGTTAATGTGCTGACAGATTTCTGCCAAAATAAAGAAGGTAAAGCTGATGCTCATGTATATGTAGTAAAACAAGGCAGCTACACAAAGGACAATTGCTTCCTGCAAAAACAAAGCCTTCTGCAGCCATATCCAATAAAAAAGTAAAAAGTTATGCAAAGATTTCAAAGAAGGAAAATAAAAAATGTTTTAGATCAAAACTTGGCCTAACTTGTACTCTGCTGACACTACCCTGTTATAAGGAGATGACTCTGCTGACACTACCCTGTTATAAGGAGATGGCTCTGCTGACACTACCCTGTTATAAGGAGATGGCTCTGCTGACACTACCCTGTTATAAGGAGATGGCTCTGCTGACACTACCCTGTTATAAGGAGATGGCTCTGCTGACACTACCCTGTTATAAGGAGATGGCTCTGCTGACACTACCCTGTTATAAGGAGATGACTCTGCTGACACTACCCTGTTATAAGGAGATGGCTCTGCTGACACTACCCTGTTATAAGGAGATGGCTCTGCTGACACTACCCTGTTATAAGGAGATGGCTCTGCTGACCCTATCCTGTTATAAGGAGATGGCTCTGCTGACACTACCCTGTTATAAGGAGATGGCTCTGCTGACACTACCCTGTTATAAGGAGATGACTCTGCTGACACTACCCTGTTATAAGGAGATGGCTCTGCTGACACTACCCTGTTATAAGGAGATGGCTCTGCTGACACTACCCTGTTATAAGGAGATGGCTCTGCTGACCCTATCCTGTTATAAGGAGATGGCTCTGCTGACACTACCCTGTTATAAGGAGATGGCTCTGCTGACACTACCCTGTTATAAGGAGATGGCTCTGCTGACACTACCCTGTTATAAGGAGATGACTCTGCTGACACTACCCTGTTATAAGGAGATGACACTGCAAAGATGATAATGTGACATTAATGACCCTGTCCTCTACTGATAGTAGTAAGGATACTCTGCCGTCTAATGATAATGAGATGACTCTGCTGACTCACCCTCTAGTGATAATAAGATGACCCTGCTTATCCTTTCCCATTCTACACAGAAAAGCTGATGACAAGTGAATTGCAGAAAACATAGTGTTTGTGCCCTAGTGGCCTGTGAATAAGCTGCAATATTTCAGGATGTTTGTTTTATCCAAAACCCAGTCCTGATGTCTGGCGCACGTTTCCACTTGCATCTGATTCCGCTAGTGTGGATCCCGTCGCCTTCCACATCAATGTCCCCGTCCTGACTACTGCAGGTCACAGCACTGTGGACATTGATAAGGATGGTGATTTGGACACACAATCTGTCGAGCCTTTGGGAGCTGCAGGGCTGAGGCTTTCTTATTCAGGAGCACTACTATGATAGGTTGTCACAGGAGATCTGTTCCATTGTCCCCTGTGGAGATGTTGTAGATAACTTGAAGATTTGTTACAGTTTTCCCCATTGATGGCCGCAGTCTGAGAAGCCGCTTGTGGTGTCCATATTCTCATAACTTAAAATCTCTTCTCACTACTCTTATGGCTTATTTTTATACTTGCAGCTCAGAAAGGATTCCAGCGTTTCGAGGCCATGGAGCTGGAGTCGGCCGAGCGGCCCCTGGACATGTCTACCTCACCGCGAGGACTGGTTCCTCGACAAAGGTTCCTGATCATTGACATCCAAGACAAGAAGGTAACGCTGCAGCGCTTGTCTCATCTACCTGTCTCCTGGCTTTCTGACTCCCCTCCCTTGGATTCACATCTCCATTTTTCTTCTTGGTCAGCTGACCCTGTACACATATAACTGGTCTCCAGACCTGGGGGCGTCACTGAGCCGCTCCCTGGTACGTCTGATCCAGTGGCAGAATGCCCGGGCCCACGTGGTGCATTGTCTTCTGAGCCAGAAGCTGGGGCTCTTCCATCACTACTGTTTTTCGGAAACCCCTTGGCATGAGGAGACTAAGCAGGTAAGTACTGAGTACGCGATGTGTGGATACTGGTAAAGTGACTATAAGAATGTATTGTTTGCTTCGTCCTGACCTAGGCCTGCTGCAGGGCACATTACGAGACATAGATGGTACACGGGAGTGCGAGCAGTAAGCCCGGATCTAGAAAGTTGCCCATTATAAAGCTGTAAACCTGAAGGGTCACTCCCATCTTAGGCTGCCTGGTGCATGTACAGGTCCGTGAGTAACTGGCATAATGGCAGATGGGATGATACCTGCGTGCTGTCTGTGCCCTCCACAGACCTGTACATTTCAATGAGTGAGCCAGTGAAAAACGGACATGAATAGCCCCTGTATGAGCGGTAGAGGTCTGACTGACTGACCCTGGGAATGGAGGCGTCTGGGTGCTGTGGACCCTTCACTGTCTCTCCCTATATACTGCAGCACGGCTCTAGTCACTTGTATGGGCCCACAGCACTTACAGAGCCAGGTTGGAAGGAGCAGCGCCGCAAAGCTAAATCGTCACTACTCATAGACCTCATTCTCCAGATCAGTGGTGGTACCAAAGGTCAGACCCCTACTAATCCTACTGTGAGAGCGTATCCTAGTGAGATGGTAAAACCCCCTTAAAGGAGTTATCCACTTTATAATATCCTTAGGATAGGCCATAAGTATTAGATCTATGAGGGTCTGATATCCACGACCCCTGCAGGGACAGTGCAGCAGCGTCTGGTAAAGTTCACATGCCAGTACCTAAATCCACCACTACACTTACTGTACAGCGAGTGAGCTTAAGGATAGGCCATCAGTATTAGAAAGTGGATAACCCCTTTTAAAGGACTGTGTCTTAAGGTCACGTTTCATGCAGATTTTATCTTTCACTTTCTCCCCAGGATCCCAACCCATTCCTAAATTCCACCCTAGAAGTCGATGCTCTTATTAAAAGCCCCACTCCACCTCCGTACAAGGAGCAGACGCGGCTGGGAACCTCAGCCCGCAGCCTCCCGTCCTTGCACTATCCCCCGGACATTGTGCCTTTCGATGAGGTGCTCAGGGACGTCATACCGGTAAAGCCCATGCACCTGTCCCCGGAGGTGGACACAGTCTCCCGGCACGGGGCGCAGTTCCTGGAAATTAAAAATACTGAAAGACGAGGTGAGAAGGGGACATGGCAGTATAAGATTAGGGCTTTATGTGGCCACCAGTGAGCTCGCCGCTGCCGCCACATAGACAATTGTCATAATTCATGTCATCGTCCTTCATGGGTTATAAAATGTAAGATCAATAAAGCTTGATCGATGTCTCATAAAAAAGTTGTAAAAATTGTGATTATACTCTTCCAGATCTCCTCTTGTAGTCGGTGAATGGAATTATTCTCATTTACACCCAGACACCAAAAACTTCACAGCTGAGGGTTTGTTGCAATGTCTAGTCTAGAGCTAAACACATCAGCAGCACAAACCTCTCTCCTGTCCTGATGTTTGTTACAATGTGTCAGTGTGAAGTACAGAATGTTTATCTCACAGGAGATTGTCCAGACTGTAACAAACCCTCAGCTATGAATAATATTCAGTCTGTGAATGTAGTAAAGGATGCTCCATTCACTGACAGCAAGGAGATGGTGAAAATAGTGAGGAAATGAAACACAAAGAAGAAAGGTGCAGTAAGCAACGCTTTGCATGTGTTATCAATACAATCTATAAGACCTGGTGGCCCCTGGGGCCGGGGACGTCTTGTGAATATTGCCCCGGTCAGTAAAGGAAATAATCTCATTCTTCTTGTTTTGCAGAGGTGGAGAAACAAGTGAAGATAGAAAATCTGTTTGTGACTTGGCAGCAGAGGTCGGCGCAGTCCAACATGCCTATCAGTGTGAGTGACGCCCCCTACTGGGCCAACAACCTATCACTATTACAACAAAAATATGGGAAATTTATTAAGGTGGCATTTTGTAAATTAAAGTTCACTGGAGTTAACCGCACATCTTAATAAATTCGGCATACATCTGTGTCGGGGCAGTATCTGGAGACTGTGGGGCGCTGGCGCTCTGGGCACTTAGTACATGTGTTTAGAGTACATGATTTTTGCATGGCACTGTTTGGGCAGTTGGGTGCTATTACAGATAACAGGTAAACGTGATCTATCCATCTGTTGTTCTATGTTATCAGCCTAATGGTAGGATCTGACCGCTGGTCTCTTACATGGCATAGCAGACAGGCAGTGATGTGTGTATTCTGTGATCGCAGGCTGCAGACCTGGACACCCTGAAGCAGTCTGCCCGCCTGGTCCATTACTGCGCCACTCCTCTGCTTTTCGATCCATCGTTCCAAGCACAAGTCCAGAATGACCAGGGCAGGAGTGAAGGGAAGGTAGGCTGTGAATCCTGGACCTGTGAAGTACTACAACCCTCATCTGTCCCTTGGAGATACTTCTACGACCCCCATCAGGCTGACTGCATACTATATAGAATTGTTGTTTGTTAAACCTACTTTTTGTTTCCCTCCTAGAAGAGACATCGATCCAACGACTCTGGCACGTCCGGCAGGGATCGTAGTCACAGTTGTGACTCGGCAGACATTCCCCCCACCAAAGCGAAGGATGAACCCTGGCTGCAGGAGCTGTGCACCGCATTCATGCAGCAATACATTCAGTACCTGCAGAGCACTGGATTTATACTGGTGCAGCTACGCCCTGCCTCCCCCGCTCGCAGGTGAGTGCCCGTCATGTGGCTCCCTCGTGACCAATGAGAATCTGCACTGCTTCAGAGCTGAAATTTCCCACTTGTTCAGTGTCTGCAGAGAACTTGAAGCTTGTGGGCCCCAATGCAATGTAACAGGGCCCCTCTTATCATGTGCTATGTTTAATGCTGGTGTCTTATTATACTGTAGAGACTTTGGGCCACCTTAGCCCCCAGGGCCCGGTGACTGTTACCCCTGCACCCCCTATTGCTATGCCACTGGCGGTAATGGAAGGACACCCAGAGCAGAGAGCGCTCCAAAGGGCCCCTGGTTTACATGGACATCCATTGTTTGCAGTGGGACTTGTAATGCTTATTTTATGGTTCCCCTGGTCACTGGTACAGTCAGTTTTGGGTGGTCTCCACCTCTTTGGAGCTTCCCATCCAGAAAGTATCTGCCTCATTTTGTGGCTGGCCTCCATTTACACCCTGTACTTTCTTGCCTGTGTTTGCAGCACGGCGCGGATTCGAGCTGTGGCCTCCCTGGCTCCAGAGAACAGAGCTTCTAAACCCAAAAACGAGGGCAGCCCTAAGGTAAGTCCTGTCCCCTCCAGCACCAGGGTAGAAACTGCAGGGAAAGAAGGACAGACAGACGCACTCCAGGGTCTCCCGTGTAGCAATACCTGATGCAGGGATAACAGAACATTGCACCTCAGTCTTGGTCCGTGCACTCATCCTGCTGGCGGTTAGTGCATGCCCGGCCTATAGATGCCAATGGACTCGCCGTGTAATGCAGCACTGCAGTGGGGAGGTGTTGCCTAGTGTCTGCAACTTATCTTACTGATAAAGTTCTGATGATGAAAAGTGTGTAAAAGAGCAAAAGAGGTAACTACCTCAACAACGCCCCCTAGTGAAAAGACGCTGAGGTGACGGGAGTAACAAGAATGATACCTACAGAATTGTATCTATATTGTGTTTCCATACAGCAAAGTACAAGTTCTACAGTGATCACGTACCACCTGCAGAGGGCGCTGCCTGGAGGGATTGTGCTGATGGAACTCTCCTTTCAGGTTGTAAAGTAACTGGGAATGCTGGGTACAGTGGTGCGGATCTCAATATTCTAATGATTTGTATCTGACCCACAGGGATGTTACTTTTGTGTGAAGCAGTACGCTCTAGAATGTTCCCGTATACCAATGGGCCAGTCCGTCAACTCCCAGGTACTGGACTAAAGTCTACACTATATATTGGTTATGGGCATTTTATAGTATATAAATATAAAATATAATAGTATATACCCTGTTTCCCCGAAAATAAGACAGCGTCTTATATTAATTTTTGCTCCCAAAGATGTGCTGTGTCTTATTTTCAGGGGATGTCTTATTTTTTTTCAATGAAGAAGAATTCACATTTATTGCTGAACAAAAAAATGAACATTTATTATATACGGTACTGTACAGTAGTTGTCATCACAAACCAGCATAACCAGACAAACTGTGAATCCTATCAAGAATTTCTTACTACCGTACCATTATTTCCATGTACAACAATTAACAGTATGGTACATTTACCAATATTTACGGTACGAATAGAAAGTAAAATTTATTCAATGACAGTTATGTCATCATCTTCTAGGATATCATCATAACAATCCAAACCATTAATTTCCCTGCACACAGTATCATGCCCCATAGTGGCCCCTGCACACAGTATCATTCCCCATAGTGGCCCCTGCACACAGTATCATGTCCCATAGTGGCCCCTGCACACAGTATCATGTCCCATAGTGGCCCCTGCAAACAGTATCATATCCCATAGTGGCCCCTGCACACAGTATCATATCCCATAGTGGCCCCTGCACACAGTATCATGCCCCATAGTGGCCCCTGCACACAGTATCATGTCCCATAGTGGCCCCTGCACACAGTATCATGTCCCATAGTGGCCCCTGCACACAGTATCATATCCCATAGTGGCCCCTGCACACAGTATCATGCCCCATAGTGGCCCCTGCACACAGTATCATGCCCCATAGTGGCCCCTGCACACAGTATTATGCCCCATAGTGGCCCCTGCACACAGTATCATATCCCATAGTGGCCCCTGCACACAGTATCATATCCCATAGTGGCCCCTGCACACAGTATCATATCCCATAGTGGCCCCTGCACACAGTATCATGCCCCATAGTGGCCCCTGCACACAGTATTATGCCCCATAGTGGCCCCTGCACACAGTATCATATCCCATAGTGGCCCCTGCACACAGTATCATTCCCCATAGTGGCCCCTGCACACAATATCATTCCCCATAGTGGCCCCTGCACACAGTATCATTCCCCATAGTGGCCCCTGCACACAGTATCATGTCCCATAGTGGCCCCTGCACACAGTATCATGTCCCATAGTGGCCCCTGCACACAGTATCATGTCCCATAGTGGCCCCTGCACACAGTATCATTCCCCATAGTGGCCCCTGCACACAGTATCATGTCCCATAGTGGCCCCTGCACACAGTATCATGCCCCATAGTGGCCCCTGCACACAGTATCATTCCCCATAGTGGCCCCTGCACACAGTATCATGTCCCATAGTGGCCCCTGCACACAGTATCATGTCCCATAGTGGCCCCTGCAAACAGTATCATATCCCATAGTGGCCCCTGCACACAGTATCATATCCCATAGTGGCCCCTGCACACAGTATCATGCCCCATAGTGGCCCCTGCACACAGTATCATGTCCCATAGTGGCCCCTGCACACAGTATCATGTCCCATAGTGGCCCCTGCACACAGTATCATATCCCATAGTGGCCCCTGCACACAGTATCATGCCCCATAGTGGCCCCTGCACACAGTATCATGCCCCATAGTGGCCCCTGCACACAGTATTATGCCCCATAGTGGCCCCTGCACACAGTATCATATCCCATAGTGGCCCCTGCACACAGTATCATATCCCATAGTGGCCCCTGCACACAGTATCATATCCCATAGTGGCCCCTGCACACAGTATCATGCCCCATAGTGGCCCCTGCACACAGTATTATGCCCCATAGTGGCCCCTGCACACAGTATCATATCCCATAGTGGCCCCTGCACACAGTATCATTCCCCATAGTGGCCCCTGCACACAATATCATTCCCCATAGTGGCCCCTGCACACAGTATCATTCCCCATAGTGGCCCCTGCACACAGTATCATGTCCCATAGTGGCCCCTGCACACAGTCTCATGCCCCATAGTGGCCCCTGCACACAGTATCATGTCCCATAGTGGCCCCTGCACACAGTATCATGTCCCATAGTGGCCCCTGCACACAGTATCATGTCCCATAGTGGCCCCTGCACACAGTATCATGTCCCATAGTGGCCCCTGCACACAGTATCATGTCCCATAGTGGCCCCTGCACACAGTATCATTCCCCATAGTGGCCCCTGCACACAGTAGTTTGCCCCATAGTGGACCACCCATGAACAATTATTATACTGTGGGTACCCCAGAGTATAATGATCGGAGATCCAGGGGAGGATACAAACATAAAAAAACAACGTTGCTTACCTGTTCCTCGTTCCGGTGCATGCCCGTGCGCTACTCCGGCCGCCTTCACTGTTAGACCAGGCCGCGTCACGTGATCCGGGCCGGCGTCGCGACGCAAAATGACGTCACCAAACAGGCCCGAAGCCTGGAGAAGCGTAGGACAGGTAAGCACATAGTTTTTTATGTTCGCTCACCTCCCCTGGGCCGCCGATTATTATACTCCGGGGTCTGAAAAGACCCCGGAGTATAATGATAGCAGAGATTGTGGGGTTCTCCCGCGGCCTCACATATCGTATATACCGTATGTTCTGTTCGGGAACATACACCTTACTTTCGGGGGGATGCCTTATATTAGGCAATTCTCCGAAACCTCTCCTATGCCTTACTTTCGGGGGGGTGTCTTATTTTCGGGGGAAACACGGTAGATAGGCTGTATTCTCAGTGATGTCACCGCTCTCTAGTATATGGATAGGCTGTATTCTCAGTGATGTCACCGCTCTCTAGTATATGGATAGGCTGTATTCTCAGTGATGTCACCGCTCTCTAGTATATGGATAGGCTTTATTCTCAGTGATGTCACCGCTGCTGATCTCTAGTATAAGGATAGGCTGTATTCTCAGTGATGTCACTGCTCTCTAGTATATGGATAGGCTGTATTCTCAGTGATGTCACTGCTCTCTAGTATATGGATAGGCTGTATTCTCAGTGATGTCACCGCTCTCTAGTATATGGATAGGCTGTATTCTCAGTGATGTCACCGCTCTCTAGTATATGGATAGGCTGTATTCTCGGTGATGTCACCGCTCTCTAGTATATGGATAGGCTGTATTCTCAGTGATGTCACCGCTCTCTAGTATATGGATAGGCTGTATTCTCAGTGATGTCACTGATCTCTAGTATAAGGATAGGCTGTAATCTCAGTGATGTCACTGATCTCTAGTATATGGATAGGCTGTATTCTCAGTGATGTCACCGCTCTCTAGTATATGGATAGGCTGTATTCTCAGTGATGTCACCGCTCTCTAGTATATGGATAGGCTGTATTCTCAGTGATGTCACCGCTCTCTAGTATATGGATACGCTGTATTCTCAGTGATGTCACCGCTCTCTAGTATATGGATACGCTGTATTCTCAGTGATGTCACCGCTCTCTAGTATATGGATAGGCTGTATTCTCAGTGATGTCACCGCTCTCTAGTATATGGATAGGCTGTATTCTCAGTGATGTCACTGCTCTCTAGTATATGGATAGGCTGTATTCTCGGTGATGTCACCGCTCTCTAGTGAATGGATAGGCTGTATTCTCGGTGATGTCACCGCTCTCTAGTGAATGGATAGGCTGTATTCTCAGTGATGTCACCGCTCTCTAGTATATGGATAGGCTGTATTCTCAGTGATGTCACCGCTCTCTAGTATATGGATAGGCTGTATTCTCAGTGATGTCACCGATCTCTAGTATAAGGATACGCTGTATTCTCAGTGATGTCACCGCTCCCTAGTGACCAGATTGACCAAAATTTCATACTGCAGTCTCCATAGAGTAACATCTGTGATTGGTAGCTGTACTGACCAGTGTCTATTGTCATGTGACCCCATCCACATTTTTACTGTGATGTTTTATTGGCTGTGACTTGATGTGGTCATGTGACATAACCAACGACATGACATCATTGTACAGGAATAAAACCAGGGAACAAGAAACAGATAGACAGGTAAAATGTATCTGCAGTTCTCTTGAGGAGGCGAAGGAACGTTCCTCTCTATCGAGAATATTTATCTTGCCGGTAATGAGTAAAGTGGCGCAGATTTATATATCTGTAGGTGTGTAGAGAGGAACCGGTGATCTCAGGGGCTTCTCCTCCGTCTACACAGATGTTGTGATCACGGTTAATTGGTCTCGTTCATTATCGCTGAATGGAAAGAAATCTACACCAGGGATGTGTTATCTGTAATATAACAATGAGAAGTGCAGGACGTGACTGGAAGTGTGAAAACTACTCACTGTGTCCAGAGATGATCATCAGATCACAAGTTACATGTGGAAATCTCCAGAATATGTGCAGTCACCGTGTACATACATTACATGACTTATCCTGTATTATACTCCAGAGCTGCGCTCACTATTCTGCTGGTACAGTCACTGTGTACATACATTACATTACTTATCCTGTATTATACTCCAGAGCTGCGCTCACTATTCTGCTGGTACAGTCACTGTGTACATACATTACATTACTTATCCTGTACTGATCCTGAGTTACATCCTGTATTATACTCCAGAGCTGCACTCACTATTCTGCTGGTGCAGTCACTGTGTACATACATTACATTACTTATCCTGTACTGATCCTGAGTTACATCCTGTATTATACTCCAGAGCTGCGCTCACTATTCTGCTGGTACAGTCACTGTGTACATACATTACATTACTTATCCTATACTGATCCTGAGTTACATCCTGTATTATACCCCAGAGCTGCACTCACTATTCTGCTGGTGCAGTCACTGTGTACATACATTACATTACTTATCCTGTACTGATCCTGAGTTACATCCTGTATTATACTCCAGAGCTGCAATCACTATTCTGCTGGTGCAGTCACTGTGTACATACATTACATTACTTATCCTGTACTGATCCTGAGTTACATCCTGTATTATACTCCAGAGCTGCGCTCACTATTCTGCTGGTACAGTCACTGTGTACATACATTACATTACTTATCCTATACTGATCCTGAGTTACATCCTGTATTATACCCCAGAGCTGCACTCACTATTCTGCTGGTGCAGTCACTGTGTACATACATTACATTACTTATCCTGTACTGATCCTGAGTTACATCCTGTATTATACTCCAGAGCTGCACTCACTATTCTGCTGGTACAGTCACTGTGTACATACATTACATTACTTATCCTGTACTGATCCTGAGTTACATCCTGTATTATACTCCAGAGCTGCACTCACTATTCTGCTGGTACAGTCACTGTGTACATACATTACATTACTTATCCTGTACTGATCCTGAGTTACATCCTGTATTATACTCCAGAGCTGCGCTCACTATTCTGCTGGTACAGTCACTGTGTACATACATTACATTACTTATCCTGTACTGATCCTGAGTTACATCCTGTATTATACCCCAGAGCTGCACTCACTATTCTGCTGGTACAGTCACTGTGTACATACATTACATTACTTATCCTGTACTGATCCTGAGTTACATCCTGTATTATACTCCAGAGCTGCGCTCACTATTCTGCTGGTGCAGTCACTGTGTACATACATTACATTACTTATCCTGTACTGATCCTGAGTTACATCCTGTATTATACTCCAGAGCTGCGCTCACTATTCTGCTGGTACAGTCACTGTGTACATACATTACATTACTTATCCTGTATTATACTCCAGAGCTGCACTCACTATTCTGCTGGTACAGTCACTGTGTACATACATTACATTACTTATCCTGTACTGATCCTGAGTTACATCCTGTATTATACTCCAGAGCTGTGCTCACTATTCTGCTGGATTACCTGGAAGTCACATGACTGTCCAGCATTTATGTGGCGCCCTCTGTCAGTATAATATTAAGGTCACATCTCTGTGTCTATGTTGTATATACGGTTACCAGTGATACTCATGATGGACGTGACTATTGGGGTGTCAGTGTGACGTTGGGGGGTAAGTGTATATTACTGCATTATGATGTAGGTTCAGTATCATTTTACATGTAACTTAAAGGGCCAGTAACCCTTATAAGAGGAGCGGCTGCCATAAATCTGGTCTCTGGAGGATCTCGGCACTGGAGATGAGACTGAGCAGTAAAACTCAGGAAAACCAAAATAGAAGCAGGACAATGTAGGAAAAAAATGTCACCCTAGAAATAAGCCGCCCCCCCATAGACATAAGAGTGAAGATGAGCTATACCTGCTGATATTACTGTGCTGGGGGGGGGGAGACAGTGGGATTTGGAGGGGGGACATAGGGGGCAGCGTTCTCATCTTCATTTGCTGAATGTAGTTTTTTTTTTTTTTTTTTCTTTGTCATTATATAATGAAATATTCAGCCATTTTATTTTGCAGCCCTGTGCTTTCTGTCACTGAATGGAAACTCTGTACTTCCTCTCCATCACAACCGACTGTTTGCTACAATTATATGTAGATAATGTGAAACCAAGACTCCAAACAGCCATTTTACCTGCACTGTTACATTGTAACAACCTATCAGGACAGGAGAGAAGTTTGTGCTACTGAGAATGGAGGAGACTGGATACATAGTAACAAACCCTCAGCTGTGATAGGTTTGACATTAGGAGTGTTTTCCATTTATGGACAGCAAGCAGAGGTCTTGAATGAGTAATAAAACACAAAGTAATAGAGGTATTTGCAGAATTTGTCGTCATATAATGATGGAGAAGGTGGACAATTCCTTGAAGTCGTCTCCTGCAGAGCTCGAGGTGTTGTCGTCCTTGTGTTGTCCTGGTGTAGCTGCAGCGTGTTTGTCTCGTGTACATGTCTCCCGTCCTCTCTTGTCAGGGTGTGCTCTCCATCCGAACCCAGTGCAGGACTACCGCTGAAAGCGTCTCTGAGTCTGCGGTACGTCCCCGCTGTGTCTGTGCCGCGTCTGCCGCCTGTCACGCTTCCATCTCTCTGCCAGTCTCTGGTCCTGTCTTGTCACATTAACCCTTGATGTAGCCCATCTCCTCGGAGCTTGTCTGGATGGGTGCCACCTCCTCGGTGCTGGGCTTTGGGGATTGTTTCGGTGCTGGTGTCGGGCAGATTTTGGTTGTTTGCACATTTGGTGGATTTGCCATCTTGGCTGCTTGAATGAGGGAAGCAGCACAGACGGTAGGGCCGGAGACCCCGGTGAAGGTGTGTGGTGTCAGGCCATGCAGCACTCACAACCATGAGGGGGCGCTGTGGAAGATCGGTGATGGTGGTGCCATGCGGCTGCACAGATCAGGGAATCGGGTGGGACTTGGTCATTTATACATTGTCTTCAAGGTGAACCAATATTCATAAGAAGGTAGGCGAGGCATCTGAGACCTCGAGCCTCTAGGAGGACTCTACACATAAGACACGGGTCATGGGGTGAGCCCTCCTGATGACTCTATGTGACCCTGCTGCGATTAAAGGATCTCCCTGCACTTTATCTTGTATGTATCTGCGTTACATTGTATCTTATACTCCAGTTACATCCAGAGTTGCGTCTGGGAGATTTCTTGTGCTAATGCTACGTTGCTTACAATATAGCTCGGCATGGTCTGTAAAAATTACAGGGGGCAGCATGGACACTTTAGATGAAGGCAGCTTTGGATGTGAGTGGAGTATTACAATGGATGTAGCTTCGGATCAGTACAAGATAAAGCATTGTAGGTGATCCTGCAGAGCAGGGGGGCAGAAAACTTCAGCAATTCAGCACTGGTGGGAAACTACAACTCCCAGCAGGCTTCATTCATTTCTATAGGAGTTCCAAGAGCAGACTAGTAAGTATGCATGCTGGGGGTTGTAGTTGTGCTGGCGGCTGCTGACCCCTGCGGTAGAGGCTGCTTCTCTTGAGGGTCATGAATATTGGGGTCACTTTCAGGGCACAAGGTCCATGGCCCGCTCCTTGTCACGGGGTGTCCTCTGTCTCCGCAGCTCTCCATGCTCTTCACAGAGGAGTGTGACAAGGTGCGGGACCTGATGCACGTCCACTCCTTCAGCTACGATTTCCACCTGCGAGTCGTCCACCAGTATCTCCTGGGCTCCAGCATGTCCCTGCGCCAGGGCTATGATCTGGCAAGTTTCCTGCAGCTCTTCATCTCTCAGCACCCCGACATCCCCAAGTACGGCCGCAACCACGTGTACCAGGGCCTGCTGTCCGTGCCCACAGAGATCATCGCTGCCCACCAGCTCTACAACTACATCGCAGACCACGCCAGCACCTACCACATGAAGCCTCTAAGGATGGTCCGTCCGTCTGTCCTTGGCAGCAACGGCAAGAAGAGCAGCAGCAGCAGCGCCGAGCAGAACGAGTACGGCCTGGTGTCCATCTGGAACAGGTAAAGTGGTCCTGGGGGGGACATTGATGAATGCAGGTTCCTGGGTGAGGACACATCTGTATTGTGTGCCCGCCCCCTCTCTATTGTGTGCCCGCCCCCTCTGTATTGTGTGCCCGCCCCCTCTCTATTGTGTGCCCGCCCCTCCGTATTGTGTGCCCGCCCCCTCCGTATTGTGTGCCCGCCCCCTCCGTATTGTGTGCCCGCCCCCTCCGTATTGTGTGCCCGCCCCCTCCGTATTGTGTGCCCGCCCCCTCCGTATTGTGTGCCCGCCCCCCCCTCCGTATTGTGTGCCCGCCCCCTCCGTATTGTGTGCCCGCCCCCTCCGTATTGTGTGCTCGCCCCCTCCGTATTGTGTGCCCGCCCCTTCGTATTGTGTGCCTTCCCTCCGTATTGTGTGCCTGCCCCCTCTGTATTGTGTGCCCGCCCCCTCTCTATTGTGTGCCCGCCCCCTCCGTATTGTGTGCCCGCCCCCTCCGTATTGTGTGCCCGCCCCCTCCGTATTGTGTGCCCGCCCCCTCCGTATTGTGTGCCCGCCCCCTCCGTATTGTGTGCCCGCCCCCTCCGTATTGTGTGCCCGCCCCCTCCGTATTGTGTGCCAGCCCCCTCCGTATTGTGTGCCCGCCCCCTCCGTATTGTGTGCCCGCCCCCCCCCGTATTGTGTGCCCCCCCCCCCCCCCCCGTATTGTGTGCCCGCCCCCCCCCCGTATTGTGTGCCCGCCCTCCATATTGCTGACACTTCCTCTACCTGGCAGCTCCGGATTATACAAGGACTCGGAGGGCACCCAACACCACGATGACTTTGATGTATCACTACTGGTCTGCCACAGCGCTGCACCATTCGAGGAGCAAACCGAGCAGGAGAGACACGTCCTGAGGTACCAGGAAGAACTAGGGGAGGGTCCGGCTGTTGTTGAGTATGAATAAAAGGGGTGTTCCAGGTTTATCAAATGGTGAACTATCAGGTCATCAATTGAAGATCACTGACACCGAGGACCCCTGTGTATTGAATCTTGAAGTGGCAGTGGTGCAGTCTGAGCGTCCCTTCGGCTTCAATGGCCATGTGAGGTCACATTTATCTGTCATGTGGCTTGTTTGCAGCTCAGTCCCATTCAAGTGAATGTGAGTTGCAATACCAAGCATAGCCACTACACTGTATGGCGCTGTGCATCTGAGGCTGAAAGGAGGAAAGGTCTCCTTAGAGCCAATCCTATCAGTATCCGCACATATAGTTATATAAAGCTGTATAGATGGTCCCTATGGTACTCTGCATCTGACTGTTGTCTCAGTAGTGCAGCCTCAGGAGATCTCCGCAGTGCAAATTGGGAATAAGAATTGATATTGTGGTGAATTCTTGACTTTCAGAACAATCCTCATTAACCCCTTCTCCTCCTCAGGTTGAGGTTCTATGTCATCATGACAAGTCAGCGCGAATTGTTCCCGCGCCTTACCGCTGACATGCGACGCTTCAGGAAGCCCCCGAGGCTCCAGAGAGATGCCCAGGACCTAGATGGGGCCCCTGAGCTCGCAAAGTGCCAGAGACTGGAAATTGAGAACCAAGAGGAGGGCAGGGAGGGAGGCCTGAGCACGACCAGCTCTGGAAATCTCTATAATCCACACTTGTTCCCACTGCTGGGTACGGAGGTGAGCGCCGCCAAGAGGCAGCTGGTAGAAATGGTGCAACTCGCCAAGTGCCACTGCCGCAGGGACAACCTATGGAAGCGCCTGTACCTGCTGGAGCCGCTCTCCTCCGACAAGCTGCGGCTCGGCAAACTCAGCTCCAGTGAACTGAAGGAACTGCTGGATGCCGTCCATGGGAGGAGCGTGGCCGAGATCGACCCCCAGCTGGTAAGATGGCCGGCATGATGGCATATGCTGTATTCAGCTTGGGTTACGTCATGATTTCTACGCCAGTCACATCCACAGCCTTATGCACAGTTCTGCTTTTACATTATACTGTATACTCCAGAGCTGCATGCATAATTCTGCTGTTAGATCATATCCTGTACTCTTATCCAAAGCTGGAAGGACTATGCGGCACAGCAGAGCTGTATCAGTGTCGGTGTGTATGACTGACCCCTCTACTCTGCGGCACAGCAGAGCTGTATCAGTGTCTCTATATGACTGACCCCTCTACTCTGCGGCACAGCAGAGCTGTATCAGTGTTGGTGTGTATGACTGACCACTCTACTCTGCGGCACAGCAGAGCTGTATCAGTGTCACTATCTATGACTGACCCCTCTACTCTGCGGCACAGCAGAGCTGTATCAGTGTCGGTGTGTATGACTGACCCCTCTACTCTGCGGCACAGCAGAGCTGTATCAGTGTCGGTGTGTATGACTGACCCCTCCCTGCGGCACAGCAGAGCTGTACAGTGTCTCTATATGACTGACCCCTCTCTCTGCGGCCAGCAGAGCTGTATCAGTGTCGGTGTGTATGCTGCCCTTGCGGCCGGCTGTATCAGTGTCTCTATATGACTGACCCCTCTACTCTGCGGCACAGCAGAGCTGTATCAGTGTCTCTATATGACTGACCCCTCTACTCTGCGGCACAGCAGAGCTGTATCAGTGTCGGTGTGTATGACTGACCCCTCTACTCTGCGGCACAGCAGAGCTGTATCAGTGTCTCTATATGACTGACCCCTCTACTCTGCGGCACAGCAGAGCTGTATCAGTGTTGGTGTGTATGACTGACCCCTCTGCTCTGCGGCACAGCAGAGCTGTATCAGTGTGTATGACTGACCCCTCTACTCTGCAGCACAGCAGAGCTGTATCAGTGTCTGTGTGTATGACTGACTCCTCTAGTCTGCGGCACAGCAGAGCTGTATCAGTGTCACTATCTATGACTGACTCCTCTACTCTGCGGCACAGCAGAGCTGTATCAGTGTTGGTGTGTATGACTGACCCCTCTACTCTGCGGCACAGGAGAGCTGTATCAGTGTCGGTGTGTATGACTGACCCCTCTACTCTGCGGCACAGTAGAGCTGTATCAGTGTCACTATCTATGACTGACCCCTCTACTCTGCGGCACAGCAGAGCTGTATCAGTGTCACTATCTATGACTGACCCCTCTACTCTGTGGCACAGCAGAGCTGTATCAGTGTCACTATCTATGACTGACCCCTCTACTCTGCGGCACACCAGAGCTGTATCAGTGTTGGTGTGTATGACTGACCCCTCTACTCTGTGGCACAGCAGAGCTGTATCAGTGTCGGTGTGTATGACTGACCCCTCTACTCTGTGGCACAGCAGAGCTGTATCAGTGTCGGTGTGTATGACTGACCCCTCTACTCTGCGGCACAGCAGAGCTCTATCAGTGTGTATGACTGACTCCTCTACTCTGCGGCACAGCAGAGCTGTATCAGTGTCACTATCTACACTATCTATGACTGACTCCTCTACTCTGCGGCACAGCAGAGCTGTATCAGTGTCGGTGTGTATGACTGACCCCTCTAGTCTGCGGCACAGCAGAGCTGTATCAGTGTCACTATCTATGACTGACCCCTCTACTCTGCGGCACAGCAGAGCTGTATCAGTGTCACTATCTATGACTGACCCCTCTACTCTGTGGCACAGCAGAGCTGTATCAGTGTCGGTGTGTATGACTGACCCCTCTACTCTGTGGCACAGCAGAGCTGTATCAGTGTCGGTGTGTATGACTGACCCCTCTACTCTGTGGCACAGCAGAGCTGTATCAGTGTGTATGACTGACTCCTCTACTCTGCGGCACAGCAGAGCTGTATCAGTGTCACTATCTACACTATCTATGACTGACTCCTCTACTCTGCGGCACAGCAGAGCTGTATCAGTGTCGGTGTGTATGACTGACCCCTCTACTCTGCGGCACAGCAGAGCTGTATCAGTGTCACTATCTATGACTGACTCCTCTACTCTGCGGCACAGCAGAGCTGTATCAGTGTCGGTGTGTATGACTGACCCCTCTACTCTGCGGCACAGCAGAGCTGTATCAGTGTCACTATCTATGACTGACCCCTCTAGTCTGCGGCACAGCAGAGCTGTATCAGTGTCACTATCTATGACTGACCCCTCTACTCTGCGGCACAGCAGAGCTGTATCAGTGTTGGTGTGTATGACTGATCCCTCTACTCTGCGGCACAGCAGAGCTGTATCAGTGTTGGTGTGTATGACTGACCCCTCTACTCTGTGGCACAGCAGAGCTGTATCAGTGTCGGTGTGTATGACTGACCCCTCTACTCTGCGGCACAGCAGAGCTGTATCAGTGTGTATGACTGACTCCTCTACTCTGCGGCACAGCAGAGCTGTATCAGTGTCACTATCTATGACTGACCCCTCTAGTCTGCGGCACAGCAGAGCTGTATCAGTGTCACTATCTATGACTGACCCCTCTACTCTGCGGCACAGCAGAGCTGTATCAGTGTCGGTGTGTATGACTGACCCCTCTACTCTGCGGCACAGCAGAGCTGTATCAGTGTCGGTGTGTATGACTGACCCCTCTACTCTGTGGCACAGCAGAGCTGTATCAGTGTCACTGTGTGATTCCTCCCCTTTTCTGCAGGATTTCCTCCTCTCCATGAACGTCCAGTGGTATCAGAGTCTTATCAAGGTTCTCCTGAGCCGCTTCCCCCAGAGCTGCCGCCATTTCTACAGCACAGACAGCGGCACCCAATACCTGGTGAGCACCCGTGTACCCACACACAAATCCCTGCCACCTGTTTCCTCCACTAGGGGGCGATCTCTGTACTTCTGTGTATAATAGCCTCTTTCAGATCGCTCCCTGGTGGTGCTGGAAGCAGGTAGATTCCTGTAGCTGTGTATATGGAGACTGTGCTATATACCGTATACTCTGCTGATGCCGATATTTCATTTTCTCTTGCAGGTCGTCCTCAACCAGAAATTCACAGATTGCTTTGTGCTGGTTTTCTTAGACTCCCATTCTGGTAAAACGGTGAGTGTATCATGGACTGGGTGTAACTGTAACAGACCCTCAGCTGGGCAGAGTATTCGCTCAGGAAGGGTTTCCCATGATTCACAGTAAGCAGAGATCTCAGGCATGATGAATCCTAGAAAGCGGCTGGAAGTTCCATTATACAGTGGTGTCACCTATAGGATCTGTACTGGAAGCCATATTGGGGGCGGACCATGCAACGCCAGGGCTCGGCAACCTTCAGCGCTCCAGATCCTATGAAACTACAACTCCCAGCATGTCCTATTCACTACTATGGGAGCTCTAAGGACAGCAGTGCAAGTATGCATGCTGGGAGTTGTAGTTTCCAAACATGGAATGCCGAAGGTTGCCGACCCCTGACCTATGTGAGCGCCCCCATCTGGAGGCAAAGACACTTATTGACCCTTGTAAATAATATTCGTTGCCGTGTCTCTGCTTGCTGTAGGTGACTGAGGCCAATAGTCCTCACAGCTGCAGCTCTGTTACAGTTGTATCCAGTCTAGACTATCCTCTGATACATTGTAACAGAATATCCGGGCAGGATAGTGATTGGTGCTTGTGATGGTTTAGCTCATAGAGGATTATCTATACTGGATACAACAGTAAATCTGCTGGTGAAAACATTGCGCGCTTAGCCCCCCCCCCCCTTCCCGCCTCTTGCGCACATCCTCTGTACAAAAACTGCTGTAATTCATTTTGGTATATTAAAGCCGACCGAAGCGCAATATATTAATTCATCCCCCTGACCCTGGATCCATGAAAAATCTGACAGGACACTTTTTATAGCTCCCATTGCCCCAGACACATCTAGGCAAACTACCACACAGAAGCTTTGGAAAGCTGGGTGGCAATCTTTCTCCAAACTAGGTGGCTGTATTACTGGTCACCCAGCTTTCCCAAAATCAGATATGCTACGAAACAGGCAACTACTACCATATGGCGCTGTGTCCCCTGAATCAAGAGCTGCTTGAAAGGTCCCTAAATTATCCCCCTTTCTATAAATAACCTTGTCATGTAAAGCTTGTGTCTGGATGTATCCTGCAGTGTAAAGCAGGGAGGTTTCCAGTCCTGTTCACCCCCCTATATTGATTCTAGAGCTTTATTAAAGGGTATTTTGTTACAGAAAGCATAAACAGACTAAAATATAAATATTTTTTGACATTTAATATTTGTAGATTTTGCAGCACAGCTCTTACTTTTTGGCGCAGGAGGCGTGGCCATATAACTTTACGGTCTGGTTTGTCTCACATTTTTCTCTTCTTTCTTCTCAGAGTTTAAAGGTCGTGTTCCGAGAGCCTTTTCCGGAGCAGCCGCAGAACAGCGAGAGTCCGCCGCCGCAGCTGGTGTCCACGTACCACCACCTGGAGTCAGTTATTAACACCGCGTGCTTCAATCTGTGGAGCGGATTACTCTGACAGCGCCGCCATGCGTTACTATAACGGACTATGCCCCACTATAGGGAGGAGCCACACTCAGGATGTTCTCCCGCTGTGCTGGAGGTGGGGGGAGGGGGAATCTGCTGCTATAAACCTCCGCTGATCGCCGCCACCGCGGCTGCGAGAGGGCAGAGACTGAGTCGTGTTAACAATCTGACAGATTTCTTTATTTTTAAGCTTAAAACTGATGTCGCCAATTGTGATAATTAGAGAAATGTAAGATTTTATGTAAATGAAATGTAAATGTATCAGAGCCCGAATTGTATGAATAAAGAACCTTCTCTACTGACCTAGTGTCCTACAGGCCAGCACCCAGCTTTCCCAGACGTTTGAAACAATATAACACACACCCCGAACTGCTGCATTGATAGATAGATAGAGAGAGAGGCCACACAGGAACCCAGCTTTGCCAAGAATATAACACTACAGCTGGTTTCCATCTTTACTTGGCTTTGTCCTGCTCTTCTTCACATCTCCTCCTGTAATTCTCCATCCACCTGAGACCAGACACCGTGTCTCCTGGAGAAAAGACAAGATGCTGCAAATCAAACACTGCAAAAGGAACAGCAATGTGCGGGGATCAGCAGGGTGCAGCCGTGGCTTTCTATATCCTAGCGTCTGCCTTGCCCCTCCTACATACTTTACACTGCAGCGCTGCCTCATTAGAACACAGCAAAGATCCGTGACTTCAGTCTTTATCATAGACCCGGGCTGCACCTCAGTCCCTCATCCAAGTAATAGGACAGTATACGTGACAGCTGGTCCTGTAAAGGGGTTATGCCACAAGGCGAGAATGGGAGGACCTTTCACCCGTCAGGCTGAATATGGGCGCGATCAGTGGTGGACAGGGGAGCGCTGACCGCCACCAGTGACACCCACATTCAGCCTGGCAGCAGTAGGGGGAGAGGACCCCCCCCCTGTTCTCCGGATCGGTGGGGGTCTCAGCGGTCAGGCCCCACGATCAGATATTTATCCTCTATCCTTTGTGACATAACCCCTTTAGGGATGCGGCACCTGTAGAGCCAGGAGCGGTGGTTCTGTAACACTCACCGCATGGTTTGTATTCGCATCCGATGTATCCCTGGTATCCAAGTCCTTGTAGGAGGTCATAGAGATACTGGTAGTTTAGTTCTCCGGGACTGTCCGGCTCGTTGCGATAAGGGACCTGCGCCACCTGAATGTGACCTGTGCACAGAGAAGCGTCATCCCAGTTTATAAGAGGGTGGGGGTTATAGTACAGAAGCGGCTACATGGCGACGTTAACCTATTAGTGCGATACACCTGCAGGCAGCACAATACACACAATCTCTGGCCGTGCAGCGTGTCGTAGTCAGTCACCAGGTAACCCTATGTGGAGTAAATATATGGAAGTGATAAAACTCTTCTCGCTGTAAATTAGCAACATTACCATCTACTAGACGCCATTACCCAGCAGGATCAGAGAATCACAGCAGTGTGAAGGTTACTCGCACATCGGCTGCTGCGGGCGGATCAGGAACACATATCCCACTGAAGATGGAAATCCTAACACTAATGCCAAGAGCGCCCCCTGTGCCCACACAGGGATAGGTGGGGCCACCGTACAATATATATATATATATATATATATATATATATATATAGGAAAAAGTATTTAATGCAGTATTTGGTGATTTTGCAAACAATGGAGAGGTCTGTAATTTTTATTGTAGGTACACTTCAACTGTGAGAGACGGAATCTAAAAAAAAAAAAAAAATCCAGAAAATGACATTGTATGATCTATAAATAATTAATGTGCGTTTTATTGCATGTAATAAGTATTTGATCACCGACCAACCAGCAAGAATTCTGCTCTCACAGGCCTGATAGTTTTTCTTCCTCTGCACTCATTACCTGTATAATAGACGCCTGTCCACACACAATCAATCACACTCCAACCTCTCCACCATGGCCAAGACCAAAGAGCTGTCTAAGGACAGCGGAGACACCATTGTAGACCTGCACAAGGCTGGGATGGGCTACAGGACAATAGGCCAGCAGCTTGGTGAGAAGGTAATTATTAGAAAATGGAAGAAACACAAGACGACTGTCAACCTTCCTATGTCTGGGGCTCCATGCAAGATCTCGCCTCATGGGGTAAGGATCATTCTTGGAAAGGTCAGGAATCAGCCCAGAACTACACCGGAGGAGCTGGTCAATGACCTGAAGAGAGCTGGGACCACAGTCTCCAAGATTAACGTTAGTAACACACTACAACGTCATGGATTAAATCCTGCAGGGCATGCAAGTACAACCCCAAGAACACCGTCCCAACCGTGAAGCATGGGGGTGCTTTTCTACAAAGAGGACAGGACAACTGCACCGTATTGAAGGGAGGATGGATGGGGCCATGTATCACGAGGCCTTCCCTCAGTAAGAGCATTGAAGATGGGTCGTGGCTGGGTCTTCCAGCATGACAATGATCCCAAGCACACCGCCAGGACTAAGGAGCGGCTCTGTAAGATGCATTTCAAGGTCCTGAAGTGACCTAGCCAGTCTCCAGACCTGAAGCCCATTGAAAATCTTTGGAGGGAGCGGAAACTTGATGTAGCTCAGAGACAGCGCTGAAACCTGAAAGATCTGTATGGAGGAGTGGGCCAAAATCCCTGCACAGTGGGTGCAAACCTGGTCAAGAACTACAGGAAACGTCCGACCTCTGGAACTGCAAACAAAGGTTTCTGGACCAAATATTAAATTCTGTTTTTCTACTGTATCAAATACTTATTTCATGCAATAAAATGCACATTAATTATTTATAAATCTTAAAATGTGATTTGAAGTGAAGTTAAAGTGAAACTACAATAAAAATTACAGGTATCTCCATTGTTTGTAGGTGGAAAACTTGCAAAATCGCCAGTGTATCAATATATAAACACACACACACATACATACAAACATATAGATAGGTATATATACCCTATATATAAACACACATACATATACATTATATATATATATATATATATATATATATACACACATTACAAGCAGTATAATGGTGGTGCAGATATATTACAGGAGGTGTATTGATGGTGCTGGGTATATTACAGGTAGTATAATGGTGGTGCATACCTGTTAGTATATACTACACAACCTACAGCCATTAGACGCAGCGTTCACTGTATAATGTCCTGTAGCTCTCCTACATCACAGGTGTGATCTGTAGATGGCAGATCAAGTCGCACATCCAAACCCACAACACCTCCTGCCGTCTCCAACTCAAGAACATCCACCGAACCCGCTCCTTCCTCACCCCTGAAGCTACAAAGATGCTAGTCCACACCCTCATAATCTCCCGCCTAGACTACTGTAACACCCTTCTCCATGGCCTCCCAGCTAACACCCTCGCCCCCCTCCAGTGCACCTTAAACTGTGCTGCTCGCCTAATACACCTCTCTCCCCGTTCTTCATCGGCCGCTCCCCTCTGCCAATCCCTCCACTGGCTACCCATCGCCCAGCGAATAGTGTTCAAAAGGCTAACGCTGACATACAAAGCCATCCACAACCTGTCCCCTCCATATATCTCCGACCTAATCTCCCGCTACCTGCCCGCACGTAACCTCCGATCCTCCAAAGATCTCCTACTCCGCTCTGCTCTTATCCGCTCTTCACACAATCGTCTCCAAGACTTCTCCCGTGCATCCCCCATACTCTGGAACTCATTACCAAGACATATAAGACTGACCCCCACGGTCACAAGCTTCAAGAAGGCCCTGAAGACTCATCTATTCAGGAAGGCCTACAACCCCCAATAACACTACTGTCACCACACCGCCATCTGTACAGCCTCCAATAACACTACTGTCACCACACCACCATCTGTACAACCCCCAATAACACTACTGTCACCACACCGCCATCTGTACAACCTCCAATAACACTACTGTCACCACACCGCCATCTGTACAACCTCCAATAACACTACTGTCACCACACCGCCATCTGTACAGCCTCTACCCCCACCTTCTGTCTCTATCCCTCTTCCCTCATAGATTGTAAGCCCTTGTGGGCAGGGCCCTTTATCCCACTGTGCCAGTGATCACTGCTAGTATTGTGTTTGTTTTGTATATTTTGTGTACTGTATGTAAACCCTCAAATGTAAAGCACCATGGAATTAATATAATAATGTACAGAGCACCATGGAATTAATATAATAATGTACAGAGCACCATGGGATTAATATAATAATGTACAGAGCACCATGGAATTAATATAATAATGTACAGCACCATGGGATTAATATAAGAATGTACAGAGCACCATGGAATTAATATAATAATGTACAGAGCACCATGGAATTAATATAATAATGTACAGAGCGCCATGGGATTAATATAATAATGTACAGAGCACCATGGAATTAATATAATAATGTACAGCACCATGGGATTAATATAATAATGTACAGAGCACCATGGAATTAATATAATAATGTACAGAGCACCATGGAATTAATATAATAATGTACAGAGCACCCTGGAATTAATATAATAATGTACAGAGCACCATGGAATATAAAAATGTACAGAGCACCATGGAATTACTATAATAATGTACAGAGCACCATGGGATTAATATAATAATGTACAGAACACCATGGAATTAATATAATAATGTAAAGCACTATGGGATTAATATAATAATGTACAGAGCACCATGGGATTAATATAATAATGTACAGAGCACCATGGAATTAATATAATAATGTACAGCGCTATGGAATTAATATAATAATGTAAAGAGCACCATGGAATTAATATAATAATGTACAGAGCACCATGGAATATAATAATGTACAGAGCACCATGGGAGTAATATAATAATGTACAGCACCATGGAATTAATATAATAATGTACAGAGCACCATGGAATTAATATAATAATGTACAGAGCACCATGGAATTAATATAATAATGTACAGAGCACCATGGAATATAATAATGTACAGAGCACCATGGAATTACTATAATAATGTACAGAGCACCATGGAATTAATATAATAATGTACAGAGCACCATGGGATTAATATAATAATGTACAGAGCACCATGGGATTAATATAATAATGTACAGCACCATGGGATTAATATAATAATGTAAAGCACTATGGGATTAATATAATAATGTACAGCACCATGGGATTAATATAATAATGTACAGCACCATGGGATTAATATAAGAATGTACAGAGCACCATGGAATTAATATAATAATGTACAGAGCACCATGGAATTAATATAATAATGTACAGAGCGCCATGGGATTAATATAATAATGTACAGAGCACCATGGAATTAATATAATAATGTACAGCACCATGGGATTAATATAATAATGTACAGAGCACCATGGAATTAATATAATAATGTACAGAGCACCATGGAATTAATATAATAATGTACAGAGCACCCTGGAATTAATATAATAATGTACAGAGCACCATGGAATATAAAAATGTACAGAGCACCATGGAATTACTATAATAATGTACAGAGCACCATGGGATTAATATAATAATGTACAGAACACCATGGAATTAATATAATAATGTAAAGCACTATGGGATTAATATAATAATGTACAGAGCACCATGGGATTAATATAATAATGTACAGAGCACCATGGAATTAATATAATAATGTACAGCGCTATGGAATTAATATAATAATGTAAAGAGCACCATGGAATTAATATAATAATGTACAGAGCACCATGGAATATAATAATGTACAGAGCACCATGGGAGTAATATAATAATGTACAGCACCATGGAATTAATATAATAATGTACAGAGCACCATGGAATTAATATAATAATGTACAGAGCACCATGGAATTAATATAATAATGTACAGAGCACCATGGAATATAATAATGTACAGAGCACCATGGAATTACTATAATAATGTACAGAGCACCATGGAATTAATATAATAATGTACAGAGCACCATGGGATTAATATAATAATGTACAGAGCACCATGGGATTAATATAATAATGTACAGCACCATGGGATTAATATAATAATGTAAAGCACTATGGGATTAATATAATAATGTACAGCACCATGGGATTAATATAATAATGTAATGCACCATGGAATTAATATAATAATGTACAGAACACCATGGAATTAATATAATAATGTAAAGCACTATGGGATTAATATAATAATGTACAGAGCACCATGGGATTAATATAATAATGTACAGCACCATGGGATTAATATAATAATGTAAAGCACTATGGGATTAATATAATAATGTACAGCACCATGGGATTAATATAATAATGTAATGCACCATGGAATTAATATAATAATGTAATGCACCATGGAATTAATATAATAATGTACAGCACCATGGGATTAATATAATAATGTACAGAGCACCATGGGATTAATATAATAATGTACAGAGCACCATGGAATTAATATAATAATGTACAGAGCACCATGGGATTAATATAATAATGTACAGAGCACCATGGGATTAATATAATAATGTACAGAACACCATGGAATTAATATAATAATGTACAGAGCACCATGGAATTAATATAATAATGTACAGCACCATGGGATTAATATAATAATGTAAAGCACCATGGGAGTAATATAATAATGTACAGAGCACCATGGAATTAATATAATAATGTAAAGTACTATGGAATTAATATAATAATGTACAGAGCACCATGGAAATAATATAATAATGTACAGCACCATGGAATTAATATAATAATGTAAAGTACTATGGAATTAATATAATAATGTACAGAGCACCATGGGATTAATATAATAATGTACAGAGCACCATGGGATTAATATAATAATGTACAGCACCATGGGATTAATATAATAATGTACAGAGCACCATGGAATTAATATAATAATGTACAGAGCACCATGGAATTAATATAATAATGTACAGAGCACCATGGAAATAATATAATAATGTACAGCACTATGGAATTAATATAATAATGTACAGAGCACCATGGGATTAATATAATAATGTAAAGCACCATGGAATTAATATAATAATGTACAGAGCACCATGGAATTAATATAATAATGTACAGCACCATGGAATTAATATAATAATGTACAGAGCACCATGGAATTAATATAATAATGTACAGAGCACCATGGGATTAATATAATAATGTACAGAGCACCATGGAATTACTATACTAATATACAGAGCACCATGGGATTAATATAATAATGTACAGAGCACCATGGAATTACTATAATAATGTACAGAGCACCATGGAATTAATATAATAATGTACAGAGCACCATGGGATTAATATAATAATGTACAGAGCACCATGGAATTAATATAATAATGTACAGAGCACCATGGAATTAATATAATAATGTACAGAGCACCATGGGATTAATATAATAATGTACAGCACTATGGAATTAATGGTGCTATATAAATAAACAATAATAATAATAATAATAATAATAATAATAATAATAATAACGATGGCAGGAGGACGGAGAGCAGGGCGCTCACCCGAGGTGTCTCCAAATCCCCCTTATAACAATAACAACACATTTCTTACCGATCAATGGAAAATACGTCTTTATATTCTCTGTTAGATTTCCGTCCATTATCTGCCAATGATAAAGATCCTGCAACATAGCAATAAGACGCGGTTCTTACAACATGGAGGCGAAGGGTTACAGTCGTCCATACACTGGAGGAAGATCAGTAACTATGACTACAAAGTATCCAATTTATTGAAACTGTTACATTGATAACATAACATAGCACGCGGTCATGTGACTTCCCTACATTCTGCTTTATCTATTGTAATTTAAAGCCTGGGAATCCTTCATGATGGAAGGAAGAAGAAGTAAAAAATTAAGATAAAGAAGATGAAGAAGAGCGGCGCTCCCTTGTAGTTACCATCTGCATCTTCACATTGTCTCTCCCCACTTTCTGTAAGATGGAGGCTCCTAGAAGAAGAAGACAACCAACCTGAAGGACTGTGCAGCAGAACCCCCTGCCCCTCCAGCATCTCACTTACCCTGCTGCGGGGTGTTCAGAAAGTATCGGGGCTCCGAAATGCGGCAGTTTATAGGTTCAATAAGGCCAACAATCCCAGCCTAAGAGCGAGACATGAAGGTTACATCCTGGGGATTGGGACGCTGAGATATAACATATATGACACATATAATAGGCTGTAACAAGTATGGAGGGGCGGAGGAGGGGGATCCTTACTTGTGCAAGTACTCCGCAGCTCACACAGAATGGTACAACAATCGCCTAAGACATGCAAGTGAATTTTCAAATTCAACTTTGTGGAAAAGTCCTCACACTTACTTCTTTTAATATATCAGACGCATATCTCAGATTTTCTACAAACGTCTCCTCCATTTCTTTTTCAATGGATGCCCTTTCAATGCCAGATGGTACCCGCCCCGCCATAATGTGTATCCTGTAAGAGATGAACCCCGGAGCGAGGGTCAGTGACAAATATGGGAGTGCAAATGTATCGGTGCATGGAATTACAAGAAATATCTTGTTATAGTTACATCCTGTATTATACTCCAGAGCTGCGCTTACTATTCTGCTGGTACAGTCACTGTGTACATACATTACATTACTTATCCTGTACTGATCCTGAGTTACATCCTGTATTATACTCCAGAGCTGCACTCACTATTCTGCTGGTGCAGTCACTGTGTACATACATTACATTACTTATCTTGTACTGATCCTGAGTTACATCCTGTATTATACTCCAGAGCTGCACTCACTATTCTGCTGGTACAGTCACTGTGTACATACATTACATTACTTATCCTGTACTGATCCTGAGTTACATCCTGTATTATACTCCAGAGCTGCGCTCACTATTCTGCTGGTGCAGTCACTGTGTACATACATTACATTACTTATCCTGTACTGATCCTGAGTTACATCCTGTATTATACTCCGGAGCTGCACTCACTATTCTGCTGGTACAGTCACTGTGTACATACATTACATTACTTATCCTGTACTGATCCTGAGTTACATCCTGTATTATACTCCAGAGCTGCGCTCACTATTCTGCTGGTGCAGTCACTGTGTACATACATTACATTACTTATCCTGTACTGACCCTGAGTTACATCCTGTATTATACTCCAGAGCTGCACTCACTATTCTGCTGGTGCAGTCACTGTGTACATACATTACATTACTTATCCTGTACTGATCCTGAGTTACATCCTGTATTATACTCCAGAGCTGCGCTCACTATTCTGCTGGTGCAGTCACTGTGTACATACATTACATTACTGATCCTGAGTTACATCCTGTATTATACTCCAGAGCTGCGCTCACTATTCTGCTGGTGCAGTCACTGTGTACATACATTACATTACTTATCCTGTACTGATCCTGAGTTACATCCTGTATTATACTCCAGAGCTGCGCTCACTATTCTGCTGGTACAGTCACTGTGTACATACATTACATTACTTATCCTGTATTATACTCCAGAGCTGCACTCACTATTCTGCTGGTACAGTCACTGTGTACATACATTACATTACTTATCCTGTACTGATCCTGAGTTACATCCTGTATTATACTCCAGAGCTGAGCTCACTATTCTGCTGGTGCAGTCACTGTGTACATACATTACTTATCCTGTACTGATCCTGAGTTACATCCTGTATTATACTCCAGAGCTGCGCTCACTATTCTGCTGGTGCAGTCACTGTGTACATACATTACATTACTTATCCTGTACTGATCCTGAGTTACATCCTGTATTATACTCCAGAGCTGCGCTCACTATTCTGCTGGTGCAGTCACTGTGTACATACATTACATTACTTATCCTGTACTGATCCTGAGTTACATCCTGTATTATACTCCAGAGCTGCGCTCACTATTCTGCTGGTACAGTCACTGTGTACATACATTACTTATCCTGTACTGATCCTGAGTTACATCCTGTATTATACTCCAGAGCTGCGCTCACTATTCTGCTGGTACAGTCACTGTGTACATACATTACATTACTTATCCTGTACTGATCCTGAGTTACATCCTGTATTATACTCCAGAGCTGCACTCACTATTCTGCTGGTACAGTCACTGTGTACATACATTACATTACTTATCCTGTACTGATCCTGAGTTACATCCTGTATTATACTGCAGAGCTGCACTCACTATTCTGCTGGTGCAGTCACTGTGTACATACATTACATTACTTATCCTGTACTGATCCTGAGTTACATCCTGTATTATACTCCAGAGCTGCGCTCACTATTCTGCTGGTGCAGTCACTGTGTACATACATTACATTACTTATCCTGTACTGATCCTGAGTTACATCCTGTATTATACTCCAGAGCTGCACTCACTATTCTGCTGGTGCAGTCACTGTGTACATACAGTGTCTTACGAAAGTATTCGGCCCCCTTGAACTTTTCAACCTTTTGCCACATTTCAGGCTTCAAACATAAAGATATAAAATTTTAGTTTTTTGGTGAAGAATCAACAACAGGTGGGACACAATTGTGAAGTGGAACGAAATTTATTGGTTATTTTAAACTTTTGTTAAAAATAAAAAACTGAAAAGTGGGGCGTACAATATTATTCGGCCCATTTACTTTCAGTGCAACAAACTCAGTCCAGAAGTTCAGTGAGGATCTCTGAATGATCCAATGTTGTCCTAAATGACTGATGATGATAAATATAATCCACCTGTGTGTACAAGTCTCTGTATAAATGCACCTGCTCTGTGATAGTCTCAGGGTTCTGTTTAATGCGCAGAGAGCATCATGAAGACCAAGGAACACCCCAGGCAGGTCCGTGATACTGTTGTGGAGAAGTTTAAAGCCGGATTTGGATACAAAAAGATTTCCCAAACTTTAAACATCCCAACACAGCTCATCCCCCCTGAACACACCATCCCCACTGTCACACATGGTGGGGGCAGCATCATGGTTTGGGCCTGCTTTTCTTCAGCAGGGACAGGGAAGATGGTTAAAATTGATGGGACGATGGATGGAGCCAAATACAGGACCATTCTGGAAGAAAACCTGTTGGAGTCTGCAAAAGACCTGAGACTGGGACGGAGATTTATCTTCCAACAAGACAATGATCCCAAACATAAAGCCAAATCTACAATGGAATGGTTCCCAAATAAACGTATCCAGGTGTTAGAATGGCCAAGTCAAAGTCCAGACCTGAATCCAATCGCGAATCTGTGGAAAGAGCTGAAAACTGCTGTTCACAAACGCTCTCCATCCAACCTCACTGAGCTCCAGCTGTTTTCCAAGGAAGAATGGGCAAGAATTTCAGTCTCTCCATGTGCAAAACTGATAGAGACAACCCCAAGCGACTGCAGCTGTAATCGCAGCAAAAGGTGGCGTAACAAAGTATTAACTTAAGGGGCCGAATAATTTGGCACGCCCCACTTTTCAGTTTTTTATCTTTTACAAAAGTTTAAAATAACCAATACATTTCGTTCCACTTCACAATTGTGTCCCACTTGTTGTTGATTCTTCACCAAAAAATTTAAATTTTATATCTTTATGTTTGAAGCCTGAAATGTGCCAAAAGGTTGAAAAGTTCAAGGGGGTCGAATACTTTCGCAAGGCACTGTACATTACATTACTTATCCTGTACTGATCCTGAGTTACATCCTGTATTATACTCCAGAGCTGCGCTCACTGTTCTGCTGATGCAGTCACTGTGTACATACATTACATTACTTATCCTGTACTTATCCTGAGTTACATCCTGTATTATACTCCAGAGCTGCACTCACTATTCTGCTGGTACAGTCACTGTGTACATACATTACATTACTTATCCTGTACTGATCCTGAGTTACATCCTGAATTATACTCCAGAGCTGCACTCACTATTCTGCTGGTACAGTCACTGTGTACATACATTACATTACTTATCCTGTACTGATCCTGAGTTACATCCTGTATTATACTCCAGAGCTGCACTCACTATTCTGCTGGTACAGTCACTGTGTACATACATTACATTACTTATCCTGTACTGATCCTGAGTTACATCCTGTATTATACTCCAGAGCTGCACTCACTATTCTGCTGGTACAGTCACTGTGTGCTTACATTACATTACTTATCCTGTACTGACCCTGAGTTACATCCTGTATTATACTCCAGAGCTGCGCTCACTATTCTGCTGGTACAGTCACTGTGTACATACATTACATTACTTATCCTGTATTATACTCCAGAGCTGCGCTCACTATTCTGCTGGTGCAGTCACTGTGTACATACATTACATTACTTATCCTGTATTATACTCCAGAGCTGCGCTCACTATTCTGCTGGTACAGTCACTGTGTACATACATTACATTACTTATCCTGTACTGATCCTGAGTTACATCCTGTATTATACTCCAGAGCTGCACTCACTATCCTGCTGGTTACTGGGAAGCTTGTGAGATGGAATGCTGGAAGATTTCAGTTCTGAGGCTAGCAGCATAGCGATTTCAGCTCTGGAGTAGAATACATTATAATATATTATAACAATCCTTCCACTTACCTTGTGCAGCCCAGTTCATGAGCCCAAGTAACTGCCTGGTCTAGACCTGAGCGGAATCCATCTTGTCTCCCAGGTACGGCACCAACTCCAAGCTCCCCAGCTGACACGTCTCCTATACAGAAGAATTTCCAGTAAAAAAATATTTCCATTTACGATAATTTATCAGTTATAATTCTAAACAAAAAAACATCCAACCGTCGGCCCCGTATCACATGACCCTACAGGGAATATAATAGTCACATCACTTTTATACCCTTTGCGACCATTTTGCTTTCATTTCCATTTGAATATGGCGCCCATCATGTCAGGTGACTGCACCATTCTTCTCATGTGTTTCAATTCCTCACCAATATTAAGATCTCTGTTTGCTGTCACTGAAATAAAAGGAGAACGTATGATGCGCCACTGACTTATAGATGCCTTGAAAATATCGTATGTTCCAATCACCGTATTGGTGAAGACCACCGCTATGTTTACAGACGTGTCATTTGTATTGTAATATAGAATGGTGTCAATGGAAACCTTGTTACGTTCTCATGGCAGTGTTAACAACAGCGCAACATGTCCCCCTGCAAGACGGCACGTCACTGATGGCTACGGCGAACGCTGCGATGAGGATGATGGCATCTTTGTAAAGTGCTATGAAACGTGAGAGATGACGTAACTTTACAAAATGGCGCAATGTGTATAATAAAGCTGGTGCTGCTGGCGACTGTCCTGACCTTCGTACCCACAGCCGCAATATTAGAGAAAAAAAGGTCATTACTACATAAAGGTAACATTGCACATAGTGCAAAATCAAAATGGCGCCTCAGTCCTGTATCCTAGCAACAGAATCTTCTGCCAGACCCCATGCTGGTCACCTGGAGGAGAGTTTATCAGCACCAGCTCCACGTTATTGTCCCTCAGAGCGGCCTTCATCTCCCCGAGGTCTGAGGCATACGGCCAAGCCACCTCCACCGCCTGGAAGCCGGCCCGGGCCGCGGCTCGGATCCTGCCGGGGAAGTCGGGGATGTCCTGGAATAGCCAGGAGACATTAGCTGCGAAGCGTAATGGCGGCGGCATGGAGATGGAGAGGCTGCGGGGGTGAGAGGGAGCGGCGGCTCTGCACAGCAGGCCGGGGAAGGGGCGGTTACGGGCAGTCAGGAAAGACCGGGGATGTGCGGGAGGAGCCAGGCCGCGGCCTGTAATGTGGAAGCAGGAGGGGGGCAAAGTCCTGATACGGATCAGTGATGACTGGAGGAAACAGGGAAAACGACTCCAGCCCCCTGACACCACCACTACAGGTGGAGTATTCTGTATTGTCCTAATAAGTGCAGGTGGAGGGTTCTGTATTGTATCATTGAGAGCAGGTGGAGTAGTACAATGTATTCATCCAGCAGAATAGTGAGCGCAGCTCTGGAGTATAATACAGGATAAGTAATGTAATGTATGTACACAGTGACTGCACCAGCAGAATAGTGAGCGCAGCTCTGGAGTATAATACAGGATGTAACTCAGGATCAGTACAGGATAAGTAATGTAATGTATGTACACAGTGACTGTACCAGCAGAATAGTGAGTGCAGCTCTGGAGTATAATACAGGATGTAACTCAGGATCAGTACAGGATAAGTAATGTAATGTATGTACACAGTGACTGCACCAGCAGAATAGTGAGCGCAGCTCTGGAGTATAATACAGGATGTAACTCAGGATCAGTACAGGATAAGTAATGTAATGTATGTACACAGTGGCTGTACCAGCAGAATAGTGAGCGCAGCTCTGGAGTATAATACAGGATGTAACTCAGGATAAGTAATGTAATGTATGTACACAGTGACTGCACCAGCAGAATAGTGAGCGCAGCTCTGGAGTATAATACAGGATAAGTAATGTAATGTATGTACACAGTGACTGTACCAGCAGAATAGTGAGCGCAGCTCTGGAGTATAATACAGGATGTAACTCAGGATAAGTAATGTAATGTATGTACACAGTGACTGTACCAGCAGAATAGTGAGCGCAGCTCTGGAGTATAATACAGGATGTAACTCAGGATCAGTACAGGATAAGTAATGTAATGTATGTACACAGTGACTGTACCAGCAGAATAGTGAGCGCAGCTCTGGAGTATAATACAGGATGTAACTCAGGATCAGTACAGGATAAGTAATGTAATGTATGTACACAGTGACTGTAGCAGCAGAATAGTGAGCACAGCTCTGGAGTATAATACAGGATAAGTAATGTAATGTATGTACACAGTGACTGTACCAGCAGAATAGTGAGTGCAGCTCTGGAGTATAATACAGGATGTAACTCAGGATCAGTACAGGATAAGTAATGTAATGTATGTACACAGTGACTGTACCAGCAGAATAGTGAGCGCAGCTCTGGAGTATAATACAGGATGTAACTCAGGATCAGTACAGGATAAGTAATGTAATGTATGTACACAGTGACTGTAGCAGCAGAATAGTGAGCACAGCTCTGGAGTATAATACAGGATAAGTAATGTAATGTATGTACACAGTGACTGTACCAGCAGAATAGTGAGTGCAGCTCTGGAGTATAATACAGGATGTAACTCAGGATAAGTAATGTAATGTATGTACACAGTGACTGTACCAGCAGAATAGTGAGCGCAGCTCTGGAGTATAATACAGGATGTAACTCAGGATCAGTACAGGATAAGTAATGTAATGTATGTACACAGTGACTGTACCAGCAGAATAGTGAGCGCAGCTCTGGAGTATAATACAGGATGTAACTCAGGACCAGTACAGGATAAGTAATGTAATGTATGTACACAGTGACTGTACCAGCAGAATAGTGAGCGCAGCTCTGGAGTATAATACAGGATGTAACTCAGGATCAGTACAGGATAAGTAATGTAATGTATGTACACAGTGACTGTACCAGCAGAATAGTGAGCGCAGCTCTGGAGTATAATACAGGATGTAACTCAGGATCAGTACAGGATAAGTGATGTAATGTATGTACACAGTGACTGTACCAGCAGAATAGTGAGTACAGCTCTGGAGTATAATACAGGATGTAACTCAGGATCAGTACAGGATAAGTAATGTAATGTATGTACACAGTGACTGCACCAGCAGAATAGTGAGCGCAGCTCTGGAGTATAATACAGGATGTAACTCAGGATCAGTACAGGATAAGTAATGTAATGTATGTACACAGTGACTGTACCAGCAGAATAGTGAGCGCAGCTCTGGAGTATAATACAGGATGTAACTCAGGATCAGTACAGGATAAGTAATGTAATGTATGTACACAGTGACTGCACCAGCAGAATAGTGAGCGCAGCTCTGGAGTATAATACAGGATGTAACTCAGGATCAGTACAGGATAAGTAATGAAATGTATGTACACAGTGACTGTACCAGCAGAATAGTGAGCGCAGCTCTGGAGTATAATACAGGATGTAACTCAGGATCAGTACAGGATAAGTAATGTAATGTATGTACACAGTGACTGTACCAGCAGAATAGTGAGTGCAGCTCTGGAGCATAATACAGGAGTTCATGTGGAGAGTATAGTTAGTCACAATACCACAATAACCTCAGCATTTTCTGATTTGTAGTGTGAAGGCCCTCCAGACAGCTCCCTATATCTCAGCTTCCTGGATTCATGGTGTGTTACATGACGTGCGGTAGATTGGGCTACAGTCATATTTTAGGAGGCGATATTGAGGTTGTTTCCTCTAATCTTTTTGTATTGTCACTGTACTGACTTCCGATCACTAATAAAGTTTTTCTTCTCGTTTGCTCTCAATTATCTGTAATCTGCATATTGTAACTTTCACATAGTAAAGTGTTTGTCAGACATTGACTGTGTTTGATCCCTTTGACAATCTCTGACACTTTCTCCTGATGAGTCTGGAGTTCTGAGTGACATCTGATGCTTTGCAGTAATTCCACCACCGCTCCTTTCTCCAACAATATACATTTTATATTCACAAGTTACACACGTTCGCCGTGACCTCAGTTGACATTGTCGTCTCTGATCTAGTCACTTGGTACACACCATTCCCCACTGTGCCGTGCAACATCTGACATCTGCTCCTTTGTCTTGAGCAGCTTTTAATAATGTCTTATGTTCACACCTAACTCACCTAATGTTTGTCTGCACTGGCAGCAGCGCTAACAAGTCCTGACTCCCCTTATGGTTAGCATGGGAGTGTGGAAATCCCTCCAGGGCCTGGGACGACAAGCGTCGTATTTGGAAATACTTGAAGATTGACTTGAGATAAGTTTCATATATACCGAGGATGTTGACACTTTACGTTCCATTTAGGGGATGGAGAGACTGTTTATAGAGAAATAGTCTGAACTCTGTATCAAAGGATAATATTATATGGATATCTCCAGGACGTAGGAATCACAGAATTTGGCAAAGTGTCCCAGAGCCACATCAGTATGGTCCATTACTGACTACTTAACCTGCAGCCCATGTGTTCCAGCAGGCACTCGATACGTGGGCCAGTAACCCCTCACCCCCAGCGATGTCCATAAATATGAGAAATGTATCCCTAGAGTACTGCAGATCTCACAGAGAGGAAGTCACAAACCAATGTTACCAACTATCCCAAATTTTCAGAGACAGTCCTATTAGGTCCAGCTTCTAGCAGGGTCTAATAGGAATACTAAGATGGTGGACGTGGGTGCCATTGTTAGAAACATGGCAGTCATAGCATCCATTGACATCCCACAATGCTATGGCATAGGGGCCAGAGTCCTTTCCCTCTATACTCTCCTTAGATGCTGTGGTCAATGACCAGGATTGAAGTTGTCTTTGATCCTGGTATTGCAGCAGGAACCCAGTTATTAACGCAGTGATCACAGCGCAACAATGACTTAGATTTTGTAGGAAGAGGTATATCAAATAGCAAAATGGACTTGTACAGGACTTAAAGGAAAATTCCCTGCTGTTCCACCACTGCTCTGTAGTAGACCTCACCAGTCTTATTGATGTGGCCTGCAGCAATGATGTGAAATACTTGTGTATGTGACAGCTTCAGCCTCTATGTATGTCACACAACCACGGAGCTCAAGGCGTACCTTCTCTGGAGGACAAGTCATCTTGACCAGATCATCTGAACCTTACACTTAAAGCCTGAGTGACCACATGGAAGACCGGATAAGGAATGTTAGTAAAGACCTGAATGGAAAGGATTAGTAAGATCGACAACCAGATGAACGAAGAGGATCAATGCTGAAACATTGAGAATATTGGAGACCCATACACAAGATGAGAGGTTTTCTAGAAGTATCATTTACATGGTTACCAAAAGATGAAGGCAACTTGACCACATGTGCCTGTAGAGCAGTCACCGGGCCATAGAGTGTATGTAAATACACAGTAGACATAAATGTTTCCACCTTTCTCCTCAAAACTTATAAAATAGTTCTGCAGCTGTCCTCATTAGTCAGAGGCTTCCTGTATTTCGGCTTTTATTATTTATACATTGCTCCATCCTTCTCCTGAGAAGCTGATGTAACTCAGCCTTTCCTTGGTCCTCTCGGGGGACAAGTGGAATTCCGCTCCCTGACAATCACGCCTGATAAAAACAGACGATTATACATCAAAGAGGATGTTTAATGAGGACAAATGGAGTGTAGCTTGTTTATGCATATCGTTCTGCGCACCACCCCGGCCCCATTCTGTGTTCTCGCTGCAGAGCGGGTAATCCACAACTCTATAACACAACAATTTTATTGATTCGGCATTCGAAGATTCTAGCTAAAAATAGCTGGGTGGTGAGATAGGATTTCCTGCAGGTATTCCGATAAGAGCTGAAAATTATTGTATGATTGAGACAGGAAACCACAAAATCCTCCTGAATTCCCTAAAAACGCCAAGTAATTCAATGTATTTGAAGAGAGAATAATTAAAGCTTGGGCAGCCTATGGCGGAGGTCACTGGAGGGATGGAACAAGGTACCATTGTTGTCTCAGACTGAAAGATATGGCATGTGCTTGTCTTCATCATATCTCAGGCATGTTCTTCACATGATGGACTTCTGCTCCTGTAGAGCTTATGGGTGAGGTCACTGGAGGGATGGAACAAGCCACCATTGACACCTGCTGCAGTAAACTAAAGTTGAATGCAAGAAATGGTTTTGAAATTTTTGACTACAATAATATTTTTATACAGAGTATTTGCAAACCTGAGACTTGACAGATATCTGCCAAAAATTGGATTGGATGTGTTCAGCTGGTAAAGCTCCACCTATCTGACATAGAAGGCATCTTTAGGGTAACCCTCTTAAAGTGAGAAGGTGCGACCACTTAACTAATCTGAGCCGTCAGACTAGAAAGCCTCTCAGATGATTTGTGGAGTGCACTGAAGTTTCTGCAGATTTTGAGACGTTGCTTGAGTTTAATAAATTATGCCAAGTGAATAGATTTTCTTACATGGCATAAGTAATTTTTTACTACTTGGGAGCAGGCAGTAATATCGGCGCTCGCTCTGGCACAGTAGACGTTGACAGTCGGAATTGCTTTCTGCAGTATCAAACTGTGGTCTTGGAGTGCCACAAATGGCAGAATATGAGAAATGATCCTTCATGAGCGCAGGTAGATCAAAGCGACTGAGCTTGAGATTGACTCGACGCAGCTCTTAGAGCTACCTGTGTTCTCATGTAAATGCCTTTTATGGCTTCTATTGCAACTGCAAATTGTGCTCCATATATGAGACAGGAAAAGCAAATATCGGTGACTAAATGAAAGCTTTACAGGACTCTGATCTCAGGAAAAGAAAATCTTTATCTGTCTTCTTAATAAGTGACTTCTGCTTATAGAGTGGGGAGGAGTAGAGAAGATCCCAAATTACTCCCTGTCCAAGACATCCTTGTAGACTGCACTCATCTTACACTTATAACTTCCAGTCAGTGGAGGAACCATTGATAGAGGAACCAGTGTAAACCCGGTCCTGAAAACCTTGACCCATGTAATAGTTTTAGACAGAATTGTCATGTGAGGGTAAAGTAGGCCATCTTGTAGACCCCTTCGCACTGCTGTAGCCACCATAACCCTGCTGTAACCACTATACCACTGCTATAGTTCCTGTCCCACTGCTGTAACTCCCATACCATTGTTGTAGCTTCCATATGCTTGCTATAGCCACTATACCACTGCTGTAGCCATGATAGCCCTGCTGTAACTGTAGAGAAGCCAAATACAGCGCTATTTCCAGCAGTCCAATAGAGACTAATGGAGCAGTGTGCATGCTTGATCCATCGTTTGTTCTTATGTGACACACAGGACCTCTGCTCTTGTGATCAGTGGGGGTCACATTGGTTAGACCCCACCTATCAGGCAGTAACTAGATGCCCATTTAGGCTGTGTTCACACAGAGTTTTTAGCTAACGGAATCTGCCGCAAAATCCGCCTGAAAAAAACGCCTCCCATTCATTTCAATGGGAGTCAGTAGTGTTTTTTTTTCCTCTAGCGTTTTTTTTCTGCTATTTTCAGGCGGATTCCACCTGCAGGGTCCGCAGCTCGAGACTCCCTTATGATTAGGCCTATTCATCCAGGCCCAATCAGGAGCGGGATTTTGCAGATTTTGCTGCGGTTTTTTGAGCCAAAGCCAGGAGTGGTTTGAGAAGAAGTCTATATATTTCCCTTTCCTTTTATAGCCATTCTTGATTATGGCTCCAAAAAACGCAGCAAAATCTGCAACAAAAAAAAGCTGCGTCTCCGCACCGTGGGGCCTCAGCCTTAAAGTGAATTTACTGACCTTATTTTACCTTCCAATTGTTGGGCCATAACCTATATGATCAGAGGTGCAATGCTCAGCTCCTGATCCCCAATCCAAACTCTGTGCCCCCCTCCACCAAGTGCATCTATTATACTGCTGACTTTTATGCTCAAGCACTAGGACCTGGTTGTGACTTTGTGACCTGAAGAAGTCTATGGTTCCACAGAGAATGTACATTTTGCTATTGATATTTCATTGCAGCTCCACGTCCACCCACCATTCTCATGTTGCCACCACCCTACAGGTACAGGGGAAATTACAGTAACGCAGTTCTCGTGTCCACGTGCACGACACACAACATGGCTTCTATCACGTTTCATTGCAATGAGATGTGTTTCAGATTTTCCACCATGAATGAAATCTGGAGCGCCATGAATGAGCAGGACGGCCGTGCCCAGAATAGAAATGGGGAGAAATCTCCTGCTGAGCCTTGGAGTAGGGGGGCTCCCATGGGTGGGGGTCTGAGTGTTTGCTGGCTAAAAAAAAATCTCCAAGATGAAGTGCTTGAGAGGCCGGCGTGTTTGGAGGAAGGTGCGCGGTGACATCTATCAGCCCCAGCATCTCGGCAGGTTGCAGCGTTTCTATGGTTACGGGAGGTAGAGGACGGGCTCCGCTTTCCATCCCTTATCCCAATTCATTTATTTCTCGCCTCTTTCTGTCTCTGCTATACATAAATATGACATGATCAAGTCCTCAGCTGCATCGCGGATGCTCCGGCAGGTGGTGGGGTCATTACGCACATGAGGAGGTCCCGTGACCCCTTTACAAAGCTGATGGTAATATGGGAAGGAGCTGAAGGAATAGATTATCTCTGCCCTCGGACATCGTGCCAAGATGAAACATGTTCTGCTGTCTCCGAGTGACTGCTGAGGAAATAATTCCCGATAAGGATATTTACTGTGCAAAGTACCTGAAGTGAAGGAGGGGGCGCCGAGGAGCTCAGAAACTGCAGACCTGTGTCAAGTGAGGAGCTAAGAGCACATCCAAAAAAATCCTTGACAGGGAGGATAAAGTAACCAGAGGTTATCCGGCAAACATAACCCTCAGTATACGCAGAACGCTGTGTATTTCTGCACCTTCCCATAACTGTAAGAAGCACCTATAGCTCTGTTCAACCTGATCTTCCTGGTTGATAAATAGAATGCCAGAACTGCAGTGAAGACCGACACACAGCCAGCTCTAACTATATGAGATATATAATTTGGGATCCTTTTGTCAGGTCTTCAATTCCTGAAAAAGGATACAAAGCAATATCTCTTTAAAAGCAATAAAACATACAGCTGGGAGTCTTGGCCCCACCACAGGTGTATGACCTAAAATTACAGCACCAAATGGTTAATGGAGCACACGGTGGTTTCTACTCTTGAATTTCGGCGTATGTTCCGGTTCATGTGAAATCAGCATCAAATTGATATAATAAGGCTGGATATGTCAGTTCTTGGCACGAAAAACCACAGCAGATGACCGCACGCGGATTAGACCCAGTAAGACTTTGCGAAACCCAGGGGGAAAGAAAAGTAGCATTTTACAGTCCCAGCAAAGAGACTTTATTTCATTTCACCCTCACATTGCTGTAAAATAACGCTTCCTATTCATTTTACCTGTAAAACTGCTGCATTGCTCCATTTGGGGGCACAAGTGGAGCAATGCAGTTTTTCAAGTGTCTTGGCAGGTTTTTTTTGCAGCGTGTTTTTTTAGCTGCAGTTCCCTACGTGGGGCTTTTGCTTAAAACTGCAGGCAAATTGGCAGCAGAAATGAGAGGGTTAGGGCATGCACAGACCCATATTACGTTCCTATGAAGTCGTCCTTAGGTTACACTTATGTCATGTTTTGTATTTGTTTCTCTTCCAGCCAATCCTGGGGTCAGATCCAAGATGGAGGAGTGTAAAGCCCATCGGTACTACTACCCCCATGTACATTCAATTCTGCCAAAGTGCAGCAACTGAAGAGTCCAACCCAGGCCTTAGATAAAGAGACGCTTCACTTCCTAAACTTTATTCAGATATGATCTACATGACATGTTTTCCTTTACGATTCCTGCACCAATTTCTGAATTATTTGGTGTTTTTCCAAAGCTAAATTCAGAATTCTGCTGCTCTGCTAATACCAATGAGCAATGTTGTAAGATCGGTACATTCATGGACATAACTTGAAGCCATTGGGCCCCAATGCCAAAATCTGTAATGGGGCCCCAACTTATCATGAGCTATCTGTAATACTGGTGTCTTCTTATGTTGTAAAGAGGCCTTTGGGCCCCCTGAGGCTCCAGCGCCCAAACGATTACAATCTCTGCACCCCCTATAGGTACGCTATAGCTTGGCTGGCAAAAGAAGAGCTAAGCTGCTAAGGCCAACCAGATGAATTTTCAAAGCAGCTTTGGATGTGACTGGAGGAAATAAGATGGCGCGACACAAAATAAAACCAATCCAAGAGATCTAAACTGTGAAATGTTTGAGGCCGAATTACTGATCAGAAACAAACAAGCTAAAGCCATCGGCGCACCCTGACCCCTGTGATAATGGTAAGCGGGCATGTTGCCTGAGAGGAGAAGTGGTCTCTTGTGCTTTAGAAATGAGCCCTTGTCTCGGCCACGTCTACGCAGTGACATTTCGCATTCCGCCGGTGAACAGACTAAGAGACACATTATGCCACTTTGGCACAAGATCAATTGCAACCTGTGGAGAGACAAATGCCACCGTCCCTGATGTATGGCTGGCGCTGGCCGCGCTGTGTGCCGTGTAATTATATTGTACATCCAAAAGACCTGCTCAATAGATCTGCAAACGAGAGCAGGAGAAATTAACTATTAGCAGTCACAGGTCACTGCTAATCCGGAGGAGCCACAAGGAGCGGGGAGCTGTCTACAGGCATCGTCCTCCGGGAAGAACAAGAATTACAGTCTGTGCAGGGATGAGCACTAACCATGTATGAGCTATGCTGTGCCACTATGGCAAATAGAATGGAAATTACAGAATTCCAACACTGGCTTTGGAGGTGAATAGAGTAGAAAACAGTATAACTAAAAACATTCAATGTAAAACAAGAGTTACTCCATTTCTATAACTACAGCCCTGCCTGAAGATCCCTGTCCAACCTCTTGGGCTGCCTGCTCCATATTACCTTCATATTGCTACTTTTCAGTGCCAGGAGTTCTGCGCCCCTCTCTACAGGGACAGGTAGAGCAATCCCTTATTGGGGCCACAATAGAGCCTCTGGAGGAGATGTCCTGCATGCCCCTGAAATCTCTCTGAAAGGAGCACAGCAGAAGCTGGAGATGGATGAAGCATCATGTGGTCCAGCCCTAGGGTCAGGATACGCATTCTAGGGGCAGGTCCATGCTGGTATATATAGTGTAGAGTTTGGTCTCGGGTCTGTATGGAAATAGAGATTGGTCTGGAGTCTGTATAGATGCGGAGTTTGGTCTGGGGTCTGTATGGATGCAGAGTTTGGTGTGGGGTCTGTATGGATGCAGAGTTTGGTGTGGGGTCTGTATGGAAATAGAGATAGGTCTGGGGTCTGTATGGATGCAGAGTTTGGTCTGGGGTCTGTATGGATGCAGAGTTTGGTGTGGGGTCTGTATGGAAATAGAGATTGGTCTGGGGTCTGTATGGATGCAGAGTTTGGTCTGGGGTCTGTATGGATGCAGAGTTTGGTCTGGGGTCTGTATGGACGCAGAGTTTGGTCTGGGGTCTGTATGGATGCAGAGTTTGGTGTGGGGTCTGTATGGACGCAGAGTTTGGTCTGGGGTCTGTATGGACGCGGAGTTTGGTGTGGGGTCTGTATGGACGCAGAGTTTGGTCTGGGGTCTGTATGGATGCAGAGTTTGGTGTGGGGTCTGTATGGACGCGGAGTTTGGTGTGGGGTCTGTATGGATGCAGAGTTTGGTGTGGGGTCTGTATGGATGCGGAGTTTGGTGTGGGGTCTGTATGGATGCAGAGTTTGTTGTGGGGTCTGTATGGATGCAGAGTTTGGTGTGGGGTCTGTATGGATGCAGAGTTTGGTGTGGGGTCTGTATGGATGCAGAGTTTGGTGTGGGGTCTGTATGGACGCGGAGTTTGGTGTGGGGTCTGTATGGATGCAGAGTTTGGTGTGGGGTCTGTATGGACGCGGAGTTTGGTGTGGGGTCTGTATGGATGCAGAGTTTGGTGTGGGGTCTGTATGGACGCGGAGTTTGGTGTGGGGTCTGTATGGATGCAGAGTTTGGTGTGGGGTCTGTATGGATGCGGAGTTTGGTGTGGGGTCTGTATGGATGCAGAGTTTGTTGTGGGGTCTGTATGGATGCAGAGTTTGGTGTGGGGTCTGTATGGATGCAGAGTTTGGTGTGGGGTCTGTATGGATGCAGAGTTTGGTGTGGGGTCTGTATGGAAATAGAGATTGGTCTGGGGTCTGTATGGATGCAGAGTTTGGTTTGGGGTCTGTATGGATGCAGAGTTTGGTGTGGGGTCTGTATGGAAATAGAGATTGGTCTGGGGTCTGTATGGATGCAGAGTTTGGTGTGGGGTCTGTATGGATGCAGAGTTTGGTGTGGGGTCTGTATGGATGCAGAGTTTGGTCTGGGGTCTGTATGGATGTGGAGTTTGGTGTGGGGTCTGTATGTAAATAGAGATTGGTCTGGGGTCTGTATGGATGCAGAGTTTGGTGTGGGGTCTGTATGGATGCAGAGTTTGGTGTGGGGTCTGTATGGAAATAGAGATTGGTCTGGGGTCTGTATGGATGCAGAGTTTGGTCTGGGGTCTGTATGGATGCAGAGTTTGGTGTGGGGTCTGTATGGAAATAGAGATTGGTCTGGGGTCTGTATGGACGCGGAGTTTGGTGTGGGGTCTGTATGGACGCAGAGTTTGGTGTGAGGTCTGTATGGATGCAGAGTTTGGTGTGGGGTCTGTATGGATGCAGAGTTTGGTGTGGGGTCTGTATGGATGCGGAGTTTGGTGTGGGGTCTGTATGGACGTGGAGTTTGGTGTGGGGTCTGTATGGATGCAGAGTTTGGTGTGGGGTCTGTATGGATGCGGAGTTTGGTGTGGGGTCTGTATGGACGCAGAGTTTGGTCTGGGGTCTGTATGGGCGCGGAGTTTGGTCTGGGGTCTGTATGGATGCAGAGTTTGGTCTGGGGTCTGTATGGATGCAGAGTTTGGTCTGGGGTCTGTATGGATGCGGAGTTTGGTTTGGGGTCTGTATGGATGCGGAGTTTGGTTTGGGGTCTGTATGGATGCGGAGTTTGGTGTGGGGTCTGTATGGATGCGGAGTTTGGTGTGGGGTCTGTATGGACGCAGAGTTTGGTGTGGGGTCTGTATGGGCGCGGAGTTTGGTCTGGGGTCTGTATGGATGCAGAGTTTGGTCTGGGGTCTGTATGGATGCGGAGTTTGGTTTGGGGTCTGTATGGATGCGGAGTTTGGTGTGGGGTCTGTATGGATGCAGAGTTTGGTGTGGGGTCTGTATGGATGCGGAGTTTGGTCTGGGGTCTGTATGGATGCAGAGTTTGGTTTGGGGTCTGTATGGATGCGGAGTTTGGTGTGGGGTCTGTATGGACGCAGAGTTTGGTGTGGGGTCTGTATGGATGCGGAGTTTGGTGTGGGGTCTGTATGGATGCGGAGTTTGGTGTGGGGTCTGTATGGATGCAGAGTTTGGTGTGGGGTCTGTATGGATGCAGAGTTTGGTGTGGGGTCTGTATGGATGCAGAGTTTGGTGTGGGGTCTGTATGGAAATAGAGATTGGTCTGGGGTCTGTATGGATGCAGAGTTTGGTGTGGGGTCTGTATGGATGCAGAGTTTGGTGTGGGGTCTGTATGGAAATAGAGATTGGTCTGGGGTCTGTATGGATGCAGAATTTGGTGTGGGGTCTGTATGGATGCAGAGTTTGGTGTGGGGTCTGTATGGATGCAGAGTTTGGTGTGGGGTCTGTATGGATGCAGAGTTTGGTGTGGGGTCTGTATGGAAATAGAGATTGGTCTGGGTTCTGTATGGATGCAGAGTTTGGTGTGGGGTCTGTATGGATGCAGAGTTTGGTGTGGGGTCTGTATGGAAATAGAGATTGGTCTGGGGTCTGTATGGATGCAGAGTTTGGTGTGGGGTCTGTATGGGGGCTGTTGGATGCAGAGTTTGGTGTGGGGTCTGTATGGATGCAGAGTTTGGTCTGGGGTCTGTATGGATGTGGAGTTTGGTGTGGGGTCTGTATGGAAATAGAGATTGGTCTGGGGTCTGTATGGATGCAGAGTTTGGTGTGGGGTCTGTATGGATGCAGAGTTTGGTGTGGGGTCTGTATGGAAATAGAGATTGGTCTGGGGTCTGTATGGATGCAGAGTTTGGTCTGGGGTCTGTATGGATGCAGAGTTTGGTGTGGGGTCTGTATGGAAATAGAGATTGGTCTGGGGTCTGTATGGACGCGGAGTTTGGTGTGGGGTCTGTATGGACGCAGAGTTTGGTCTGGGGTCTGTATGGATGCAGAGTTTGGTGTGGGGTCTGTATGGACGCAGAGTTTGGTCTGGGGTCTGTATGGACGCGGTTGGGTGGGGTTGGGGGAGTTTGGTGTGGGGTCTGTATGGACGCAGAGTTTGGTGTGGGGTCTGTATGGATGCAGAGTTTGGTGTGGGGTCTGTATGGATGCAGAGTTTGGTGTGGGGTCTGTATGGATGCAGAGTTTGGTGTGAGGTCTGTATGGATGCAGAGTTTGGTGTGGGGTCTGTATGGATGCAGAGTTTGGTGTGGGGTCTGTATGGATGCGGAGTTTGGTGTGGGGTCTGTATGGACGCGGAGTTTGGTGTGGGGTCTGTATGGATGCAGAGTTTGGTGTGGGGTCTGTATGGATGCGGAGTTTGGTGTGGGGTCTGTATGGACGCAGAGTTTGGTCTGGGGTCTGTATGGGCGCGGAGTTTGGTCTGGGGTCTGTATGGATGCAGAGTTTGGTCTGGGGTCTGTATGGATGCGGAGTTTGGTTTGGGGTCTGTATGGATGTGGAGTTTGGTGTGGGGTCTGTATGGATGCGGAGTTTGGTGTGGGGTCTGTATGGACGCAGAGTTTGGTGTGGGGTCTGTATGGGCGCGGAGTTTGGTCTGGGGTCTGTATGGATGCAGAGTTTGGTCTGGGGTCTGTATAGATGCAGAGTTTGGTTTGGGGTCTGTATGGATGCGGAGTTTGGTGTGGGGTCTGTATGGATGCAGAGTTTGGTGTGGGGTCTGTATGGATGCGGAGTTTGGTCTGGGGTCTGTATGGATGCAGAGTTTGGTTTGGGGTCTGTATGGATGCGGAGTTTGGTGTGGGGTCTGTATGGATGCGGAGTTTGGTGTGGGGTCTGTATGGATGCGGAGTTTGGTCTGGGGTCTGTATGGATGTGGAGTTTGGTCTGGAGTCTGTATGGACGTGGAGTTTGGTGTGGGGTCTGTATGGATGTGGAGTTTGGTGTGGGGTCTGTATGGATGCAGAGTTTGGTGTGGGGTCTGTATGGATGTGGAGTTTGGTGTGGGGTCTGTATGGATGCAGAGTTTGGTTTGGGGTCTGTATGGATGCAGAGTTTGGTCTGGGGTCTGTATGGATGCAGAGTTTGGTGTGGGGTCTGTATGGATGCAGAGTTTGGTTTGGGGTCTGTATGGATGCAGAGTTTGGTGTGGGGTCTGTATGGATGTGGAGTTTGGTCTGGGGTCTGTATGGATGCAGAGTTTGGTCTGGGGTCTGTATGGATGCAGAGTTTGGTTTGGGGTCTGTATAGACGCGGAGTTTGGTCTGGGGTCTGTATGGATGTGGAGTTTGGTCTGGGGTCTGTTTAGATAACTTTGCAGCTGTAGAAGATAATGCAGACCAGTAAGTGTCTAGCCCTTTGACTATCTGCTGAAGACCCTGCAGATCGGGGACACTCGGGGGACAGTTTTGTGTAGGGGGTGACATAAGATTTTAGCTTGCGGTTAATTTTGGTGTCACGGTGCCGGATCTCAGAGACTGCAGGCTCTGGATATACCGTCTCACTGTCACGACCAAGATAAAGAGTTTGTTTGTCCTTGGTTGGTCGGAGCTCTGCAGGCCGTGGTGGCAGGTGTCATTCTCCATCTCACCAACAGATGGCAGCATACCTCCACCTTCTCCTGCCTTTTCTGCCATGCTATCCCCTCCAGTGTGACCCCCTCCCCACATTTACTGAGTTGTGATGTATGATGTATCCTCTGCACAATCCTTGTCACTCACCGGGGTCCGGGATATCATCCACGTCCTGCCCACACTCGTCATCGCTTCAGTTTCTTGCACATTTTAGGAAATCTTCTGGGAATTGGCTATTACTTGTATAAATGACAATAAGGGATGGGATCTACACCCAGCAATGCCGTATCTGGTGACTCCATATCACCTGTAGGGAGTGCTAAATATCCTCTGCAACCATTCAAGTCTATGGGAGCTGCAGAGAGCAGCATTCAGCAGAAGGCCTGATGGGCCCCGTGAGATTCGATTATAGGAGGATCCTGCCGAAATCCAGAGATTAATGAGAAAATCTGGGGAAGAGAAGAATTCATGTTTTATTGTCATATGGGGGAGAGTCCTGCAACTTTTTAAGGTACTTTATAGGTCACTTTCCTGCCATTTTGAGGATTTCTACTTGCTGTCAGTGAATGGAGATGTTATTGTCAGTGTAGGTAGAACTACCTACATCAATGAGTGAAAGGATACAGTTCTGTTACCTGCAGCTGCCACTAGGGGGAGCCCACTGCAATCAGATTTGTACTGCTTCCATCAAGTTCAATACTATCTGTCTGCAGCCATGTATGATGAGCTCCACCTAGTGGTGAGTAGGGACCATTCCTAACAAAATCCCACCCATAATTGTCAGTTCCATCTGCTTTGAGGCAGCAGGCCAGTCTAGGGACAGTCCTTATTATTGGTCAGCAATGTGTAGCTGGGAGAGGCACGAGCCAGAGCGGCCCAAATGTAAAATCAGGACATGACCAGCTATTTGTTACTGGTGTTTTCTTATCTGGCAGTGGAGCTTTTAGGCCCCTCAGACACCAGGGCCCGGATGTAACTACCTCTGCATCCTAGTTTGCTACACCCCTAATCTGTGGACCCCCACTGATCACAGAGGATCATGCAAATGGGCCAAGTCCATAGGACAAGCTGCAGTACCAGACACAGCCACATGGGGGGACAAGTCTCTATGTATGGGGAAGCATTGACAGACTCCAGATTGATTGCCTGTGCTAAGAGGTAAGTCATAGAGGATTGCCTGAGTTGATACATTGTAACAACATCAGCTGTATGATCAGGATGAGTTTTCAATCTCTTCTATTCCCTGACAGTGAGCAGAGATCTTGGTGATGCTGAGGATTACACGCACAAGGATATGGAATTTCCTGCCCCGTATACCCTGGGGCGCTCTGTGATGGGCTCAGGACAGATTCTCCTCCTAATAGTTTATCATTATATTAAATGATATTATTTTGCATTCTCTTAAACTGCGTCGTCTGTAACACAATAATAATTAACATGCAATTAATATTCCAGTGGAAACAAGGCTGTAATGGCCGCATAAATCACACTGGCCGGCCGCGTGTACACAGTCACTGACTCCTCGTGCAGCCACCTGTTCTCCAGTCCCACATATTTAACAAATAAAATCCCAGCAAAGATAAGTCCTTGAGGTGTCCTCATCTGTGCCGCCGTTTCCTACTTATATCTGTCTCTAAGAATCTGGGAAAGCTGGGTGACCACTAGTGTGGTTCTCATTACTGCTTCAAAAATGTTGTGACTCAGCTTTGCAAGACCTCACAATGGATGACTTCATTGCTCTGGAGCCCATGGTAAAATGCCCCCGCTGCCTCTTCTACATAAGATCAATGAAATTATACATTTGTGTTACCCACAGCTACCACTAGAGGGAGCTCACTACATACATATTATACAGTCACCACTAGAGGGAGCTCGCTACATACATATTATACAGTTACCACTAGAGGGAGCTCGCTACATACATATTATACAGTCACCACTAGAGGGAGCTCGCTACATACAGATTATACAGTCACCACTAGAGGGAGCTCACTACATACAGATTATACAGTCACCACTAGAGGGCGCTCACTACATACATATTATACAGTCACCACTAGAGGGAGCTCACTACATACATATTATACAGTCACCACTAGAGGGAGCTCGCTACATACATATTATACAGTCACCACTAGAGGGAGCTCGCTACATACAGATTATACAGTCACCACTAGAGGGAGCTCACTACATAAATATTATACAGTCACCACTAGAGGGAGCTCGCTACATACAGATTATACAGTCACCACTAGAGGGAGCTCGCTACATACAGATTATACAGTCACCACTAGAGGGAGCTCACTACATACAGATTATAAAGTCACCACTAGGGGGAGCTCACTACATAAAGATTATACAGTCACCACTAGGGGGAGCTCACTACATACAGATTATACAGTCACCACTAGGAGGAGCTCACTACATACAGATTATACAGTCACCACTAGGGGGAGCTCACTACATACAGATTATACAGTCACCACTAGAGGGAGCTCACTACATACAGATTATACAGTCACCACTAGGAGGAGCTCACTACATACAGATTATACAGTCACCACTAGAGGGAGCTCACTATATACAGATTATACAGTCACCACTAGGGGGAGCTCACTACATACAGATTATACAGTCACCACTAGGGGGAGCTCACTACATACACATTATACAGTCACCACTAGGGGGAACTCACTACATACAGATTATACAGTCACCACTAGAGGGCGCTCACTACATACAGATTATACAGTCACCTCTAGAGGGAGCTCACTACATACAGATTATACAGTTACCACTAGAGGGAGATCACTACATACAGATTATACAGACACCACTAGGGGGAGCTCACTACATACAGATTATACAGTCACCACTAGAGAGAGCTCACTACATACAGATTATACAGTCACCACTAGAGGGAGCTCATTACATACACATTATACAGTCACCACTAGGGGGAGCTCACTACATACAGATTATACAGTCACCACTAGAGGGAGATCACTACATACAGATTATACAGTCACCACTAGAGGGAGATCACTACATACACATTATACAGTCACCACTAGGGGGAGCTCACTACATACAGATTATACAGTCACCACTAGAGGCAGATCACTACATACAGATTATGCAGTCACCACTAGAGGGAACTCACTACATACAGATTATACAGTCACCACTAGAGGGGAACTCACTACATACATATTATACAGTCACCACTAGAGGGAACTCACTACATACAGATTATACAGTCACCACTAGAGGGAGCTCACTACATACAGATTATACAGTCACCACTAGCAGGAGCTCACTACATACAGATTATACAGTCACCACTAGAGGGAGCTCACTACATACAGATTATACAGCCATCACTAGGAGGAGCTCACTACATACAGGTTATACAATCACCACTAGAGGGAGCTCACTACATACAGATTATACAGTCACCACTAGGGGGAGCGCACTACATACAGATTATACAGTCACCACTAGGGGGAGCTCACTACATACAGATTATACAGTCACCACTAGGGGGAGCTCACTACATACAGATTATACAGTCACCACTAGGGGGAGCTCACTACATACAGATTATACAGTCACCACTAGAGGGAGCTCACTACATACAGATTATACAGCCACCACTAGAGGGAGCTCACTACATACAGATTATACAGTCACCACTAGCAGGAGCTCACTACATACAGATTATACAGTCACCACTAGAGGGAGCTCACTACATACAGATTATACAGCCATCACTAGGAGGAGCTCACTACATACAGGTTATACAATCACCACTAGAGGGAGCTCACTACATACAGATTATACAGTCACCACTAGGGGGAGCGCACTACATACAGATTATACAGTCACCACTAGGGGGAGCTCACTACATACAGATTATACAGTCACCACTAGGGGGAGCTCACTACATACAGATTATACAGTCACCACTAGGGGGAGCTCACTACATACAGATTATACAGTCACCACTAGAGGGAGCTCACTACATACAGATTATACAGCCACCACTAGAGGGAGCTCACTACATACAGATTATACAGCCACCACTAGAGGGAGCTCACTACATAGGTATTATACAGTCACCACTAGAGGGAGCTCACTACATACAGATTATACAGTCACCACTAGGGGGAGCTCACTACATACAGATTATACAGTCACCACTAGAGGGAGCTCACTACATACAGATTATACAGTCACCATTCTTGCTCTCTATGCTTATCTATCCTTGCTCTCTATTTCTACTCACTCCTCCTCCCTTTCTATTTCCACACATCCCTCCCTGCTCTCTTCTTATGCTCATCTATTCTCACTCTCTTATCTGTGTCACCGATCTATAATATCAAGTTTCATTCCTTTCCTCCTCTTCTCTTTGCCCCCGTCACCCTCATCATCTCAGACTCTGGACTTGACCATTTTCCTGCTGCAGCGCAGAGTTTTACAGGTGACAGGAGAGACGACTCCTCTGAATGAGAGATATTACACAGAATAACCCTGCGTGTTCTCACATTGTCACCTTCCTCTGGTTTCTGCAGTTAGTGGAGCGCCTCATTCTCTGGAAATTACATCTTATCTGAGAAATATTCTACAAAAATAATCTGCCTATGTGAGAGCTATTAGATTTCTAGAGGATGTCACCTGCAGTCCTATGTAACACCACAAATAACACATGGTGATAACTCTCTGAGTACAGATAATGTAGCAGATGTCACCTGCAGTCCTATGTAACACCACAGATAACACAGTGATAACTCTCTGAGTACAGATAATGTAGTAGATGTCACCTGCAGTCCTATGTAACACCACAGATAACACATGGTGAGAACTCTCTGAGTACTGATAATGTAGTAGATGTCACCTGCAGTCCTATGTAACACCACAGATAACACAGTGATAACTCTCTGAGTACAGATAATGTAGTAGATGTCACCTGCAGTCCTATGTAACACCACAGATAACACAGTGATAACTCTCTGAGTACAGGTAATGTAGTAGATGTCACCTGCAGTCCTATGTAACACCACAGATAACACACAGTGATAACTCTCTGAGTACAGATAATGTAGTTGGTGTCACCGGCAGTCCTATGTAACACCACAGATAACACAGTGATAACTCTCTGAGTACAGATAATGTAGTAGATGTCACCTGCAGTCCTATGTAACCCCACAGATAACACAGTGATAACTCTCTGAGTACAGATAATGTAGTAGATGTCACCTGCAGTCCTATGTAACACCACAGATAACACAGTGATAACTCTCTGAGTACAGATAATGTAGTAGGTGTCACCTGCAGTCCTATGTAACACCACAGATAACACAGTGATAACTCTCTGAGTACAGATAATGTAGTAGTGTCACCTGCAGTCCTATGTAACACCACAGATAACACAGTGATAACTCTCTGAGTACAGATAATGTAGTAGGTGTCACCTGCAGTCCTATGTAACATCACAGATAACACAGTGATAACTCTCTGAGTACAGATAATGTAGTAGATGTCACCTGCAGTCCTATGTAACACCACAGATAACACAGTGATAACTCTCTGAGTACAGATAATGTAGTAGATGTCACCTGCAGTCCTATGTAACACCACAGATAACACAGTGATAACTCTCTGAGTACAGATAATGTAGTAGATGTCACCTGCAGTCCTATGTAACACCACAGATAACACAGTGATAACTCTCTGAGCACAGATAATGTAGTTGATGTCAACTGCAGTCCTATGTAACACCACAGATAACACAGTGATAACTCTCTGAGCACAGATAATGTAGTAGGTGTCACCTGCAGTCCTATGTAACATCACAGATAACACAGTGATAACTCTCTGAGTACAGATAATGTAGTAGATGTCACCTGCAGTCCTATGTAACACCACAGATAACACAGTGATAACTCTCTGAGTACAGATAATGTAGTAGATGTCACCTGCAGTCCTATGTAACACCACAGATAACACAGTGATAACTCTCTGAGTACAGATAATGTAGTAGATGACACCTGCAGTCCTATGTAACCCCACAGATAACACAGTGATAACTCTCTGAGTACAGATAATGTAGTAGATGTCACCTGCAGTCCTATGTAACACCACAGATAACACAGTGATAACTCTCTGAGTACAGATAATGTAGTAGATGTCACCTGCAGTCCTATGTAACACTACAGATAATACACAGTGATAACTTTCTGAGTACAGATACAGTCCTATGTAACACCACTAGAGATGGGCGAATCAGTTCGTACCAAGCCGGGTCCAACCTGAATATTCAAAATTTTTCAGTTTTTTACGAAACCAAAAAAAAATGGAGATTTGTCTCGGACAAACTAAAATGGCCACCGCATTATACTCTGATATCCCTTCAGACTCCAGAGTATAATAGGTGGAGGCCCAGGGGAGATGAGAAGAGGTAAGGGAAAGTGAGTATGAATGTTTGTTTTTTTTAAGACCTCCGATGGAGTCCTGACAGTATCATAGACTACGTTTTATAGGTATATAGTCCTAGGAGCCCTGACAGTGTCACACACTATGTATTATAGATATATAGTCCTAGGAGTCCTGACAGTGTCATACACTATGTATTATAGATATATAGTCCTAGGAGCCCTGACAGTGTCATACACTATGTATTATAGATATATAGTCCTAGGAGCCCTGACAGTGTCATACACTATGTATTATAGATATATAGTCCTAGGAGCCCTGACAGTGTCATACACTATGTATTATACATATATAGTTCTAGGAGTCCTGACAGTGTCATACACTATGTATTATAGATATATAGTCCTAGGAGTCCTGACAGTGTCATACACTATGTATTATAGATATATAGTCCTAGTAGGCCTGACAGTGTCATACACTATGTATTATAGATATATAGTCCTAGGAGCCCTGACAGTGTCATACACTATGTATTATAGATATATAGTCCTAGGAGCCCTGACAGTGTCATACAATATGTATTATAGATATATAGTCCTAGGAGTCCTGACAGTGTCATACGCTATGTATTATAGATATATAGTCCTAGGAGCCCTGACAGTGTCATACAATATGTATTATAGATATATAGTCCTAGGAGCCCTGACAGTGTCATACAATATGTATTATAGATATATAGTCCTAGGAGCCCTGACATTGTCGTACACTATGTTTTATAGATATATAGTCCTAGGAGTCCTGACAGTGTCATACACTATGTTTTATAGATATATACTCCTAGGAGTCCTGACAGTGTCATACACTATGTATTATAGATATATAGTCCTAGGAGCCCTGACAGTGTCATACAATATGTATTATAGATATATAGTCCTAGGAGCCCTGACAGTGTCATACAATATGTATTATAGATATATAGTCCTAGGAGCCCTGACAGTGTCATACAATATGTATTATAGATATATATTCCTAGGGCCCCCGACATTGTCGTACACTATGTTTTTTAGATATATAGTCCTAGGAGTCCTGACAGTGTCGTACACTATGTATTATAGATATATAGTCCTAGGAGCCCTGACAGTGTCATACACTATGTATTATAGATATATAGTCCTAGGTGCCCTGACAGTGTCATACACTATGTATTATAGATATATAGTCCTAGGAGTCCTGACAGTGTCATACACTATGTATTATAGATATATAGTCCTAGGAGTCCTGACAGTGTCATACACTATGTTTTATAGATATATAGTCCTAGGAGTCCTGACAGTGTCGTACACTATGTATTATAGATATATAGTCCTAGGAGCCCTGACAGTGTCATACACTATTATTTATAGATATATAGTGCTAGGAGCCCTGACAGTGTCATACACTATATTTTAAGACAATTTAAAGTATGGTTCGTACTGAAACAAATTAGGAACCTGAGCCGATCAAACCCAAAACAAGTCCCATCTGACCCCAAAATTTTTACAAAATTTGTTGGGATACTATACTGTGTGGAGGGGCTGCTATGGGACATTATACCATGTGAATGGGCTACTATAGATCATTATACTGTGTGGAGGAGCTGCTATGGGACATTATACTGTGTGAAAGGGCCATTATGGATTATTATACAGTGTGGAGGGGCCACTATGGGGGGCTCCTGGGCATGTACATTTACCACTAATTGAGGGCTGTACATGGACTTTCATTGCTTCTAATGGAAAAGTACAGGGAAATATCAGTAAACGCATGTATCCAGATTAATCTGGTGGCAGCACTTCTGTGTTATGGTTTGTGGTATATGCCTTTAGTATAGGGGTCATCAGCCTTACAATTATTGCTTGGCACGCCAAACAAAAAAGGTTACCTACGCCTGGTCTATATGATGGTATTATCGTGATACTATATGGATTTATTATCTTGCCACTAAATGTTGGAATTATTCTGGCACTATATGATGGTATTATCTTTAGGGGTTAAAGAGGTTTTCTGTGGGTGTTGCATAAATTACTAATTGCTCGCTGGTTATGTCTTCAATGTTCCAATGCCGCCATCTAGTCTTCCACCCAGTGTTTGATGGATATGCAAATAAGCCTGCAAGTGCGCTGGGGGCGGATCAGATTTAGCGGATTCCCATGAGGAGCCAGTGGTGGACATAGTAGATAGATAAATGGACCCATATGGATGATCCCTATTTCTGCTGAGGGAAAGCTCAGTGTAGACTCAGTTCTCTGTCATGATATACATGATGGAAGATCTGTAGAGCCCACCAGTCCCCTAGGATCTACTAGTACAGGGGTCTTGAACTGCTGAGAAACTACAACTCCCAGCATGCTCCATTCACTTCTATGGGAGTTACAAGAATTTCAGAACAAGTGTGCATTATCTTAGCACTACAGAATGGTATTATCTTGGCACTATATGATGGTATTATTCCAGCACTATATGATGGTATTATTCTGGCACTGTATGGTGGTATTATTTTGACACTGTATGATAGTATTATTCTGGCACTATATGATGGTATTGTTCTGGCACTATATGATGGTATTATTCTGGCACTATATGATGGTATTATCTTGGCACTATAGGATGGTATCATCTTGGCACTATATGATGGTATTATCTTGGCACTATATGATGGTATTATTCTGGCACTGTATGGTGGTATTATTCTGGCACTATATGATGGTATTATCTTGGCACTATATGATGGTATTATTCTGGCACTGTATGGTGGTATTATTCTGGCACTATATGATGGTATTATCTTGGCACTATAGGATGGTATCATCTTGGCACTATATGATGGTATTATTCTGGCACTATAGGGTGGTATCATCTTGGCACTATATGATGGTATTATCTTGGCACTATATGATGGTATTATTCTGGCACTATATGATGGTATTATTCTGGCACTATATGATGGTATTTTCTTGGCACTATAGGATGGTATCATCTTGGCACTATATGATGGTATTATCTTGGCACTATATGATGGTATTATTCTGGTACTGTATGGTGGTATTATCTTGGCACTACAGGATGGTATTATTCCAGCAATATATGATGGTATTATTCTGGCACTATAATATTATCTTGGCACTATAGTATTATCTTGGCACTATATGATGGTATTATTCTGGCACTGTATGGTGGTATTATTGTGGCACTATATGATGGAATTATTCCGGCACTATACAATGGTATTATTCTGGCACTATAGGATGGTATTATCTTGGCACTACAGGATGGTATTATCTTGGCACTATATGATGGTATTATTCTGGCACTGTATGGGGGTATTATTTTGGCACTGTATGATGGTATTATTCTGGCACTGTATGATGGCATTATTCTGGCACTATATGTTGGTATTATCTTGGCACTATGTGATAGTAGTATCCTGGTGCTATATGATGGTATTATTCTGGCACTATATGGTGGTATTATCTTGGAACTATATGGTGGTATTATCCTGACACTATATGGCAGCATTAACTTGGCACTATATGGAAGTTTTGGTGGTGTTCCTGACAAAATAGGGCCCCATTTCATGTGGCACTTTGGAGGCTCGTCCTTACTTGCTCTTTTTTCTCGGTTGAATTGCTTTATTAAGTTTGAGGGATCAGTCCCCCGTGTTACTTTCTGGGCCAGAAGATTTGGTGAAGTTGTCTGCACACCTCTACATGTTACACTCCTGCTCTGTAATAACGCCTGATTCGCCATATGTACAGTTAGCTCTGGGACACCGCTGCGTCTGCCGGATCAGTCAGACATGCGTCTTGTCATCATATTTTTAAGAGCAGCGATGACAAGTCCTGACAGTAATCTCTCCATTTATGCCGGAGCCGGCATCATCTAGAATGGCGGCTGCTGATAGCGAAGGTTTTCCCTGACGCACTGCACTTGTGACAAGAGATGAGGAGGATTTTCAGCATAAAAGCAGCTATTGTGAGCGACTGCGAGCCGGCCGTGCCACACTCTGCATACTGATTCCCACTCTCTCCATTTCCTCCCCGTCCCTGCGGCGGCTCATGATGACTCCTTCTCTCTCATGTAAATATATGTATAAGTGAGGATCATCGTGGCTGACGCGCCCTTCCCTCCACTCTCCAGGTGCATCTTGCCTCCAACATGAAAGAGCTTCAAGAACAGGAAGAAACCAGGAGCTGAGGATCTCTAAGATGGCGCTTACATACTGGAGGAGACAGGGTCATTTAAAGGGGCCTTAGTCCTAAAAAGGGGCAAGTCCAGTTTATGAGATTATTTTATGGGGTGTTGTAAGACTCTCAGTACACCTGAGACAAAAGCCACATCTTTGTCCCATCCACAAGTAATCTGGCCCCACCCATGAATAATTTGACCACACCCCCAACCCATTTTGAGAACGATCACCTGGATCCCTAGCTGATACTCATCAGAGTATGTTCATACAGCCGTGCGTTTTAGCCAGTATGGTATGTTATCACTGCCATTCATTGATGGATTCATTCCAGGCAATTCTACAGTGCCCTATATGGTATACTGTGGCACTTGTAGTTTGCCCAATATTTAGTATCAATGTGTGTCTGAATACATCAATGCATCTTTAGGGGTTAAAGAGGTTTTCTGTGGGTGTTGCATAAATTACTAATTGCTCGCTGGTTACGTCTTCAATGTTCTAATGCCGCCATCTAGTCTTCCACCCAGTGTTGGCTGGATATGCAAATAAGCCTGCAAGTGCACTGGGGGCGGATCAGATTTAGTGGATTCCCATGAGGAGCCAATGGAGGACATAGTAGATAGATAAATGGACCCATATGGATGATCCCTATTTCTGCTGAGGGAAAGCTCAGTGTAGACTCAGTTCTCTGTCATGATATACATGATGGAAGATCTGTAGAGCCCACCAGTCCCCTAGGATCTACTAGTACAGGAGTCTCCAACTGCAGAGAAACTACAACTCCCAGCATGCTCCATTCACTTCTATGGGAGTTGCAAGAATTTCAGAACAAGTGTGCATGCTAGGAGTTGTAGTTTCACAACTAGAGGGCTGAAGGTTGCTCCACCAATGAGATTATGTTCCTGGCCTCTATACTCAGGCAGTCGATCACCATTGGGTGGATTTCCCCTTTCAGCACCCATTACTTAACTGTAGAGTGGGTGATAGCCCCAGGTCTGGCCACTTTGCACATTTTTTCCTTGGCTTGGTGTCAGTCTCCATCTCGCTCCTCGTTCTCTGCTGAAGTTCATTAGTATCAGCGCTGATGAGATCGCACAATGCAAATACAATTACATGTTTAGTGAAGGAGTTGAGAGAGAGATGACGGCCGTGATGGCAGCGGCAGCGGAATGAGCAGCGGTACTGACTCCTTCGCCCTCCCGGGGAGACAAGTTCATTCCATTAAAGCAACTGCAAATCTATTAGGTTAATAATAGGCAAGAACATAAGGGGCCTGGAATATAAGGGGCCTAGAATATAAGGGGCCTAGAATATGAGGGGCCTAGAATATAAGGGGCCTAGAATATAAGGGGCCTGGAATATAAGGGGCCTAGAATATAAGGGGCCTAGAATATAAGGGGCCTGGAATATAAGGGGCCTAGAATATAAGGGGCCTAGAATATAAGGGGCCTGGAATATAAGGGGACTAGAATATAAGGGGCCTAGAATATAAGGGGCCTAGAATATGAGGGGCCAAGCATTTAAGGGGCCTAGAATATAAGGGGCCTAGAATATAAGGGGCCTAGAATATGAGGGGCCAAGCATTTAAGGGGCCTAGAATATAAGGGGCCTAGAATATAAGGAGTGTTGCCCTGATTCACTCTCGCCTTGACTACTGTAACTCCTTACTAATCTGTCTTCCCCTTACTAAACTCTCCCCTCTACAATCTATTCTGAATGCGGTGGCCAGGCTCATCTATCAGTCTAGACGCTACAGCGAGGCCTCCGGTCTGTGCCGGTCACTACAGCAAGGCCTCCGGTCTGTGCCGGTCACTACAGCAAGGCCTCCGGTCTGTGCCGGTCACTACATTGGCTGCCTATTCAATACAGAATACAATATAAACTTATCCCCCTCATCCACAAGGCTCTCCATAATGCTGCACCTCCCTACATTTCCTCCTTCATCTCTGTCTATCGCCCAACCCGTGCTCTCCGCTCACTCAATGACCTAAGACTAACATCCTCTATTATCAGAACCTCCCACGCTCGTATACAAGACTTCTCCCGAGTTGCACCACTTCTCTGGAATGTTCTATCCCGGACTATTAGATTAACCCCCAATTTCCACAGCTTCAAGCGTAAACTAAAGACACATCTTATCAGACAGGCCGATCACAACTCCTAATGTAAACCCTTCTGTAGTTAGAATCCCTAAAACGTCCCCTCCTCTGTTCACGCTCCCGCATTACCTCACAGGATATGAGGCCGTATCAGACTAACTTTATACGTCCGGGCACCGTCTGCACGTTACAGGACACGACTGGTGACGGCTCCTACAGCTTTATATATGTGTAATGGCAGTAACCTCTATTACACAATTGTCTGACCATTGTATAAGCAATGCTACCTCCGATGTCACCCCTGCTACCTCCTGTGTCACCCCCTCTACCTCATAGATTGTAAGCTCTTGTGTCACCTCCTCTACCTCATAGATTGTAAGCTCTTGTGTCACCTCTACCTCATAGATTGTAAGCTCTTGTGTCACCTCTACCTCATAGATTGTAAGCTCTTGTGTCACCTCCTCTACCTCATAGATTGTAAGCTCTTGTGTCACCCCCTCTACCTCATAGATTGTAAGCTCTTGTGTCACCTCCTCTACCTCATAGATTGTAAGCTCTTGTGTCACCTCTACCTCATAGATTGTAAGCTCTTGTGTCACCTCCTCTACCTCATAGATTGTAAGCTCTTGTGTCACCTCCTCTACCTCATAGATTGTAAGCTCTTGTGTCACCTCCTCTACCTCATAGATTGTAAGCTCTTGTGTCACCTCCTCTACCTCATAGATTGTAAGCTCTTGTGTCACCTCCTCTACCTCATAGATTGTAAGCTCTTGTGTCACCTCCTCTACCTCATAGATTGTAAGCTCTTGTGTCACCTCTACCTCATAGATTGTAAGCTCTTGTGTCACCTCCTCTACCTCATAGAGTGTAAGCTCTTGTGTCACCTCCTCTACCTCATAGATTGTAAGCTCTTGTGTCACCTCTACCTCATAGATTGTAAGCTCTTGTGTCACCTCTACCTCATAGATTGTAAGCTCTTGTGTCACCCCCTCTACCTCATAGATTGTAAGCTCTTGTGTCACCTCCTCTACCTCATAGATTGTAAGCTCTTGTGTCACCTCTACCTCATAGATTGTAAGCTCTTGTGTCACCTCCTCTACCTCATAGATTGTAAGCTCTTGTGTCACCTCCTCTACCTCATAGATTGTAAGCTCTTGTGTCACCTCCTCTACCTCATAGATTGTAAGCTCTTGTGTCACCTCCTCTACCTCATAGATTGTAAGCTCTTGTGTCACCTCCTCTACCTCATAGATTGTAAGCTCTTGTGTCACCTCTACCTCATAGATTGTAAGCTCTTGTGTCACCTCCTCTACCTCATAGAGTGTAAGCTCTTGTGTCACCTCCTCTACCTCATAGATTGTAAGCTCTTGTGTCACCTCTACCTCATAGATTGTAAGCTCTTGTGTCACCTCTACCTCATAGATTGTAAGCTCTTGTGTCACCCCCTCTACCTCATAGATTGTAAGCTCTTGTGTCACCTCCTCTACCTCATAGATTGTAAGCTCTTGTGTCACCTCCTCTACCTCATAGATTGTAAGCTCTTGTGTCACCTCCTCTACCTCATAGATTGTAAGCTCTTGTGTCACCTCCTCTACCTCATAGATTGTAAGCTCTTGTGTCACCCTCTCTACCTCATAGATTGTAAGCTCTTGTGTCACCTCCTCTACCTCATAGAGTGTAAGCTCTTGTGTCACCTCTACCTCATAGATTGTAAGCTCTTGTGTCACCTCCTCTACCTCATAGATTGTAAGCTCTTGTGTCACCTCCTCTACCTCATAGATTGTAAGCTCTTGTGTCACCTCTACCTCATAGATTGTAAGCTCTTGTGTCACCTCCTCTACCTCATAGATTGTAAGCTCTTGTGTCACCTCCTCTACCTCATAGATTGTAAGCTCTTGTGTCACCTGTACCTCATAGATTGTAAGCTCTTGTGTCACCTCCTCTACCTCATAGATTGTAAGCTCTTGTGTCACCTCCTCTACCTCATAGATTGTAAGCTCTTGTGTCACCTCCTCTACCTCATAGATTGTAAGCTCTTGTGTCACCTCTACCTCATAGATTGTAAGCTCTTGTGTCACCTCTACCTCATAGATTGTAAGCTCTTGTGTCACCCCCTCTACCTCATAGATTGTAAGCTCTTGTGTCACCTCTACCTCATAGATTGTAAGCTCTTGTGTCACCTCCTCTACCTCATAGATTGTAAGCTCTTGTGTCACCTCCTCTACCTCATAGATTGTAAGCTCTTGTGTCACCTCCTCTACCTCATAGATTGTAAGCTCTTGTGTCACCTCCTCTACCTCATAGATTGTAAGTTCTTGTGTCACCTCCTCTACCTCATAGAGTGTAAGCTCTTGTGTCACCTCCTCTACCTCATAGAGTGTAAGCTCTTGTGTCACCTCTACCTCATAGATTGTAAACTCTTGTGTCACCTCCTCTACCTCATAGATTGTAAGCTCTTGTGTAACCTCCTCTACCTCATAGATTGTAAGCTCTTGTGTCACCTCTACCTCATAGATTGTAAGCTCTTGTGTCACCTCCTCTACCTCATAGATTGTAAGCTCTTGTGTCACCTCTACCTCATAGATTGTAAGCTCTTGTGTCACCTCCTCTACCTCATAGATTGTAAGCTCTTGTGTCACCTCTACCTCATAGATTGTAAGCTCTTGTGTCACCCCCTCTACCTCATAGATTGTAAGCTCTTGTGTCACCCCCTCTGCCTCATAGATTGTAAGCTCTTGTGTCACCTCCTCTACCTCATAGATTGTAAGCTCTTGTGTCACCTCTACCTCATAGATTGTAAGCTCTTGTGTCACCTCCTCTACCTCATAGATTGTAAGCTCTTGTGTCACCCCCTCTACCTCATAGATTGTAAGCTCTTGTGTCACCTCCTCTACCTCATAGATTGTAAGCTCTTGTGTCACCTCCTCTACCTCATAGATTGTAAGCTTTTGTGTCACCTCCTCTACCTCATAGATTGTAAGCTCTTGTGTCACCCCCTCTACCTCATAGATTGTAAGCTCTTGTGTCACCTCCTCTACCTCATAGATTGTAAGCTCTTGTGTCACCTCCTCTACTTCATAGATTGTAAGCTCTTGTGTCACCTCTACCTCATAGACTGTAAGCTCTTGTGTCACCTCCTCTACCTCATAGATTGTAAGCTCTTGTGTCACCTCCTCTACCTCATAGATTGTAAGCTCTTGTGTCACCTCCTCTACCTCATAGATTGTAAGCTTTTGTGTCACCTCCTCTACCTCATAGATTGTAAGCTCTTGTGTCACCCCCTCTACCTCATAGATTGTAAGCTCTTGTGTCACCTCTACCTCATAGATTGTAAGCTCTTGTGTCACCTCCTCTACCTCATAGATTGTAAGCTCTTGTGTCACCTCTACCTCATAGATTGTAAGCTCTTGTGTCACCTCTACCTCATAGATTGTAAGCTCTTGTGTCACCTCCTCTACCTCATAGATTGTAAGCTCGTGTGTCACCTCTACCTCATAGATTGTAAGCTCCTGTGTCACCTCTACCTCATAGATTGTAAGCTCTTGTGTCACCTCTACCTCATAGATTGTAAACTCTTGTGTCACCTCCTCTACCTCATAGATTGTAAGCTCTTGTGTCACCTCCTCTACCTCATAGATTGTAAGCTCTTGTGTCACCTCCTCTACCTCATAGATTGTAAGCTCTTGTGTCACCTCTACCTCATAGATTGTAAGCTCTTGTGTCACCTCCTCTACCTCATAGATTGTAAGCTCTTGTGTCACCTCTACCTCATAGATTGTAAGCTCTTGTGTCACCTCCTCTACCTCATAGATTGTAAGCTCGTGTGTCACCTCCTCTACCTCATAGATTGTAAGCTCTTGTGTCACCGCCTCTACCTCATAGATTGTAAGCTCTTGTGTCACCTCCTCTACCTCATAGATTGTAAGCTCTTGTCACCTCTACCTCATAGATTGTAAGCTCCTGTGTCACCTCCTACCTCATAGATTGTAAGCTCTTGTGTCACCTCCTCTACCTCATAGAGTGTAAGCTCTTGTGTCACCTCCTCTACCTCATAGATTGTAAGCTCTTGTGTCACCTCCTCTACCTCATAGATTGTAAGCTGTTGTGTCACCTCCTCTACCTCATAGATTGTAAGCTCTTGTGTCACCTCTACCTCATAGATTGTAAGCTCTTGTGTCACCTCTACCTCATAGATTGTAAGCTCTTGTGTCACCTCTACCTCATAGATTGTAAGCTCTTGTGTCACCTCTACCTCATAGATTGTAAGCTCTTGTGTCACCTCCTCTACCTCATAGATTGTAAGCTCGTGTGTCACCTCCTCTACCTCATAGATTGTAAGCTCTTGTGTCACCTCTACCTCATAGATTGTAAGCTCTTGTGTCACCTCCTCTACCTCATAGATTGTAAGCTCTTGTGTCACCTCTACCTCATAGATTGTAAGCTCTTGTGTCACCTCCTCTACCTCATAGATTGTAAGCTCTTGTGTCACCTCCTCTACCTCATAGATTGTAAGCTCTTGTGTCACCTCCTCTACCTCATAGATTGTAAGCTCTTGCGAGCAGGGCCCTCAGTTCCAGTGTGTGAATTGACTATTTCTCTGTAATGTCTCTTTTTTGTCTGTACTTGAACCCTACAAATTGTACAGCGCTGCAGAATATGTTGGCGCTATACAAATAAAATGTATTATTATTATAAGGTGAAAAAATATAAGGGGTATAGAATACGAGGTACCGAATATATAAAGAGCAGAGAATATAAGGGTCTGAGATTATAAGGGACCTGGAATATGAGGGGCCTAGATGCTGTCTTAGAGGTACAGGTCAACATTGGGTCGCCTAGAGGGATGGAGTAACTAGAATATCTGTACCACACAACTTGTATCTGAGCAGTGACTTCTGGGATAAAAAAACATGTTAGTACAGATGTAGTAAACTTTAACTTGATGCTTGTGCAGCAAGATATCTTATCATAGATAATAGCAAAAGCCATTTAAGATGTCAAGTTAAAAGTTTCTATCAATTGTGTATTCAACTTGTTAAAATGTTTGTCCGAGACCTATAGATAGCAGATAGTGATGACCTACCAATGTGACAGGTGATCAGTATCAGATCCCTTGCGGTCCGACACCTGAACCCTGCACACATCAGCTGTTTACAACAGGTATACGGCCAAAAGTAGCTAGCTCCTATCCAAGTGAATGAGAGAAGAGTTTCAGTTCCCTGGTGCCACCGCTACACTGTACAGCTCCTTACACTGTATACAACTTCCATCTCTGTACCCTGTAGCAGTGATGCCTGAGAACTAAAACTCCTCTACCAAACAACTTGCAACCATAGACCTTGTGTATGAAACAGCTGATCAGTGTGGATTCTGGGTGTTGTTCCTCGCGATCAGTGTCAAGTTAAATGTTGCTACCTCAATAAGCCCTCCAAAGAAGAGGGGCCACGTAGCAAGAATCAAAATTGGTTGAAACCCCCTACCACACCTCAACATAGAACCAAGACCAGTTTTTGCAAAGGACGGGGTTCCTCATATAGGAAATTCTTAGACTGCTGTCGTCTGTGGTAGTACCAGGAATGACCAGAAATATGGAAAATATTTGGACCGCACTCAAAAATATCTGAAAATTACTATTAAGGACTGCTGGGAGTTGTAGCTTTGCACCTACTTGTGGATGGAGATCACTACTCCTAATGTATGAACTGAAACTATACAGTGACACTATAACCCCCATGATCCCTCCTCGGTCAGCTCTGCTGATACATTTCCACTTCACGCATGAATCCTCTGCATCTTCCTAACCAAGATATCAGAGTATTCAGCTCCTCATCAAATGAAGCAGAAATCTCTCAGCAGATCTCTATCTGAGCAGCTAGTGACTGAGCCGCCTCCGGCTGGGAGCTGGTGATTCAGTCTAAACTTAGCTGACATGTTATGCAGTCGGAGCCCCATCCAGAAGAACATTAACTCCTAAAATCCAGGACACAGAGCAACAACTTCCCATCAATGATGAGTTTATGTTATCAGTGAGATACTGAGAGGAGCAGGGCCCTTGGGTCTTGGTCTGGCAGAGATTTTCCCAGCCCTTAAAGGGGTATTGTGATTTATGTAAATGAAGCTTAAGGCCGGGACCCCATGTGGCATAAATGCACGGTTTGCCCGGGGCGTAGATACCACAAAAAAAAATGTGACATTTTACAGTGCCTGCAAAATGGATGTAATTCTAGCAAATCCCATCCACACATTACGGGAAAATACGCGCAGTGGTCAGACTGCGATTTCCAAAACCATTGCGGTTTTGGAAATCACAGCATGTCAATTATACCTACGGAAACGTTGGCAGTTTCCCTATAGGTTTAATGGAAGCAGAAAGTCCACAGAGGGAACCTATGAAGACTTTCTGTGAAAAGTGCGATGCTTTGTCGCCGTAGTTTTTCCCGCAGTGCTTTTTTGCTGCGGCCCACTACGTGGGGCCTTAGGCTAAAGGAGAATTCTGGTTACTTCAAGTTAGTCCCTATACCAAGAATAAGGCATAGCTTGTTGATAGGTCGGGACCTGCACCGATCGTGAGTGTGTGGGTCCGGCTCCCCACCTGAGTGGATCAAGCATGTGCACTGCGTCTATGGGACCACTGGAGATAGTCAAGTCCTCCACTCAGGCTTTCCCACAGAGCAGAGGCGTAGCTAGGGGTTTGGCACAGGGGGGGGCAAACATATCCAAGTGTGCCCCTACCTGGGTATACCGATGTTATCACTATACGGTGACCGTATACTGGCTGTACACAGGGCTCTGCATACAGTTTAAGTAAATACAGTACAGGAAAATGTTGTTACTTACAGGTGACGTCTCTGACTGTAATCTTTCACATTTCTCGTCTTTTCCATCTGGACCGCCGTGACCACTTCTTCCATTCGCAACTTGTCTCTGTAAAGTGTGCAACACAGACATTTTTGGCTCCTCACTTTTCCAGACATGCGACCCACATTTTCCTTGCCTATACAAAGTCCCCATCCTGCTGCTACCCCCAATTATAAAATACATGATATAAAAATCCCCTGTAAACGAATGATACCCCTATATGTATCTTAAATTCACAATGTCCCTTTGTGCCCCTTAATTAATTCCTTCCTTGTGCCCTCTTAAATGGATTGTTTGGTATCAGAATTATTAATGCAAGCAGCAGGCCAGGGTTGTAAATAAAAATGTACTGACACTTACCTGCATCCCCCCCTCTGTCCCTGCCCTGGGCCAGTCATCGCCTTCACTACAGTATTTGTATATGGAGCGGCTGCAGCACTGATGTCAAGTTGACGGGACCGCTGCAGCCAATCACCGCTCTCTACAGTACAGCAGTATATAGTGTTGGGCTGCTGCAGCCAATCACCGCTCTCTACAGTACAGCAGTATATAGTGTTGGGCCGCTGCAGCCAATCACCGCTCTCTACAGTACAGCAGTATATAGTGTTGGGCTGCTGCAGCCAATCACCGCTCTCTACAGTACAGCAGTATATAGTGTTGGGCCACTGCAGTCAGATCACCGCTCTCTACAGTACAGCAGTATATAGTGTTGGGCCGCTGCAGCCAATCACCGCTCTCTACAGTACAGCAGTATATAGTGTTGGGTCGCTGCAGCCAATCACCGCTCTCTACAGTACAGCAGTATATAGTGTTGGGCCGCTGCAGCAATCACCGCTCTCTACAGTACAGCAGTATATAGTGTTGGGCCGCTGCAGCCAATCACCGCTCTCTACAGTACAGCAGTATATAGTGTTGGGCCGCTGCAGCCAATCACCGCTCTCTACAGTACAGCAGTATATAGTGTTGGGCCGCTGCAGCCAATCACCACTCTCTACAGTACAGCAGTATATAGTGTTGGGTCGCTGCAGCCAATCACCGCTCTCTACAGTACAGCAGTATATAGTGTTGGGCCGCTGCAGCCAATCACCGCTCTCTACAGTACAGCAGTATATAGTGTTGGGCCGCTGCAGCCAATCACCGCTCTCTACAGTACAGCAGTATATAGTGTTGGGTCGCTGCAGCCAATCACCGCTCTCTACAGTACAGCAGTATATAGTGTTGGGCCGCTGCAGCCAATCACCGCTCTCTACAGTACAGCAGTATATAGTGTTGGGCCGCTGCAGCCAATCACCGCTCTCTACAGTACAGCAGTATATAGTGTTGGGCCGCTGCAGCCAATCACCGCTCTCTACAGCTACAGCAGTATATAGTGTTGGGCCGCTGCAGCCAATCACCGCTCTCTACAGTACAGCAGTATATAGTGTTGGGTCGCTGCAGCCAATCACCGCTCTCTACAGTACAGCAGTATATAGTGTTGGGCTGCTGCAGCCAATCACCGCTCTCTACAGTACAGCAGTATATAGTGTTGGGCCGCTGCAGCCAATCACCGCTCTCTACAGTACAGCAGTATATAGTGTTGGGCCGCTGCAGCCAATCACCGCTCTCTACAGTACAGCAGTATATAGTGTTGGGCCGCTGCAGCCAATCACCGCTCTCTACAGTACAGCAGTATATAGTGTTGGGCCGCTGCAGCCAATCACCGCTCTCTACAGTACAGCAGTATATAGTGTTGGGCCGCTGCAGCCAATCACCGCTCTCTACAGTACAGCAGTATATAGTGTTGGGCCGCTGCAGCCAATCACCGCTCTCTACAGTACAGCAGTATATAGTGTTGGGCTGCTGCAGCCAATCACCGCTCTCTACAGTACAGCAGTATATAGTGTTGGGCTGCTGCAGCCAATCACCGCTCTCTACAGTACAGCAGTATATAGTGTTGGGCCGCTGCAGCCAATCACCGCTCTCTACAGTACAGCAGTATATAGTGTTGGGCCGCTGCAGCCAATCACCGCTCTCTACAGTACAGCAGTATATAGTGTTGGGCCGCTGCAGCCAATCACCGCTCTCTACAGTACAGCAGTATATAGTGTTGGGCCGCTGCAGCCAATCACCGCTCTCTACAGTACAGCAGTATATAGTGTTGGGCCGCTGCAGCCAATCACCGCTCTCTACAGTACAGCAGTATATAGTGTTGGGCCGCTGCAGCCAATCACCGCTCTCTACAGTACAGCAGTATATAGTGTTGGGCCGCTGCAGCCAATCACCGCTCTCTACAGTACAGCAGTATATAGTGTTGGGCCGCTGCAGCCAATCACCGCTCTCTACAGTACAGCAGTATATAGTGTTGGGCTGCTGCAGCCAATCACCGCTCTCTACAGTACAGCAGTATATAGTGTTGGGCCGCTGCAGCCAATCACCGCTCTCTACAGTACAGCAGTATATAGTGTTGGGCCGCTGCAGCCAATCACCGCTCTCTACAGTACAGCAGTATATAGTGTTGGGCCGCTGCAGCCAATCACCGCTCTCTACAGTACAGCAGTATATAGTGTTGGGCCGCTGCAGCCAATCACCGCTCTCTACAGTACAGCAGTATATAGTGTTGGGCCGCTGCAGCCAATCACCGCTCTCTACAGTACAGCAGTATATAGTGTTGGGCCGCTGCAGCCAATCACCGCTCTCTACAGTACAGCAGTATATAGTGTTGGGCCGCTGCAGCCAATCACCGCTCTCTACAGTACAGCAGTATATAGTGTTGGGCCGCTGCAGCCAATCACCGCTCTACAGTACAGCAGTATATAGTGTTGGGCCGCTGCAGCCAATCACCGCTCTCTACAGTACAGCAGTATATAGTGTTGGGCCGCTGCAGCCAATCACCGCTCTCTACAGTACAGCAGTATATAGTGTTGGGCCGCTGCAGCCAATCACCGCTCTCTACAGTACAGCAGTATATAGTGTTGGGCCGCTGCAGCCAATCACCGCTCTCTACAGTACAGCAGTATATAGTGTTGGGCCGCTGCAGCCAATCACCGCTCTCTACAGTACAGCAGTATATAGTGTTGGGCCGCTGCAGCCAATCACCGCTCTCTACAGTACAGCAGTATATAGTGTTGGGCCGCTGCAGCCAATCACCGCTCTCTACAGTACAGCAGTATATAGTGTTGGGCCGCTGCAGCCAATCACCGCTCTCTACAGTACAGCAGTATATAGTGTTGGGTCGCTGCAGCCAATCACCGCTCTCTACAGTACAGCAGTATATAGTGTTGGGCTGCTGCAGCCAATCACCGCTCTCTACAGTACAGCAGTATATAGTGTTGGGCCGCTGCAGCCAATCACCGCTCTCTACAGTACAGCAGTATATAGTGTTGGGCCGCTGCAGCCAATCACCGCTCTCTACAGTACAGCAGTATATAGTGTTGGGCCGCTGCAGCCAATCACCGCTCTCTACAGTACAGCAGTATATAGTGTTGGGCCGCTGCAGCCAATCACCGCTCTCTACAGTACAGCAGTATATAGTGTTGGGCCGCTGCAGCCAATCACCGCTCTCTACAGTACAGCAGTATATAGTGTTGGGCCGCTGCAGCCAATCACCGCTCTCTACAGTACAGCAGTATATAGTGTTGGGCCGCTGCAGCCAATCACCGCTCTCTACAGTACAGCAGTATATAGTGTTGGGCCGCTGCAGCCAATCACCGCTCTCTACAGTACAGCAGTATATAGTGTTGGGCCGCTGCAGCCAATCACCGCTCTCTACAGTACAGCAGTATATAGTGTTGGGCCGCTGCAGCCAATCACCGCTCTCTACAGTACAGCAGTATATAGTGTTGGGCCGCTGCAGCCAATCACCGCTCTCTACAGTACAGCAGTATATAGTGTTGGGCTGCTGCAGCCAATCACCGCTCTCTACAGTACAGCAGTATATAGTGTTGGGCCGCTGCAGCCAATCACCGCTCTCTACAGTACAGCAGTATATAGTGTTGGGCCGCTGCAGCCAATCACCGCTCTCTACAGTACAGCAGTATATAGTGTTGGGCCGCTGCAGCCAATCACCGCTCTCTACAGTACAGCAGTATATAGTGTTGGGCCGCTGCAGCCAATCACCGCTCTCTACAGTACAGCAGTATATAGTGTTGGGCCGCTGCAGCCAATCACCGCTCTCTACAGTACAGCAGTATATAGTGTTGGGCCGCTGCAGCCAATCACCGCTCTCTACAGTACAGCAGTATATAGTGTTGGGCTGCTGCAGCCAATCACCGCTCTCTACAGTACAGCAGTATATAGTGTTGGGCCGCTGCAGCCAATCACCGCTCTCTACAGTACAGCAGTATATAGTGTTGGGCCGCTGCAGCCAATCACCGCTCTCTACAGTACAGCAGTATATAGTGTTGGGCCGCTGCAGCCAATCACCGCTCTCTACAGTACAGCAGTATATAGTGTTGGGCCGCTGCAGCCAATCACCGCTCTCTACAGTACAGCAGTATATAGTGTTGGGCCGCTGCAGCCAATCACCGCTCTCTACAGTACAGCAGTATATAGTGTTGGGCCGCTGCAGCCAATCACCGCTCTCTCAGTCAGCGTGTTGGGCCGCCGCCCCCATCACCGCTCTCCAGTACAGCAGTATATAGTGTTGGGCTGCTGCAGCCAATCACCGCTCTCTACAGTACAGCAGTATATAGTGTTGGGCCGCTGCAGCCAATCACCGCTCTCTACAGTACAGCAGTATATAGTGTTGGGCCGCTGCAGCCAATCACCGCTCTCTACAGTACAGCAGTATATAGTGTTGGGCCGCTGCAGCCAATCACCGCTCTCTACAGTACAGCAGTATATAGTGTTGGGCCGCTGCAGCCAATCACCGCTCTCTACAGTACAGCAGTATATAGTGTTGGGCCGCTGCAGCCAATCACCGCTCTCTACAGTACAGCAGTATATAGTGTTGGGCCGCTGCAGCCAATCACCGCTCTCTACAGTACAGCAGTATATAGTGTTGGGCCGCTGCAGCCAATCACCGCTCTCTACAGTACAGCAGTATATAGTGTTGGGCCGCTGCAGCCAATCACCGCTCTCTACAGTACAGCAGTATATAGTGTTGGGCCGCTGCAGCCAATCACCGCTCTCTACAGTACAGCAGTATATAGTGTTGGGCCGCTGCAGCCAATCACCGCTCTCTACAGTACAGCAGTATATAGTGTTGGGCCGCTGCAGCCAATCACCGCTCTCTACAGTACAGCAGTATATAGTGTTGGGCCGCTGCAGCCAATCACCGCTCTCTACAGTACAGCAGTATATAGTGTTGGGCCGCTGCAGCCAATCACCGCTCTCTACAGTACAGCAGTATATAGTGTTGGGCCGCTGCAGCCAATCACCGCTCTCTACAGTACAGCAGTATATAGTGTTGGGCCGCTGCAGCCAATCACCGCTCTCTACAGTACAGCAGTATATAGTGTTGGGCCGCTGCAGCCAATCACCGCTCTCTACAGTACAGCAGTATATAGTGTTGGGCCGCTGCAGCCAATCACCGCTCTCTACAGTACAGCAGTATATAGTGTTGGGCCGCTGCAGCCAATCACCGCTCTCTACAGTACAGCAGTATATAGTGTTGGGCCGCTGCAGCCAATCACCGCTCTCTACAGTACAGCAGTATATAGTGTTGGGCTGCTGCAGCCAATCACCGCTCTCTACAGTACAGCAGTATATAGTGTTGGGCCGCTGCAGCCAATCACCGCTCTCTACAGTACAGCAGTATATAGTGTTGGGCCGCTGCAGCCAATCACCGCTCTCTACAGTACAGCAGTATATAGTGTTGGGCCGCTGCAGCCAATCACCGCTCTCTACAGTACAGCAGTATATAGTGTTGGGCCGCTGCAGCCAATCACCGCTCTCTACAGTACAGCAGTATATAGTGTTGGGCCGCTGCAGCCAATCACCGCTCTCTACAGTACAGCAGTATATAGTGTTGGGCCGCTGCAGCCAATCACCGCTCTCTACAGTACAGCAGTATATAGTGTTGGGCCGCTGCAGCCAATCACCGCTCTCTACAGTACAGCAGTATATAGTGTTGGGCCGCTGCAGCCAATCACCGCTCTCTACAGTACAGCAGTATATAGTGTTGGGCCGCTGCAGCCAATCACCGCTCTCTACAGTACAGCAGTATATAGTGTTGGGCCGCTGCAGCCAATCACCGCTCTCTACAGTACAGCAGTATATAGTGTTGGGCCGCTGCAGCCAATCACCGCTCTCTACAGTACAGCAGTATATAGTGTTGGGCCGCTGCAGCCAATCACCGCTCTCTACAGTACAGCAGTATATAGTGTTGGGCCGCTGCAGCCAATCACCGCTCTCTACAGTACAGCAGTATATAGTGTTGGGCCGCTGCAGCCAATCACCGCTCTCTACAGTACAGCAGTATATAGTGTTGGGCCGCTGCAGCCAATCACCGCTCTCTACAGTACAGCAGTATATAGTGTTGGGCCGCTGCAGCCAATCACCGCTCTCTACAGTACAGCAGTATATAGTGTTGGGCCGCTGCAGCCAATCACCGCTCTCTACAGTACAGCAGTATATAGTGTTGGGCCGCTGCAGCCAATCACCGCTCTCTACAGTACAGCAGTATATAGTGTTGGGCCGCTGCAGCCAATCACCGCTCTCTACAGTACAGCAGTATATAGTGTTGGGCCGCTGCAGCCAATCACCGCTCTCTACAGTACAGCAGTATATAGTGTTGGGCTGCTGCAGCCAATCACCGCTCTCTACAGTACAGCAGTATATAGTGTTGGGCCGCTGCAGCCAATCACCGCTCTCTACAGTACAGCAGTATATAGTGTTGGGCCGCTGCAGCCAATCACCGCTCTCTACAGTACAGCAGTATATAGTGTTGGGCCGCTGCAGCCAATCACCGCTCTCTACAGTACAGCAGTATATAGTGTTGGGCCGCTGCAGCCAATCACCGCTCTCTACAGTACAGCAGTATATAGTGTTGGGCCGCTGCAGCCAATCACCGCTCTCTACAGTACAGCAGTATATAGTGTTGGGCTGCTGCAGCCAATCACCGCTCTCTACAGTACAGCAGTATATAGTGTTGGGCTGCTGCAGCCAATCACCGCTCTCTACAGTACAGCAGTATATAGTGTTGGGCCGCTGCAGCCAATCACCGCTCTCTACAGTACAGCAGTATATAGTGTTGGGCCGCTGCAGCCAATCACCGCTCTCTACAGTACAGCAGTATATAGTGTTGGGCCGCTGCAGCCAATCACCGCTCTCTACAGTACAGCAGTATATAGTGTTGGGCCGCTGCAGCCAATCACCGCTCTCTACAGTACAGCAGTATATAGTGTTGGGCCGCTGCAGCCAATCACCGCTCTCTACAGTACAGCAGTATATAGTGTTGGGCCGCTGCAGCCAATCACCGCTCTCTACAGTACAGCAGTATATAGTGTTGGGCCGCTGCAGCCAATCACCGCTCTCTACAGTACAGCAGTATATAGTGTTGGGCTGCTGCAGCCAATCACCGCTCTCTACAGTACAGCAGTATATAGTGTTGGGCCGCTGCAGCCAATCACCGCTCTCTACAGTACAGCAGTATATAGTGTTGGGCCGCTGCAGCCAATCACCGCTCTCTACAGTACAGCAGTATATAGTGTTGGGCCGCTGCAGCCAATCACCGCTCTCTACAGTACAGCAGTATATAGTGTTGGGCCGCTGCAGCCAATCACCGCTCTCTACAGTACAGCAGTATATAGTGTTGGGCCGCTGCAGCCAATCACCGCTCTCTACAGTACAGCAGTATATAGTGTTGGGCCGCTGCAGCCAATCACCGCTCTCTACAGTACAGCAGTATATAGTGTTGGGCCGCTGCAGCCAATCACCGCTCTCTACAGTACAGCAGTATATAGTGTTGGGCCGCTGCAGCCAATCACCGCTCTCTACAGTACAGCAGTATATAGTGTTGGGCCGCTGCAGCCAATCACCGCTCTCTACAGTACAGCAGTATATAGTGTTGGGCCGCTGCAGCCAATCACCGCTCTCTACAGTACAGCAGTATATAGTGTTGGGCCGCTGCAGCCAATCACCGCTCTCTACAGTACAGCAGTATATAGTGTTGGGCCGCTGCAGCCAATCACCGCTCTCTACAGTACAGCAGTATATAGTGTTGGGCCGCTGCAGCCAATCACCGCTCTCTACAGTACAGCAGTATATAGTGTTGGGCTGCTGCAGCCAATCACCGCTCTCTACAGTACAGCAGTATATAGTGTTGGGCCGCTGCAGCCAATCACCGCTCTCTACAGTACAGCAGTATATAGTGTTGGGCCGCTGCAGCCAATCACCGCTCTCTACAGTACAGCAGTATATAGTGTTGGGCCGCTGCAGCCAATCACCGCTCTCTACAGTACAGCAGTATATAGTGTTGGGCCGCTGCAGCCAATCACCGCTCTCTACAGTACAGCAGTATATAGTGTTGGGCCGCTGCAGCCAATCACCGCTCTCTACAGTACAGCAGTATATAGTGTTGGGCCGCTGCAGCCAATCACCGCTCTCTACAGTACAGCAGTATATAGTGTTGGGCCGCTGCAGCCAATCACCGCTCTCTACAGTACAGCAGTATATAGTGTTGGGCTGCTGCAGCCAATCACCGCTCTCTACAGTACAGCAGTATATAGTGTTGGGCCGCTGCAGCCAATCACCGCTCTCTACAGTACAGCAGTATATAGTGTTGGGCCGCTGCAGCCAATCACCGCTCTCTACAGTACAGCAGTATATAGTGTTGGGCCGCTGCAGCCAATCACCGCTCTCTACAGTACAGCAGTATATAGTGTTGGGCCGCTGCAGCCAATCACCGCTCTCTACAGTACAGCAGTATATAGTGTTGGGCTGCTGCAGCCAATCACCGCTCTCTACAGTACAGCAGTATATAGTGTTGGGCTGCTGCAGCCAATCACCGCTCTCTACAGTACAGCAGTATATAGTGTTGGGCCGCTGCAGCCAATCACCGCTCTCTACAGTACAGCAGTATATAGTGTTGGGCCGCTGCAGCCAATCACCGCTCTCTACAGTACAGCAGTATATAGTGTTGGGCCGCTGCAGCCAATCACCGCTCTCTACAGTACAGCAGTATATAGTGTTGGGCCGCTGCAGCCAATCACCGCTCTCTACAGTACAGCAGTATATAGTGTTGGGCCGCTGCAGCCAATCACCGCTCTCTACAGTACAGCAGTATATAGTGTTGGGCCGCTGCAGCCAATCACCGCTCTCTACAGTACAGCAGTATATAGTGTTGGGCCGCTGCAGCCAATCACCGCTCTCTACAGTACAGCAGTATATAGTGTTGGGCCGCTGCAGCCAATCACCGCTCTCTACAGTACAGCAGTATATAGTGTTGGGCCGCTGCAGCCAATCACCGCTCTCTACAGTACAGCAGTATATAGTGTTGGGCCGCTGCAGCCAATCACCGCTCTCTACAGTACAGCAGTATATAGTGTTGGGCCGCTGCAGCCAATCACCGCTCTCTACAGTACAGCAGTATATAGTGTTGGGCCGCTGCAGCCAATCACCGCTCTCTACAGTACAGCAGTATATAGTGTTGGGCCGCTGCAGCCAATCACCGCTCTCTACAGTACAGCAGTATATAGTGTTGGGCCGCTGCAGCCAATCACCGCTCTCTACAGTACAGCAGTATATAGTGTTGGGCCGCTGCAGCCAATCACCGCTCTCTACAGTACAGCAGTATATAGTGTTGGGCCGCTGCAGCCAATCACCGCTCTCTACAGTACAGCAGTATATAGTGTTGGGCCGCTGCAGCCAATCACCGCTCTCTACAGTACAGCAGTATATAGTGTTGGGCCGCTGCAGCCAATCACCGCTCTCTACAGTACAGCAGTATATAGTGTTGGGCCGCTGCAGCCAATCACCGCTCTCTACAGTACAGCAGTATATAGTGTTGGGCCGCTGCAGCCAATCACCGCTCTCTACAGTACAGCAGTATATAGTGTTGGGCCGCTGCAGCCAATCACCGCTCTCTACAGTACAGCAGTATATAGTGTTGGGCCGCTGCAGCCAATCACCGCTCTCTACAGTACAGCAGTATATAGTGTTGGGCCGCTGCAGCCAATCACCGCTCTCTACAGTACAGCAGTATATAGTGTTGGGCCGCTGCAGCAATCACCGCTCTCTACAGTACAGCAGTATATAGTGTTGGGCCGCTGCAGCCAATCACCGCTCTCTACAGTACAGCAGTATATAGTGTTGGGCCGCTGCAGCCAATCACCGCTCTCTACAGTACAGCAGTATATAGTGTTGGGCCGCTGCAGCCAATCACCGCTCTCTACAGTACAGCAGTATATAGTGTTGGGCTGCTGCAGCCAATCACCGCTCTCTACAGTACAGCAGTATATAGTGTTGGGCCGCTGCAGCCAATCACCGCTCTCTACAGTACAGCAGTATATAGTGTTGGGCCGCTGCAGCCAATCACCGCTCTCTACAGTACAGCAGTATATAGTGTTGGGCCGCTGCAGCCAATCACCGCTCTCTACAGTACAGCAGTATATAGTGTTGGGCCGCTGCAGCCAATCACCGCTCTCTACAGTACAGCAGTATATAGTGTTGGGCCGCTGCAGCCAATCACCGCTCTCTACAGTACAGCAGTATATAGTGTTGGGCCGCTGCAGCCAATCACCGCTCTCTACAGTACAGCAGTATATAGTGTTGGGCCGCTGCAGCCAATCACCGCTCTCTACAGTACAGCAGTATATAGTGTTGGGCCGCTGCAGCCAATCACCGCTCTCTACAGTACAGCAGTATATAGTGTTGGGCCGCTGCAGCCAATCACCGCTCTCTACAGTACAGCAGTATATAGTGTTGGGCCGCTGCAGCCAATCACCGCTCTCTACAGTACAGCAGTATATAGTGTTGGGCCGCTGCAGCCAATCACCGCTCTCTACAGTACAGCAGTATATAGTGTTGGGCCGCTGCAGCCAATCACCGCTCTCTACAGTACAGCAGTATATAGTGTTGGGCCGCTGCAGCCAATCACCGCTCTCTACAGTACAGCAGTATATAGTGTTGGGCTGCTGCAGCCAATCACCGCTCTCTACAGTACAGCAGTATATAGTGTTGGGCCGCTGCAGCCAATCACCGCTCTCTACAGTACAGCAGTATATAGTGTTGGGCCGCTGCAGCCAATCACCGCTCTCTACAGTACAGCAGTATATAGTGTTGGGCCGCTGCAGCCAATCACCCGCTCTCCTTTTTTTTTTTGGGCCCCCGCCCCCCCCCCCCTCTACAGTACAGCAGTATATAGTGTTGGGCCGCTGCAGCCAATCACCGCTCTCTACAGTACAGCAGTATATAGTGTTGGGCCGCTGCAGCCAATCACCGCTCTCTACAGTACAGCAGTATATAGTGTTGGGCCGCTGCAGCCAATCACCGCTCTCTACAGTACAGCAGTATATAGTGTTGGGCCGCTGCAGCCAATCACCGCTCTCTACAGTACAGCAGTATATAGTGTTGGGCTGCTGCAGCCAATCACCGCTCTCTACAGTACAGCAGTATATAGTGTTGGGCCGCTGCAGCCAATCACCGCTCTCTACAGTACAGCAGTATATAGTGTTGGGCCGCTGCAGCCAATCACCGCTCTCTACAGTACAGCAGTATATAGTGTTGGGCCGCTGCAGCCAATCACCGCTCTCTACAGTACAGCAGTATATAGTGTTGGGCCGCTGCAGCCAATCACCGCTCTCTACAGTACAGCAGTATATAGTGTTGGGCCGCTGCAGCCAATCACCGCTCTCTACAGTACAGCAGTATATAGTGTTGGGCCGCTGCAGCCAATCACCGCTCTCTACAGTACAGCAGTATATAGTGTTGGGCCGCTGCAGCCAATCACCGCTCTCTACAGTACAGCAGTATATAGTGTTGGGCCGCTGCAGCCAATCACCGCTCTCTACAGTACAGCAGTATATAGTGTTGGGCCGCTGCAGCCAATCACCGCTCTCTACAGTACAGCAGTATATAGTGTTGGGCCGCTGCAGCCAATCACCGCTCTCTACAGTACAGCAGTATATAGTGTTGGGCCGCTGCAGCCAATCACCGCTCTCTACAGTACAGCAGTATATAGTGTTGGGCCGCTGCAGCCAATCACCGCTCTCTACAGTACAGCAGTATATAGTGTTGGGCCGCTGCAGCCAATCACCGCTCTCTACAGTACAGCAGTATATAGTGTTGGGCCGCTGCAGCCAATCACCGCTCTCTACAGTACAGCAGTATATAGTGTTGGGCCGCTGCAGCCAATCACCGCTCTCTACAGTACAGCAGTATATAGTGTTGGGCCGCTGCAGCCAATCACCGCTCTCTACAGTACAGCAGTATATAGTGTTGGGCCGCTGCAGCCAATCACCGCTCTCTACAGTACAGCAGTATATAGTGTTGGGCCGCTGCAGCCAATCACCGCTCTCTACAGTACAGCAGTATATAGTGTTGGGCCGCTGCAGCCAATCACCGCTCTCTACAGTACAGCAGTATATAGTGTTGGGCCGCTGCAGCCAATCACCGCTCTCTACAGTACAGCAGTATATAGTGTTGGGCCGCTGCAGCCAATCACCGCTCTCTACAGTACAGCAGTATATAGTGTTGGGCCGCTGCAGCCAATCACCGCTCTCTACAGTACAGCAGTATATAGTGTTGGGCCGCTGCAGCCAATCACCGCTCTCTACAGTACAGCAGTATATAGTGTTGGGCCGCTGCAGCCAATCACCGCTCTCTACAGTACAGCAGTATATAGTGTTGGGCCGCTGCAGCCAATCACCGCTCTCTACAGTACAGCAGTATATAGTGTTGGGCCGCTGCAGCCAATCACCGCTCTCTACAGTACAGCAGTATATAGTGTTGGGCCGCTGCAGCCAATCACCGCTCTCTACAGTACAGCAGTATATAGTGTTGGGCCGCTGCAGCCAATCACCGCTCTCTACAGTACAGCAGTATATAGTGTTGGGCTGCTGCAGCCAATCACCGCTCTCTACAGTACAGCAGTATATAGTGTTGGGCCGCTGCAGCCAATCACCGCTCTCTACAGTACAGCAGTATATAGTGTTGGGCCGCTGCAGCCAATCACCGCTCTCTACAGTACAGCAGTATATAGTGTTGGGCCGCTGCAGCCAATCACCGCTCTCTACAGTACAGCAGTATATAGTGTTGGGCCGCTGCAGCCAATCACCGCTCTCTACAGTACAGCAGTATATAGTGTTGGGCCGCTGCAGCCAATCACCGCTCTCTACAGTACAGCAGTATATAGTGTTGGGCCGCTGCAGCCAATCACCGCTCTCTACAGTACAGCAGTATATAGTGTTGGGCTGCTGCAGCCAATCACCGCTCTCTACAGTACAGCAGTATATAGTGTTGGGCCGCTGCAGCCAATCACCGCTCTCTACAGTACAGCAGTATATAGTGTTGGGCCGCTGCAGCCAATCACCGCTCTCTACAGTACAGCAGTATATAGTGTTGGGCCGCTGCAGCCAATCACCGCTCTCTACAGTACAGCAGTATATAGTGTTGGGCCGCTGCAGCCAATCACCGCTCTCTACAGTACAGCAGTATATAGTGTTGGGCCGCTGCAGCCAATCACCGCTCTCTACAGTACAGCAGTATATAGTGTTGGGCCGCTGCAGCCAATCACCGCTCTCTACAGTACAGCAGTATATAGTGTTGGGCCGCTGCAGCCAATCACCGCTCTCTACAGTACAGCAGTATATAGTGTTGGGCCGCTGCAGCCAATCACCGCTCTCTACAGTACAGCAGTATATAGTGTTGGGCCGCTGCAGCCAATCACCGCTCTCTACAGTACAGCAGTATATAGTGTTGGGCCGCTGCAGCCAATCACCGCTCTCTACAGTACAGCAGTATATAGTGTTGGGCCGCTGCAGCCAATCACCGCTCTCTACAGTACAGCAGTATATAGTGTTGGGCCGCTGCAGCCAATCACCGCTCTCTACAGTACAGCAGTATATAGTGTTGGGCCGCTGCAGCCAATCACCGCTCTCTACAGTACAGCAGTATATAGTGTTGGGCCGCTGCAGCCAATCACCGCTCTCTACAGTACAGCAGTATATAGTGTTGGGCCGCTGCAGCCAATCACCGCTCTCTACAGTACAGCAGTATATAGTGTTGGGCCGCTGCAGCCAATCACCGCTCTCTACAGTACAGCAGTATATAGTGTTGGGCCGCTGCAGCCAATCACCGCTCTCTACAGTACAGCAGTATATAGTGTTGGGCCGCTGCAGCCAATCACCGCTCTCTACAGTACAGCAGTATATAGTGTTGGGCCGCTGCAGCCAATCACCGCTCTCTACAGTACAGCAGTATATAGTGTTGGGCCGCTGCAGCCAATCACCGCTCTCTACAGTACAGCAGTATATAGTGTTGGGCTGCTGCAGCCAATCACCGCTCTCTACAGTACAGCAGTATATAGTGTTGGGCCGCTGCAGCCAATCACCGCTCTCTACAGTACAGCAGTATATAGTGTTGGGCCGCTGCAGCCAATCACCGCTCTCTACAGTACAGCAGTATATAGTGTTGGGCCGCTGCAGCCAATCACCGCTCTCTACAGTACAGCAGTATATAGTGTTGGGCCGCTGCAGCCAATCACCGCTCTCTACAGTACAGCAGTATATAGTGTTGGGCCGCTGCAGCCAATCACCGCTCTCTACAGTACAGCAGTATATAGTGTTGGGCCGCTGCAGCCAATCACCGCTCTCTACAGTACAGCAGTATATAGTGTTGGGCCGCTGCAGCCAATCACCGCTCTCTACAGTACAGCAGTATATAGTGTTGGGCCGCTGCAGCCAATCACCGCTCTCTACAGTACAGCAGTATATAGTGTTGGGCCGCTGCAGCCAATCACCGCTCTCTACAGTACAGCAGTATATAGTGTTGGGCCGCTGCAGCCAATCACCGCTCTCTACAGTACAGCAGTATATAGTGTTGGGCCGCTGCAGCCAATCACCGCTCTCTACAGTACAGCAGTATATAGTGTTGGGCCGCTGCAGCCAATCACCGCTCTCTACAGTACAGCAGTATATAGTGTTGGGCTGCTGCAGCCAATCACCGCTCTCTACAGTACAGCAGTATATAGTGTTGGGCCGCTGCAGCCAATCACCGCTCTCTACAGTACAGCAGTATATAGTGTTGGGCCGCTGCAGCCAATCACCGCTCTCTACAGTACAGCAGTATATAGTGTTGGGCCGCTGCAGCCAATCACCGCTCTCTACAGTACAGCAGTATATAGTGTTGGGCCGCTGCAGCCAATCACCGCTCTCTACAGTACAGCAGTATATAGTGTTGGGCTGCTGCAGCCAATCACCGCTCTCTACAGTACAGCAGTATATAGTGTTGGGCTGCTGCAGCCAATCACCGCTCTCTACAGTACAGCAGTATATAGTGTTGGGCCGCTGCAGCCAATCACCGCTCTCTACAGTACAGCAGTATATAGTGTTGGGCCGCTGCAGCCAATCACCGCTCTCTACAGTACAGCAGTATATAGTGTTGGGCCGCTGCAGCCAATCACCGCTCTCTACAGTACAGCAGTATATAGTGTTGGGCCGCTGCAGCCAATCACCGCTCTCTACAGTACAGCAGTATATAGTGTTGGGCCGCTGCAGCCAATCACCGCTCTCTACAGTACAGCAGTATATAGTGTTGGGCCGCTGCAGCCAATCACCGCTCTCTACAGTACAGCAGTATATAGTGTTGGGCCGCTGCAGCCAATCACCGCTCTCTACAGTACAGCAGTATATAGTGTTGGGCCGCTGCAGCCAATCACCGCTCTCTACAGTACAGCAGTATATAGTGTTGGGCCGCTGCAGCCAATCACCGCTCTCTACAGTACAGCAGTATATAGTGTTGGGCCGCTGCAGCCAATCACCGCTCTCTACAGTACAGCAGTATATAGTGTTGGGCCGCTGCAGCCAATCACCGCTCTCTACAGTACAGCAGTATATAGTGTTGGGCCGCTGCAGCCAATCACCGCTCTCTACAGTACAGCAGTATATAGTGTTGGGCCGCTGCAGCCAATCACCGCTCTCTACAGTACAGCAGTATATAGTGTTGGGCCGCTGCAGCCAATCACCGCTCTCTACAGTACAGCAGTATATAGTGTTGGGCCGCTGCAGCCAATCACCGCTCTCTACAGTACAGCAGTATATAGTGTTGGGCTGCTGCAGCCAATCACCGCTCTCTACAGTACAGCAGTATATAGTGTTGGGCCGCTGCAGCCAATCACCGCTCTCTACAGTACAGCAGTATATAGTGTTGGGCCGCTGCAGCCAATCACCGCTCTCTACAGTACAGCAGTATATAGTGTTGGGCCGCTGCAGCCAATCACCGCTCTCTACAGTACAGCAGTATATAGTGTTGGGCCGCTGCAGCCAATCACCGCTCTCTACAGTACAGCAGTATATAGTGTTGGGCTGCTGCAGCCAATCACCGCTCTCTACAGTACAGCAGTATATAGTGTTGGGCTGCTGCAGCCAATCACCGCTCTCTACAGTACAGCAGTATATAGTGTTGGGCCGCTGCAGCCAATCACCGCTCTCTACAGTACAGCAGTATATAGTGTTGGGCCGCTGCAGCCAATCACCGCTCTCTACAGTACAGCAGTATATAGTGTTGGGCCGCTGCAGCCAATCACCGCTCTCTACAGTACAGCAGTATATAGTGTTGGGCCGCTGCAGCCAATCACCGCTCTCTACAGTACAGCAGTATATAGTGTTGGGCCGCTGCAGCCAATCACCGCTCTCTACAGTACAGCAGTATATAGTGTTGGGCCGCTGCAGCCAATCACCGCTCTCTACAGTACAGCAGTATATAGTGTTGGGCCGCTGCAGCCAATCACCGCTCTCTACAGTACAGCAGTATATAGTGTTGGGCCGCTGCAGCCAATCACCGCTCTCTACAGTACAGCAGTATATAGTGTTGGGCCGCTGCAGCCAATCACCGCTCTCTACAGTACAGCAGTATATAGTGTTGGGCCGCTGCAGCCAATCACCGCTCTCTACAGTACAGCAGTATATAGTGTTGGGCCGCTGCAGCCAATCACCGCTCTCTACAGTACAGCAGTATATAGTGTTGGGCCGCTGCAGCCAATCACCGCTCTCTACAGTACAGCAGTATATAGTGTTGGGCCGCTGCAGCCAATCACCGCTCTCTACAGTACAGCAGTATATAGTGTTGGGCCGCTGCAGCCAATCACCGCTCTCTACAGTACAGCAGTATATAGTGTTGGGCCGCTGCAGCCAATCACCGCTCTCTACAGTACAGCAGTATATAGTGTTGGGCCGCTGCAGCCAATCACCGCTCTCTACAGTACAGCAGTATATAGTGTTGGGCCGCTGCAGCCAATCACCGCTCTCTACAGTACAGCAGTATATAGTGTTGGGCCGCTGCAGCCAATCACCGCTCTCTACAGTACAGCAGTATATAGTGTTGGGCCGCTGCAGCCAATCACCGCTCTCTACAGTACAGCAGTATATAGTGTTGGGCCGCTGCAGCCAATCACCGCTCTCTACAGTACAGCAGTATATAGTGTTGGGCCGCTGCAGCCAATCACCGCTCTCTACAGTACAGCAGTATATAGTGTTGGGCCGCTGCAGCCAATCACCGCTCTCTACAGTACAGCAGTATATAGTGTTGGGCCGCTGCAGCCAATCACCGCTCTCTACAGTACAGCAGTATATAGTGTTGGGCCGCTGCAGCCAATCACCGCTCTCTACAGTACAGCAGTATATAGTGTTGGGCCGCTGCAGCCAATCACCGCTCTCTACAGTACAGCAGTATATAGTGTTGGGCCGCTGCAGCCAATCACCGCTCTCTACAGTACAGCAGTATATAGTGTTGGGCCGCTGCAGCCAATCACCGCTCTCTACAGTACAGCAGTATATAGTGTTGGGCCGCTGCAGCCAATCACCGCTCTCTACAGTACAGCAGTATATAGTGTTGGGCCGCTGCAGCCAATCACCGCTCTCTACAGTACAGCAGTATATAGTGTTGGGCCGCTGCAGCCAATCACCGCTCTCTACAGTACAGCAGTATATAGTGTTGGGCCGCTGCAGCCAATCACCGCTCTCTACAGTACAGCAGTATATAGTGTTGGGCCGCTGCAGCCAATCACCGCTCTCTACAGTACAGCAGTATATAGTGTTGGGCCGCTGCAGCCAATCACCGCTCTCTACAGTACAGCAGTATATAGTGTTGGGCCGCTGCAGCCAATCACCGCTCTCTACAGTACAGCAGTATATAGTGTTGGGCCGCTGCAGCCAATCACCGCTCTCTACAGTACAGCAGTATATAGTGTTGGGCTGCTGCAGCCAATCACCGCTCTCTACAGTACAGCAGTATATAGTGTTGGGCCGCTGCAGCCAATCACCGCTCTCTACAGTACAGCAGTATATAGTGTTGGGCCGCTGCAGCCAATCACCGCTCTCTACAGTACAGCAGTATATAGTGTTGGGCCGCTGCAGCCAATCACCGCTCTCTACAGTACAGCAGTATATAGTGTTGGGCCGCTGCAGCCAATCACCGCTCTCTACAGTACAGCAGTATATAGTGTTGGGCCGCTGCAGCCAATCACCGCTCTCTACAGTACAGCAGTATATAGTGTTGGGCTGCTGCAGCCAATCACCGCTCTCTACAGTACAGCAGTATATAGGCAAATGTTGGGCCGCTGCAGCCAATCACCGCTCTCTACAGTACAGCAGTATATAGTGTTGGGCCGCTGCAGCCAATCACCGCTCTCTACAGTACAGCAGTATATAGTGTTGGGCCGCTGCAGCCAATCACCGCTCTCTACAGTACAGCAGTATATAGTGTTGGGCCGCTGCAGCCAATCACCGCTCTCTACAGTACAGCAGTATATAGTGTTGGGCCGCTGCAGCCAATCACCGCTCTCTACAGTACAGCAGTATATAGTGTTGGGCCGCTGCAGCCAATCACCGCTCTCTACAGTACAGCAGTATATAGGCAGTATATAGTGTTGGGCCGCTGCAGCCAATCACCGCTCTCTACAGTACAGCAGTATATAGTGTTGGGCCGCTGCAGCCAATCACCGCTCTCTACAGTACAGCAGTATATAGTGTTGGGCCGCTGCAGCCAATCACCGCTCTCTACAGTACAGCAGTATATAGTGTTGGGCCGCTGCAGCCAATCACCGCTCTCTACAGTACAGCAGTATATAGTGTTGGGCTGCTGCAGCCAATCACCGCTCTCTACAGTACAGCAGTATATAGTGTTGGGCCGCTGCAGCCAATCACCGCTCTCTACAGTACAGCAGTATATAGTGTTGGGCCGCTGCAGCCAATCACCGCTCTCTACAGTACAGCAGTATATAGTGTTGGGCCGCTGCAGCCAATCACCGCTCTCTACAGTACAGCAGTATATAGTGTTGGGCCGCTGCAGCCAATCACCGCTCTCTACAGTACAGCAGTATATAGTGTTGGGCCGCTGCAGCCAATCACCGCTCTCTACAGTACAGCAGTATATAGTGTTGGGCCGCTGCAGCCAATCACCGCTCTCTACAGTACAGCAGTATATAGTGTTGGGCCGCTGCAGCCAATCACCGCTCTCTACAGTACAGCAGTATATAGTGTTGGGCCGCTGCAGCCAATCACCGCTCTCTACAGTACAGCAGTATATAGTGTTGGGCCGCTGCAGCCAATCACCGCTCTCTACAGTACAGCAGTATATAGTGTTGGGCCGCTGCAGCCAATCACCGCTCTCTACAGTACAGCAGTATATAGTGTTGGGCCGCTGCAGCCAATCACCGCTCTCTACAGTACAGCAGTATATAGTGTTGGGCCGCTGCAGCCAATCACCGCTCTCTACAGTACAGCAGTATATAGTGTTGGGCCGCTGCAGCCAATCACCGCTCTCTACAGTACAGCAGTATATAGTGTTGGGCCGCTGCAGCCAATCACCGCTCTCTACAGTACAGCAGTATATAGTGTTGGGCCGCTGCAGCCAATCACCGCTCTCTACAGTACAGCAGTATATAGTGTTGGGCCGCTGCAGCCAATCACCGCTCTCTACAGTACAGCAGTATATAGTGTTGGGCCGCTGCAGCCAATCACCGCTCTCTACAGTACAGCAGTATATAGTGTTGGGCCGCTGCAGCCAATCACCGCTCTCTACAGTACAGCAGTATATAGTGTTGGGCTGCTGCAGCCAATCACCGCTCTCTACAGTACAGCAGTATATAGTGTTGGGCTGCTGCAGCCAATCACCGCTCTCTACAGTACAGCAGTATATAGTGTTGGGCCGCTGCAGCCAATCACCGCTCTCTACAGTACAGCAGTATATAGTGTTGGGCCGCTGCAGCCAATCACCGCTCTCTACAGTACAGCAGTATATAGTGTTGGGCCGCTGCAGCCAATCACCGCTCTCTACAGTACAGCAGTATATAGTGTTGGGCCGCTGCAGCCAATCACCGCTCTCTACAGTACAGCAGTATATAGTGTTGGGCCGCTGCAGCCAATCACCGCTCTCTACAGTACAGCAGTATATAGTGTTGGGCCGCTGCAGCCAATCACCGCTCTCTACAGTACAGCAGTATATAGTGTTGGGCCGCTGCAGCCAATCACCGCTCTCTACAGTACAGCAGTATATAGTGTTGGGCCGCTGCAGCAATCACCGCTCTCTACAGTACAGCAGTATATAGTGTTGGGCCGCTGCAGCCAATCACCGCTCTCTACAGTACAGCAGTATATAGTGTTGGGCCGCTGCAGCCAATCACCGCTCTCTACAGTACAGCAGTATATAGTGTTGGGCCGCTGCAGCCAATCACCGCTCTCTACAGTACAGCAGTATATAGTGTTGGGCCGCTGCAGCCAATCACCGCTCTCTACAGTACAGCAGTATATAGTGTTGGGCCGCTGCAGCCAATCACCGCTCTCTACAGTACAGCAGTATATAGTGTTGGGCCGCTGCAGCCAATCACCGCTCTCTACAGTACAGCAGTATATAGTGTTGGGCCGCTGCAGCCAATCACCGCTCTCTACAGTACAGCAGTATATAGTGTTGGGCCGCTGCAGCCAATCACCGCTCTCTACAGTACAGCAGTATATAGTGTTGGGCCGCTGCAGCCAATCACCGCTCTCTACAGTACAGCAGTATATAGTGTTGGGCCGCTGCAGCCAATCACCGCTCTCTACAGTACAGCAGTATATAGTGTTGGGCCGCTGCAGCCAATCACCGCTCTCTACAGTACAGCAGTATATAGTGTTGGGCCGCTGCAGCCAATCACCGCTCTCTACAGTACAGCAGTATATAGTGTTGGGCCGCTGCAGCCAATCACCGCTCTCTACAGTACAGCAGTATATAGTGTTGGGCCGCTGCAGCCAATCACCGCTCTCTACAGTACAGCAGTATATAGTGTTGGGCCGCTGCAGCCAATCACCGCTCTCTACAGTACAGCAGTATATAGTGTTGGGCCGCTGCAGCCAATCACCGCTCTCTACAGTACAGCAGTATATAGTGTTGGGCCGCTGCAGCCAATCACCGCTCTCTACAGTACAGCAGTATATAGTGTTGGGCCGCTGCAGCCAATCACCGCTCTCTACAGTACAGCAGTATATAGTGTTGGGCCGCTGCAGCCAATCACCGCTCTCTACAGTACAGCAGTATATAGTGTTGGGCCGCTGCAGCCAATCACCGCTCTCTACAGTACAGCAGTATATAGTGTTGGGCTGCTGCAGCCAATCACCGCTCTCTACAGTACAGCAGTATATAGTGTTGGGCCGCTGCAGCCAATCACCGCTCTCTACAGTACAGCAGTATATAGTGTTGGGCCGCTGCAGCCAATCACCGCTCTCTACAGTACAGCAGTATATAGTGTTGGGCCGCTGCAGCCAATCACCGCTCTCTACAGTACAGCAGTATATAGTGTTGGGCCGCTGCAGCCAATCACCGCTCTCTACAGTACAGCAGTATATAGTGTTGGGCCGCTGCAGCCAATCACCGCTCTCTACAGTACAGCAGTATATAGTGTTGGGCCGCTGCAGCCAATCACCGCTCTCTACAGTACAGCAGTATATAGTGTTGGGCCGCTGCAGCCAATCACCGCTCTCTACAGTACAGCAGTATATAGTGTTGGGCCGCTGCAGCCAATCACCGCTCTCTACAGTACAGCAGTATATAGTGTTGGGCCGCTGCAGCCAATCACCGCTCTCTACAGTACAGCAGTATATAGTGTTGGGCCGCTGCAGCCAATCACCGCTCTCTACAGTACAGCAGTATATAGTGTTGGGCCGCTGCAGCCAATCACCGCTCTCTACAGTACAGCAGTATATAGTGTTGGGCCGCTGCAGCCAATCACCGCTCTCTACAGTACAGCAGTATATAGTGTTGGGCCGCTGCAGCCAATCACCGCTCTCTACAGTACAGCAGTATATAGTGTTGGGCCGCTGCAGCCAATCACCGCTCTCTACAGTACAGCAGTATATAGTGTTGGGCCGCTGCAGCCAATCACCGCTCTCTACAGTACAGCAGTATATAGTGTTGGGCCGCTGCAGCCAATCACCGCTCTCTACAGTACAGCAGTATATAGTGTTGGGCCGCTGCAGCCAATCACCGCTCTCTACAGTACAGCAGTATATAGTGTTGGGCCGCTGCAGCCAATCACCGCTCTCTACAGTACAGCAGTATATAGTGTTGGGCCGCTGCAGCCAATCACCGCTCTCTACAGTACAGCAGTATATAGTGTTGGGCCGCTGCAGCCAATCACCGCTCTCTACAGTACAGCAGTATATAGTGTTGGGCCGCTGCAGCCAATCACCGCTCTCTACAGTACAGCAGTATATAGTGTTGGGCCGCTGCAGCCAATCACCGCTCTCTACAGTACAGCAGTATATAGTGTTGGGCCGCTGCAGCCAATCACCGCTCTCTACAGTACAGCAGTATATAGTGTTGGGCCGCTGCAGCCAATCACCGCTCTCTACAGTACAGCAGTATATAGTGTTGGGCCGCTGCAGCCAATCACCGCTCTCTACAGTACAGCAGTATATAGTGTTGGGCCGCTGCAGCCAATCACCGCTCTCTACAGTACAGCAGTATATAGTGTTGGGCCGCTGCAGCCAATCACCGCTCTCTACAGTACAGCAGTATATAGTGTTGGGCTGCTGCAGCCAATCACCGCTCTCTACAGTACAGCAGTATATAGTGTTGGGCCGCTGCAGCCAATCACCGCTCTCTACAGTACAGCAGTATATAGTGTTGGGCCGCTGCAGCCAATCACCGCTCTCTACAGTACAGCAGTATATAGTGTTGGGCCGCTGCAGCCAATCACCGCTCTCTACAGTACAGCAGTATATAGTGTTGGGCCGCTGCAGCCAATCACCGCTCTCTACAGTACAGCAGTATATAGTGTTGGGCTGCTGCAGCCAATCACCGCTCTCTACAGTACAGCAGTATATAGTGTTGGGCTGCTGCAGCCAATCACCGCTCTCTACAGTACAGCAGTATATAGTGTTGGGCCGCTGCAGCCAATCACCGCTCTCTACAGTACAGCAGTATATAGTGTTGGGCCGCTGCAGCCAATCACCGCTCTCTACAGTACAGCAGTATATAGTGTTGGGCCGCTGCAGCCAATCACCGCTCTCTACAGTACAGCAGTATATAGTGTTGGGCCGCTGCAGCCAATCACCGCTCTCTACAGTACAGCAGTATATAGTGTTGGGCCGCTGCAGCCAATCACCGCTCTCTACAGTACAGCAGTATATAGTGTTGGGCCGCTGCAGCCAATCACCGCTCTCTACAGTACAGCAGTATATAGTGTTGGGCTGCTGCAGCCAATCACCGCTCTCTACAGTACAGCAGTATATAGTGTTGGGCCGCTGCAGCCAATCACCGCTCTCTACAGTACAGCAGTATATAGTGTTGGGCCGCTGCAGCCAATCACCGCTCTCTACAGTACAGCAGTATATAGTGTTGGGCCGCTGCAGCCAATCACCGCTCTCTACAGTACAGCAGTATATAGTGTTGGGCCGCTGCAGCCAATCACCGCTCTCTACAGTACAGCAGTATATAGTGTTGGGCCGCTGCAGCCAATCACCGCTCTCTACAGTACAGCAGTATATAGTGTTGGGCCGCTGCAGCCAATCACCGCTCTCTACAGTACAGCAGTATATAGTGTTGGGCCGCTGCAGCCAATCACCGCTCTCTACAGTACAGCAGTATATAGTGTTGGGCCGCTGCAGCCAATCACCGCTCTCTACAGTACAGCAGTATATAGTGTTGGGCCGCTGCAGCCAATCACCGCTCTCTACAGTACAGCAGTATATAGTGTTGGGCCGCTGCAGCCAATCACCGCTCTCTACAGTACAGCAGTATATAGTGTTGGGCCGCTGCAGCCAATCACCGCTCTCTACAGTACAGCAGTATATAGTGTTGGGCCGCTGCAGCCAATCACCGCTCTCTACAGTACAGCAGTATATAGTGTTGGGCCGCTGCAGCCAATCACCGCTCTCTACAGTACAGCAGTATATAGTGTTGGGCCGCTGCAGCCAATCACCGCTCTCTACAGTACAGCAGTATATAGTGTTGGGCCGCTGCAGCCAATCACCGCTCTCTACAGTACAGCAGTATATAGTGTTGGGCCGCTGCAGCCAATCACCGCTCTCTACAGTACAGCAGTATATAGTGTTGGGCCGCTGCAGCCAATCACCGCTCTCTACAGTACAGCAGTATATAGTGTTGGGCCGCTGCAGCCAATCACCGCTCTCTACAGTACAGCAGTATATAGTGTTGGGCCGCTGCAGCCAATCACCGCTCTCTACAGTACAGCAGTATATAGTGTTGGGCCGCTGCAGCAATCACCGCTCTCTACAGTACAGCAGTATATAGTGTTGGGCCGCTGCAGCCAATCACCGCTCTCTACAGTACAGCAGTATATAGTGTTGGGCCGCTGCAGCCAATCACCGCTCTCTACAGTACAGCAGTATATAGTGTTGGGCCGCTGCAGCCAATCACCGCTCTCTACAGTACAGCAGTATATAGTGTTGGGCCGCTGCAGCCAATCACCGCTCTCTACAGTACAGCAGTATATAGTGTTGGGCCGCTGCAGCCAATCACCGCTCTCTACAGTACAGCAGTATATAGTGTTGGGCCGCTGCAGCCAATCACCGCTCTCTACAGTACAGCAGTATATAGTGTTGGGCCGCTGCAGCCAATCACCGCTCTCTACAGTACAGCAGTATATAGTGTTGGGCCGCTGCAGCCAATCACCGCTCTCTACAGTACAGCAGTATATAGTGTTGGGCCGCTGCAGCCAATCACCGCTCTCTACAGTACAGCAGTATATAGTGTTGGGCCGCTGCAGCCAATCACCGCTCTCTACAGTACAGCAGTATATAGTGTTGGGCCGCTGCAGCCAATCACCGCTCTCTACAGTACAGCAGTATATAGTGTTGGGCCGCTGCAGCCAATCACCGCTCTCTACAGTACAGCAGTATATAGTGTTGGGCCGCTGCAGCCAATCACCGCTCTCTACAGTACAGCAGTATATAGTGTTGGGCCGCTGCAGCCAATCACCGCTCTCTACAGTACAGCAGTATATAGTGTTGGGCCGCTGCAGCCAATCACCGCTCTCTACAGTACAGCAGTATATAGTGTTGGGCCGCTGCAGCCAATCACCGCTCTCTACAGTACAGCAGTATATAGTGTTGGGCCGCTGCAGCCAATCACCGCTCTCTACAGTACAGCAGTATATAGTGTTGGGCGCCCCCGCTCTCTACAGTACAGCAGTATATAGTGTTGGGCCGCTGCAGCCAATCACCGCTCTCTACAGTACAGCAGTATATAGTGTTGGGCCGCTGCAGCCAATCACCGCTCTCTACAGTACAGCAGTATATAGTGTTGGGCCGCTGCAGCCAATCACCGCTCTCTACAGTACAGCAGTATATAGTGTTGGGCCGCTGCAGCCAATCACCGCTCTCTACAGTACAGCAGTATATAGTGTTGGGCCGCTGCAGCCAATCACCGCTCTCTACAGTACAGCAGTATATAGTGTTGGGCCGCTGCAGCCAATCACCGCTCTCTACAGTACAGCAGTATATAGTGTTGGGCTGCTGCAGCCAATCACCGCTCTCTACAGTACAGCAGTATATAGTGTTGGGCCGCTGCAGCCAATCACCGCTCTCTACAGTACAGCAGTATATAGTGTTGGGCCGCTGCAGCCAATCACCGCTCTCTACAGTACAGCAGTATATAGTGTTGGGCCGCTGCAGCCAATCACCGCTCTCTACAGTACAGCAGTATATAGTGTTGGGCCGCTGCAGCCAATCACCGCTCTCTACAGTACAGCAGTATATAGTGTTGGGCCGCTGCAGCCAATCACCGCTCTCTACAGTACAGCAGTATATAGTGTTGGGCCGCTGCAGCCAATCACCGCTCTCTACAGTACAGCAGTATATAGTGTTGGGCTGCTGCAGCCAATCACCGCTCTCTACAGTACAGCAGTATATAGTGTTGGGCCGCTGCAGCCAATCACCGCTCTCTACAGTACAGCAGTATATAGTGTTGGGCCGCTGCAGCCAATCACCGCTCTCTACAGTACAGCAGTATATAGTGTTGGGCCGCTGCAGCCAATCACCGCTCTCTACAGTACAGCAGTATATAGTGTTGGGCCGCTGCAGCCAATCACCGCTCTCTACAGTACAGCAGTATATAGTGTTGGGCCGCTGCAGCCAATCACCGCTCTCTACAGTACAGCAGTATATAGTGTTGGGCCGCTGCAGCCAATCACCGCTCTCTACAGTACAGCAGTATATAGTGTTGGGCCGCTGCAGCCAATCACCGCTCTCTACAGTACAGCAGTATATAGTGTTGGGCCGCTGCAGCCAATCACCGCTCTCTACAGTACAGCAGTATATAGTGTTGGGCTGCTGCAGCCAATCACCGCTCTCTACAGTACAGCAGTATATAGTGTTGGGCCGCTGCAGCCAATCACCGCTCTCTACAGTACAGCAGTATATAGTGTTGGGCTGCTGCAGCCAATCACCGCTCTCTACAGTACAGCAGTATATAGTGTTGGGCCGCTGCAGCCAATCACCGCTCTCTACAGTACAGCAGTATATAGTGTTGGGCCGCTGCAGCCAATCACCGCTCTCTACAGTACAGCAGTATATAGTGTTGGGCCGCTGCAGCCAATCACCGCTCTCTACAGTACAGCAGTATATAGTGTTGGGCCGCTGCAGCCAATCACCGCTCTCTACAGTACAGCAGTATATAGTGTTGGGCCGCTGCAGCCAATCACCGCTCTCTACAGTACAGCAGTATATAGTGTTGGGCCGCTGCAGCCAATCACCGCTCTCTACAGTACAGCAGTATATAGTGTTGGGCCGCTGCAGCCAATCACCGCTCTCTACAGTACAGCAGTATATAGTGTTGGGCCGCTGCAGCCAATCACCGCTCTCTACAGTACAGCAGTATATAGTGTTGGGCCGCTGCAGCCAATCACCGCTCTCTACAGTACAGCAGTATATAGTGTTGGGCCGCTGCAGCCAATCACCGCTCTCTACAGTACAGCAGTATATAGTGTTGGGCCGCTGCAGCCAATCACCGCTCTCTACAGTACAGCAGTATATAGTGTTGGGCCGCTGCAGCCAATCACCGCTCTCTACAGTACAGCAGTATATAGTGTTGGGCCGCTGCAGCCAATCACCGCTCTCTACAGTACAGCAGTATATAGTGTTGGGCCGCTGCAGCCAATCACCGCTCTCTACAGTACAGCAGTATATAGTGTTGGGCCGCTGCAGCCAATCACCGCTCTCTACAGTACAGCAGTATATAGTGTTGGGCCGCTGCAGCCAATCACCGCTCTCTACAGTACAGCAGTATATAGTGTTGGGCCGCTGCAGCCAATCACCGCTCTCTACAGTACAGCAGTATATAGTGTTGGGCCGCTGCAGCCAATCACCGCTCTCTACAGTACAGCAGTATATAGTGTTGGGCCGCTGCAGCCAATCACCGCTCTCTACAGTACAGCAGTATATAGTGTTGGGCTGCTGCAGCCAATCACCGCTCTCTACAGTACAGCAGTATATAGTGTTGGGCCGCTGCAGCCAATCACCGCTCTCTACAGTACAGCAGTATATAGTGTTGGGCCGCTGCAGCCAATCACCGCTCTCTACAGTACAGCAGTATATAGTGTTGGGCCGCTGCAGCCAATCACCGCTCTCTACAGTACAGCAGTATATAGTGTTGGGCCGCTGCAGCCAATCACCGCTCTCTACAGTACAGCAGTATATAGTGTTGGGCCGCTGCAGCCAATCACCGCTCTCTACAGTACAGCAGTATATAGTGTTGGGCCGCTGCAGCCAATCACCGCTCTCTACAGTACAGCAGTATATAGTGTTGGGCCGCTGCAGCCAATCACCGCTCTCTACAGTACAGCAGTATATAGTGTTGGGCCGCTGCAGCCAATCACCGCTCTCTACAGTACAGCAGTATATAGTGTTGGGCCGCTGCAGCCAATCACCGCTCTCTACAGTACAGCAGTATATAGTGTTGGGCCGCTGCAGCCAATCACCGCTCTCTACAGTACAGCAGTATATAGTGTTGGGCCGCTGCAGCCAATCACCGCTCTCTACAGTACAGCAGTATATAGTGTTGGGCCGCTGCAGCCAATCACCGCTCTCTACAGTACAGCAGTATATAGTGTTGGGCCGCTGCAGCCAATCACCGCTCTCTACAGTACAGCAGTATATAGTGTTGGGCCGCTGCAGCCAATCACCGCTCTCTACAGTACAGCAGTATATAGTGTTGGGCCGCTGCAGACAATCACCGCTCTCTACAGTACAGCAGTATATAGTGTTGGGCCGCTGCAGCCAATCACCGCTCTCTACAGTACAGCAGTATATAGTGTTGGGCCGCTGCAGCCAATCACCGCTCTCTACAGTACAGCAGTATATAGTGTTGGGCCGCTGCAGCCAATCACCGCTCTCTACAGTACAGCAGTATATAGTGTTGGGCCGCTGCAGCCAATCACCGCTCTCTACAGTACAGCAGTATATAGTGTTGGGCCGCTGCAGCCAATCACCGCTCTCTACAGTACAGCAGTATATAGTGTTGGGCCGCTGCAGCCAATCACCGCTCTCTACAGTACAGCAGTATATAGTGTTGGGCCGCTGCAGCCAATCACCGCTCTCTACAGTACAGCAGTATATAGTGTTGGGCCGCTGCAGCCAATCACCGCTCTCTACAGTACAGCAGTATATAGTGTTGGGCCGCTGCAGCCAATCACCGCTCTCTACAGTACAGCAGTATATAGTGTTGGGCCGCTGCAGCCAATCACCGCTCTCTACAGTACAGCAGTATATAGTGTTGGGCCGCTGCAGCCAATCACCGCTCTCTACAGTACAGCAGTATATAGTGTTGGGCCGCTGCAGCCAATCACCGCTCTCTACAGTACAGCAGTATATAGTGTTGGGCCGCTGCAGCCAATCACCGCTCTCTACAGTACAGCAGTATATAGTGTTGGGCCGCTGCAGCCAATCACCGCTCTCTACAGTACAGCAGTATATAGTGTTGGGCCGCTGCAGCCAATCACCGCTCTCTACAGTACAGCAGTATATAGTGTTGGGCCGCTGCAGCCAATCACCGCTCTCTACAGTACAGCAGTATATAGTGTTGGGCCGCTGCAGCCAATCACCGCTCTCTACAGTACAGCAGTATATAGTGTTGGGCCGCTGCAGCCAATCACCGCTCTCTACAGTACAGCAGTATATAGTGTTGGGCCGCTGCAGCCAATCACCGCTCTCTACAGTACAGCAGTATATAGTGTTGGGCCGCTGCAGCCAATCACCGCTCTCTACAGTACAGCAGTATATAGTGTTGGGCCGCTGCAGCCAATCACCGCTCTCTACAGTACAGCAGTATATAGTGTTGGGCCGCTGCAGCCAATCACCGCTCTCTACAGTACAGCAGTATATAGTGTTGGGCCGCTGCAGCCAATCACCGCTCTCTACAGTACAGCAGTATATAGTGTTGGGCCGCTGCAGCCAATCACCGCTCTCTACAGTACAGCAGTATATAGTGTTGGGCTGCTGCAGCCAATCACCGCTCTCTACAGTACAGCAGTATATAGTGTTGGGCCGCTGCAGCCAATCACCGCTCTCTACAGTACAGCAGTATATAGTGTTGGGCCGCTGCAGCCAATCACCGCTCTCTACAGTACAGCAGTATATAGTGTTGGGCCGCTGCAGCCAATCACCGCTCTCTACAGTACAGCAGTATATAGTGTTGGGCCGCTGCAGCCAATCACCGCTCTCTACAGTACAGCAGTATATAGTGTTGGGCCGCTGCAGCCAATCACCGCTCTCTACAGTACAGCAGTATATAGTGTTGGGCCGCTGCAGCCAATCACCCGCTCTACAGTACAGCAGTATATAGTGTTGGGCCGCTGCAGCCAATCACCGCTCTCTACAGTACAGCAGTATATAGTGTTGGGCCGCTGCAGCCAATCACCGCTCTCTACAGTACAGCAGTATATAGTGTTGGGCCGCTGCAGCCAATCACCGCTCTCTACAGTACAGCAGTATATAGTGTTGGGCCGCTGCAGCCAATCACCGCTCTCTACAGTACAGCAGTATATAGTGTTGGGCCGCTGCAGCCAATCACCGCTCTCTACAGTACAGCAGTATATAGTGTTGGGCCGCTGCAGCCAATCACCGCTCTCTACAGTACAGCAGTATATAGTGTTGGGCCGCTGCAGCCAATCACCGCTCTCTACAGTACAGCAGTATATAGTGTTGGGCCGCTGCAGCCAATCACCGCTCTCTACAGTACAGCAGTATATAGTGTTGGGCCGCTGCAGCCAATCACCGCTCTCTACAGTACAGCAGTATATAGTGTTGGGCCGCTGCAGCCAATCACCGCTCTCTACAGTACAGCAGTATATAGTGTTGGGCCGCTGCAGCCAATCACCGCTCTCTACAGTACAGCAGTATATAGTGTTGGGCCGCTGCAGCCAATCACCGCTCTCTACAGTACAGCAGTATATAGTGTTGGGCCGCTGCAGCCAATCACCGCTCTCTACAGTACAGCAGTATATAGTGTTGGGCTGCTGCAGCCAATCACCGCTCTCTACAGTACAGCAGTATATAGTGTTGGGCCGCTGCAGCCAATCACCGCTCTCTACAGTACAGCAGTATATAGTGTTGGGCCGCTGCAGCCAATCACCGCTCTCTACAGTACAGCAGTATATAGTGTTGGGCCGCTGCAGCCAATCACCGCTCTCTACAGTACAGCAGTATATAGTGTTGGGCCGCTGCAGCCAATCACCGCTCTCTACAGTACAGCAGTATATAGTGTTGGGCCGCTGCAGCCAATCACCGCTCTCTACAGTACAGCAGTATATAGTGTTGGGCCGCTGCAGCCAATCACCGCTCTCTACAGTACAGCAGTATATAGTGTTGGGCCGCTGCAGCCAATCACCGCTCTCTACAGTACAGCAGTATATAGTGTTGGGCCGCTGCAGCCAATCACCGCTCTCTACAGTACAGCAGTATATAGTGTTGGGCCGCTGCAGCCAATCACCGCTCTCTACAGTACAGCAGTATATAGTGTTGGGCCGCTGCAGCCAATCACCGCTCTCTACAGTACAGCAGTATATAGTGTTGGGCCGCTGCAGCCAATCACCGCTCTCTACAGTACAGCAGTATATAGTGTTGGGCCGCTGCAGCCAATCACCGCTCTCTACAGTACAGCAGTATATAGTGTTGGGCTGCTGCAGCCAATCACCGCTCTCTACAGTACAGCAGTATATAGTGTTGGGCCGCTGCAGCCAATCACCGCTCTCTACAGTACAGCAGTATATAGTGTTGGGCCGCTGCAGCCAATCACCGCTCTCTACAGTACAGCAGTATATAGTGTTGGGCCGCTGCAGCCAATCACCGCTCTCTACAGTACAGCAGTATATAGTGTTGGGCCGCTGCAGCCAATCACCGCTCTCTACAGTACAGCAGTATATAGTGTTGGGCCGCTGCAGCCAATCACCGCTCTCTACAGTACAGCAGTATATAGTGTTGGGCCGCTGCAGCCAATCACCGCTCTCTACAGTACAGCAGTATATAGTGTTGGGCCGCTGCAGCCAATCACCGCTCTCTACAGTACAGCAGTATATAGTGTTGGGCCGCTGCAGCCAATCACCGCTCTCTACAGTACAGCAGTATATAGTGTTGGGCCGCTGCAGCCAATCACCGCTCTCTACAGTACAGCAGTATATAGTGTTGGGCCGCTGCAGCCAATCACCGCTCTCTACAGTACAGCAGTATATAGTGTTGGGCCGCTGCAGCCAATCACCGCTCTCTACAGTACAGCAGTATATAGTGTTGGGCCGCTGCAGCCAATCACCGCTCTCTACAGTACAGCAGTATATAGTGTTGGGCCGCTGCAGCCAATCACCGCTCTCTACAGTACAGCAGTATATAGTGTTGGGCCGCTGCAGCCAATCACCGCTCTCTACAGTACAGCAGTATATAGTGTTGGGCCGCTGCAGCCAATCACCGCTCTCTACAGTACAGCAGTATATAGTGTTGGGCCGCTGCAGCCAATCACCGCTCTCTACAGTACAGCAGTATATAGTGTTGGGCCGCTGCAGCCAATCACCGCTCTCTACAGTACAGCAGTATATAGTGTTGGGCCGCTGCAGCCAATCACCGCTCTCTACAGTACAGCAGTATATAGTGTTGGGCCGCTGCAGCCAATCACCGCTCTCTACAGTACAGCAGTATATAGTGTTGGGCCGCTGCAGCCAATCACCGCTCTCTACAGTACAGCAGTATATAGTGTTGGGCCGCTGCAGCCAATCACCGCTCTCTACAGTACAGCAGTATATAGTGTTGGGCCGCTGCAGCCAATCACCGCTCTCTACAGTACAGCAGTATATAGTGTTGGGCCGCTGCAGCCAATCACCGCTCTCTACAGTACAGCAGTATATAGTGTTGGGCCGCTGCAGCCAATCACCGCTCTCTACAGTACAGCAGTATATAGTGTTGGGCCGCTGCAGCCAATCACCGCTCTCTACAGTACAGCAGTATATAGTGTTGGGCCGCTGCAGCCAATCACCGCTCTCTACAGTACAGCAGTATATAGTGTTGGGCCGCTGCAGCCAATCACCGCTCTCTACAGTACAGCAGTATATAGTGTTGGGCCGCTGCAGCCAATCACCGCTCTCTACAGTACAGCAGTATATAGTGTTGGGCCGCTGCAGCCAATCACCGCTCTCTACAGTACAGCAGTATATAGTGTTGGGCCGCTGCAGCCAATCACCGCTCTCTACAGTACAGCAGTATATAGTGTTGGGCTGCGCTGCAGCCAATCACCGCTCTCTACAGTACAGCAGTATATAGTGTTGGGCCGCTGCAGCCAATCACCGCTCTCTACAGTACAGCAGTATATAGTGTTGGGCCGCTGCAGCCAATCACCGCTCTCTACAGTACAGCAGTATATAGTGTTGGGCCGCTGCAGCCAATCACCGCTCTCTACAGTACAGCAGTATATAGTGTTGGGCCGCTGCAGCCAATCACCGCTCTCTACAGTACAGCAGTATATAGTGTTGGGCCGCTGCAGCCAATCACCCCTCTCTACAGTACAGCAGTATATAGTGTTGGGCCGCTGCAGCCAATCACCGCTCTCTACAGTACAGCAGTATATAGTGTTGGGCCGCTGCAGCCAATCACCGCTCTCTACAGTACAGCAGTATATAGTGTTGGGCCGCTGCAGCCAATCACCGCTCTCTACAGTACAGCAGTATATAGTGTTGGGCCGCTGCAGCCAATCACCGCTCTCTACAGTACAGCAGTATATAGTGTTGGGCCGCTGCAGCAATCACCGCTCTCTACAGTACAGCAGTATATAGTGTTGGGCCGCTGCAGCCAATCACCGCTCTCTACAGTACAGCAGTATATAGTGTTGGGCCGCTGCAGCCAATCACCGCTCTCTACAGTACAGCAGTATATAGTGTTGGGCCGCTGCAGCCAATCACCGCTCTCTACAGTACAGCAGTATATAGTGTTGGGCCGCTGCAGCCAATCACCGCTCTCTACAGTACAGCAGTATATAGTGTTGGGCCGCTGCAGCCAATCACCGCTCTCTACAGTACAGCAGTATATAGTGTTGGGCCGCTGCAGCCAATCACCGCTCTCTACAGTACAGCAGTATATAGTGTTGGGCCGCTGCAGCCAATCACCGCTCTCTACAGTACAGCAGTATATAGTGTTGGGCCGCTGCAGCCAATCACCGCTCTCTACAGTACAGCAGTATATAGTGTTGGGCCGCTGCAGCCAATCACCGCTCTCTACAGTACAGCAGTATATAGTGTTGGGCCGCTGCAGCCAATCACCGCTCTCTACAGTACAGCAGTATATAGTGTTGGGCCGCTGCAGCCAATCACCGCTCTCTACAGTACAGCAGTATATAGTGTTGGGCCGCTGCAGCCAATCACCGCTCTCTACAGTACAGCAGTATATAGTGTTGGGCCGCTGCAGCCAATCACCGCTCTCTACAGTACAGCAGTATATAGTGTTGGGCCGCTGCAGCCAATCACCGCTCTCTACAGTACAGCAGTATATAGTGTTGGGCCGCTGCAGCCAATCACCGCTCTCTACAGTACAGCAGTATATAGTGTTGGGCCGCTGCAGCCAATCACCGCTCTCTACAGTACAGCAGTATATAGTGTTGGGCCGCTGCAGCCAATCACCGCTCTCTACAGTACAGCAGTATATAGTGTTGGGCCGCTGCAGCCAATCACCGCTCTCTACAGTACAGCAGTATATAGTGTTGGGCCGCTGCAGCCAATCACCGCTCTCTACAGTACAGCAGTATATAGTGTTGGGCCGCTGCAGCCAATCACCGCTCTCTACAGTACAGCAGTATATAGTGTTGGGCCGCTGCAGCCAATCACCGCTCTCTACAGTACAGCAGTATATAGTGTTGGGCCGCTGCAGCCAATCACCGCTCTCTACAGTACAGCAGTATATAGTGTTGGGCCGCTGCAGCCAATCACCGCTCTCTACAGTACAGCAGTATATAGTGTTGGGCCGCTGCAGCCAATCACCGCTCTCTACAGTACAGCAGTATATAGTGTTGGGCCGCTGCAGCCAATCACCGCTCTCTACAGTACAGCAGTATATAGTGTTGGGCCGCTGCAGCAATCACCGCTCTCTACAGTACAGCAGTATATAGTGTTGGGCCGCTGCAGCCAATCACCGCTCTCTACAGTACAGCAGTATATAGTGTTGGGCCGCTGCAGCCAATCACCGCTCTCTACAGTACAGCAGTATATAGTGTTGGGCCGCTGCAGCCAATCACCGCTCTCTACAGTACAGCAGTATATAGTGTTGGGCCGCTGCAGCCAATCACCGCTCTCTACAGTACAGCAGTATATAGTGTTGGGCCGCTGCAGCCAATCACCGCTCTCTACAGTACAGCAGTATATAGTGTTGGGCCGCTGCAGCCAATCACCGCTCTCTACAGTACAGCAGTATATAGTGTTGGGCCGCTGCAGCCAATCACCGCTCTCTACAGTACAGCAGTATATAGTGTTGGGCCGCTGCAGCCAATCACCGCTCTCTACAGTACAGCAGTATATAGTGTTGGGCCGCTGCAGCCAATCACCGCTCTCTACAGTACAGCAGTATATAGTGTTGGGCCGCTGCAGCAATCACCGCTCTCTACAGTACAGCAGTATATAGTGTTGGGCCGCTGCAGCCAATCACCGCTCTCTACAGTACAGCAGTATATAGTGTTGGGCCGCTGCAGCCAATCACCGCTCTCTACAGTACAGCAGTATATAGTGTTGGGCCGCTGCAGCAATCACCGCTCTCTACAGTACAGCAGTATATAGTGTTGGGCCGCTGCAGCCAATCACCGCTCTCTACAGTACAGCAGTATATAGTGTTGGGCCGCTGCAGCCAATCACCGCTCTCTACAGTACAGCAGTATATAGTGTTGGGCCGCTGCAGCAATCACCGCTCTCTACAGTACAGCAGTATATAGTGTTGGGCCGCTGCAGCCAATCACCGCTCTCTACAGTACAGCAGTATATAGTGTTGGGCTGCTGCAGCCAATCACCGCTCTCTACAGTACAGCAGTATATAGTGTTGGGCCGCTGCAGCCAATCACCGCTCTCTACAGTACAGCAGTATATAGTGTTGGGCCGCTGCAGCCAATCACCGCTCTCTACAGTACAGCAGTATATAGTGTTGGGCCGCTGCAGCCAATCACCGCTCTCTACAGTACAGCAGTATATAGTGTTGGGCCGCTGCAGCCAATCACCGCTCTCTACAGTACAGCAGTATATAGTGTTGGGCCGCTGCAGCCAATCACCGCTCTCTACAGTACAGCAGTATATAGTGTTGGGCTGCTGCAGCCAATCACCGCTCTCTACAGTACAGCAGTATATAGTGTTGGGCCGCTGCAGCCAATCACCGCTCTCTACAGTACAGCAGTATATAGTGTTGGGCCGCTGCAGCAATCACCGCTCTCTACAGTACAGCAGTATATAGTGTTGGGCCGCTGCAGCCAATCACTGCTCTCTACAGTACAGCAGTATATAGTGTTGGGCCGCTGCAGCCAATCACCGCTCTCTACAGTACAGCAGTATATAGTGTTGGGCCGCTGCAGCCAATCACCGCTCTCTACAGTACAGCAGTATATAGTGTTGGGCCGCTGCAGCCAATCACCGCTCTCTACAGTACAGCAGTATATAGTGTTGGGCTGCTGCAGCCAATCACCGCTCTCTACAGTACAGCAGTATATAGTGTTGGGCCGCTGCAGCCAATCACCGCTCTCTACAGTACAGCAGTATATAGTGTTGGGCCGCTGCAGCCAATCACCGCTCTCTACAGTACAGCAGTATATAGTGTTGGGCCGCTGCAGCCAATCACCGCTCTCTACAGTACAGCAGTATATAGTGTTGGGCCGCTGCAGCCAATCACCGCTCTCTACAGTACAGCAGTATATAGTGTTGGGCCGCTGCAGCCAATCACCGCTCTCTACAGTACAGCAGTATATAGTGTTGGGCCGCTGCAGCCAATCACCGCTCTCTACAGTACAGCAGTATATAGTGTTGGGCCGCTGCAGCCAATCACCGCTCTCTACAGTACAGCAGTATATAGTGTTGGGCCGCTGCAGCCAATCACCGCTCTCTACAGTACAGCAGTATATAGTGTTGGGCCGCTGCAGCCAATCACCGCTCTCTACAGTACAGCAGTATATAGTGTTGGGCCGCTGCAGCCAATCACCGCTCTCTACAGTACAGCAGTATATAGTGTTGGGCCGCTGCAGCCAATCACCGCTCTCTACAGTACAGCAGTATATAGTGTTGGGCCGCTGCAGCCAATCACCGCTCTCTACAGTACAGCAGTATATAGTGTTGGGCCGCTGCAGCCAATCACCGCTCTCTACAGTACAGCAGTATATAGTGTTGGGCCGCTGCAGCCAATCACCGCTCTCTACAGTACAGCAGTATATAGTGTTGGGCTGCTGCAGCCAATCACCGCTCTCTACAGTACAGCAGTATATAGTGTTGGGCCGCTGCAGCCAATCACCGCTCTCTACAGTACAGCAGTATATAGTGTTGGGCTGCTGCAGCCAATCACCGCTCTCTACAGTACAGCAGTATATAGTGTTGGGCCGCTGCAGCCAATCACCGCTCTCTACAGTACAGCAGTATATAGTGTTGGGCCGCTGCAGCCAATCACCGCTCTCTACAGTACAGCAGTATATAGTGTTGGGCCGCTGCAGCCAATCACCGCTCTCTACAGTACAGCAGTATATAGTGTTGGGCCGCTGCAGCAATCACCGCTCTCTACAGTACAGCAGTATATAGTGTTGGGCCGCTGCAGCCAATCACCGCTCTCTACAGTACAGCAGTATATAGTGTTGGGCCGCTGCAGCCAATCACCGCTCTCTACAGTACAGCAGTATATAGTGTTGGGCTGCTGCAGCCAATCACCGCTCTCTACAGTACAGCAGTATATAGTGTTGGGCCGCTGCAGCCAATCACCGCTCTCTACAGTACAGCAGTATATAGTGTTGGGCCGCTGCAGCCAATCACCGCTCTCTACAGTACAGCAGTATATAGTGTTGGGCCGCTGCAGCCAATCACCGCTCTCTACAGTACAGCAGTATATAGTGTTGGGCCGCTGCAGCCAATCACCGCTCTCTACAGTACAGCAGTATATAGTGTTGGGCCGCTGCAGCCAATCACCGCTCTCTACAGTACAGCAGTATATAGTGTTGGGCCGCTGCAGCCAATCACCGCTCTCTACAGTACAGCAGTATATAGTGTTGGGCCGCTGCAGCAATCACCGCTCTCTACAGTACAGCAGTATATAGTGTTGGGCCGCTGCAGCCAATCACCGCTCTCTACAGTACAGCAGTATATAGTGTTGGGCCGCTGCAGCCAATCACCGCTCTCTACAGTACAGCAGTATATAGTGTTGGGCCGCTGCAGCCAATCACCGCTCTCTACAGTACAGCAGTATATAGTGTTGGGCCGCTGCAGCCAATCACCGCTCTCTACAGTACAGCAGTATATAGTGTTGGGCCGCTGCAGCCAATCACCGCTCTCTACAGTACAGCAGTATATAGTGTTGGGCCGCTGCAGCCAATCACCGCTCTCTACAGTACAGCAGTATATAGTGTTGGGCCGCTGCAGCCAATCACCGCTCTCTACAGTACAGCAGTATATAGTGTTGGGCCGCTGCAGCCAATCACCGCTCTCTACAGTACAGCAGTATATAGTGTTGGGCTGCTGCAGCCAATCACCGCTCTCTACAGTACAGCAGTATATAGTGTTGGGCCGCTGCAGCCAATCACCGCTCTCTACAGTACAGCAGTATATAGTGTTGGGCCGCTGCAGCCAATCACCGCTCTCTACAGTACAGCAGTATATAGTGTTGGGCTGCTGCAGCCAATCACCGCTCTCTACAGTACAGCAGTATATAGTGTTGGGCCGCTGCAGCCAATCACCGCTCTCTACAGTACAGCAGTATATAGTGTTGGGCCGCTGCAGCCAATCACCGCTCTCTACAGTACAGCAGTATATAGTGTTGGGCTGCTGCAGCCAATCACCGCTCTCTACAGTACAGCAGTATATAGTGTTGGGCCGCTGCAGCCAATCACCGCTCTCTACAGTACAGCAGTATATAGTGTTGGGCTGCTGCAGCCAATCACCGCTCTCTACAGTACAGCAGTATATAGTGTTGGGCCGCTGCAGCCAATCACCGCTCTCTACAGTACAGCAGTATATAGTGTTGGGCCACTGCAGCCAATCACCGCTCTCTACAGTACAGCAGTATATAGTGTTGGGCCGCTGCAGCCAATCACCGCTCTCTACAGTACAGCAGTATATAGTGTTGGGCCGCTGCAGCCAATCACCGCTCTCTACAGTACAGCAGTATATAGTGTTGGGCCGCTGCAGCCAATCACCGCTCTCTACAGTACAGCAGTATATAGTGTTGGGCCGCTGCAGCCAATCACCGCTCTCTACAGTACAGCAGTATATAGTGTTGGGCCGCTGCAGCCAATCACCGCTCTCTACAGTACAGCAGTATATAGTGTTGGGCTGCTGCAGCCAATCACCGCTCTCTACAGTACAGCAGTATATAGTGTTGGGCCGCTGCAGCCAATCACCGCTCTCTACAGTACAGCAGTATATAGTGTTGGGCCGCTGCAGCCAATCACCGCTCTCTACAGTACAGCAGTATATAGTGTTGGGCCGCTGCAGCCAATCACCGCTCTCTACAGTACAGCAGTATATAGTGTTGGGCCGCTGCAGCCAATCACCGCTCTCTACAGTACAGCAGTATATAGTGTTGGGCCGCTGCAGCCAATCACCGCTCTCTACAGTACAGCAGTATATAGTGTTGGGCCGCTGCAGCCAATCACCGCTCTCTACAGTACAGCAGTATATAGTGTTGGGCCGCTGCAGCCAATCACCGCTCTCTACAGTACAGCAGTATATAGTGTTGGGCCGCTGCAGCCAATCACCGCTCTCTACAGTACAGCAGTATATAGTGTTGGGCCGCTGCAGCCAATCACCGCTCTCTACAGTACAGCAGTATATAGTGTTGGGTCGCTGCAGCCAATCACCGCTCTCTACAGTACAGCAGTATATAGTGTTGGGCCGCTGCAGCCAATCACCGCTCTCTACAGTACAGCAGTATATAGTGTTGGGCCGCTGCAGCCAATCACCGCTCTCTACAGTACAGCAGTATATAGTGTTGGGCCGCTGCAGCCAATCACCGCTCTCTACAGTACAGCAGTATATAGTGTTGGGCTGCTGCAGCCAATCACCGCTCTCTACAGTACAGCAGTATATAGTGTTGGGCCGCTGCAGCCAATCACCGCTCTCTACAGTACAGCAGTATATAGTGTTGGGCTGCTGCAGCCAATCACCGCTCTCTACAGTACAGCAGTATATAGTGTTGGGCTGCTGCAGCCAATCACCGCTCTCTACAGTACAGCAGTATATAGTGTTGGGCCGCTGCAGCCAATCACCGCTCTCTACAGTACAGCAGTATATAGTGTTGGGCTGCTGCAGCCAATCACCGCTCTCTACAGTACAGCAGTATATAGTGTTGGGCCGCTGCAGCCAATCACCGCTCTCTACAGTACAGCAGTATATAGTGTTGGGCTGCTGCAGCCAATCACCGCTCTCTACAGTACAGCAGTATATAGTGTTGGGCTGCTGCAGCCAATCACCGCTCTCTACAGTACAGCAGTATATAGTGTTGGGCCGCTGCAGCAATCACCGCTCTCTACAGTACAGCAGTATATAGTGTTGGGCCGCTGCAGCCAATCACCGCTCTCTACAGTACAGCAGTATATAGTGTTGGGCCGCTGCAGCCAATCACCGCTCTCTACAGTACAGCAGTATATAGTGTTGGGCCGCTGCAGCCAATCACCGCTCTCTACAGTACAGCAGTATATAGTGTTGGGCCGCTGCAGCCAATCACCGCTCTCTACAGTACAGCAGTATATAGTGTTGGGCCGCTGCAGCCAATCACCGCTCTCTACAGTACAGCAGTATATAGTGTTGGGCCGCTGCAGCCAATCACCGCTCTCTACAGTACAGCAGTATATAGTGTTGGGCCGCTGCAGCCAATCACCGCTCTCTACAGTACAGCAGTATATAGTGTTGGGCCGCTGCAGCCAATCACCGCTCTCTACAGTACAGCAGTATATAGTGTTGGGCCGCTGCAGCCAATCACCGCTCTCTACAGTACAGCAGTATATAGTGTTGGGCCGCTGCAGCCAATCACCGCTCTCTACAGTACAGCAGTATATAGTGTTGGGCTGCTGCAGCCAATCACCGCTCTCTACAGTACAGCAGTATATAGTGTTGGGCCGCTGCAGCCAATCACCGCTCTCTACAGTACAGCAGTATATAGTGTTGGGCCGCTGCAGCCAATCACTGCTCTCTACAGTACAGCAGTATATAGTGTTGGGCCGCTGCAGCCAATCACCGCTCTCTACAGTACAGCAGTATATAGTGTTGGGTCGCTGCAGCCAATCACCGCTCTCTACAGTACAGCAGTATATAGTGTTGGGCCGCTGCAGCCAATCACCGCTCTCTACAGTACAGCAGTATATAGTGTTGGGCCGCTGCAGCCAATCACCGCTCTCTACAGTACAGCAGTATATAGTGTTGGGCCGCTGCAGCCAATCACCGCTCTCTACAGTACAGCAGTATATAGTGTTGGGCTGCTGCAGCCAATCACCGCTCTCTACAGTACAGCAGTATATAGTGTTGGGCCGCTGCAGCCAATCACCGCTCTCTACAGTACAGCAGTATATAGTGTTGGGCCGCTGCAGCCAATCACCGCTCTCTACAGTACAGCAGTATATAGTGTTGGGCCGCTGCAGCCAATCACCGCTCTCTACAGTACAGCAGTATATAGTGTTGGGCCGCTGCAGCCAATCACCGCTCTCTACAGTACAGCAGTATATAGTGTTGGGCCGCTGCAGCCAATCACCGCTCTCTACAGTACAGCAGTATATAGTGTTGGGCCGCTGCAGCCAATCACCGCTCTCTACAGTACAGCAGTATATAGTGTTGGGCCGCTGCAGCCAATCACCGCTCTCTACAGTACAGCAGTATATAGTGTTGGGCCGCTGCAGCCAATCACCGCTCTCTACAGTACAGCAGTATATAGTGTTGGGCCGCTGCAGCCAATCACCGCTCTCTACAGTACAGCAGTATATAGTGTTGGGCCGCTGCAGCCAATCACCGCTCTCTACAGTACAGCAGTATATAGTGTTGGGCCGCTGCAGCCAATCACCGCTCTCTACAGTACCGCAGTATATAGTGTTGGGCCGCTGCAGCCAATCACCGCTCTCTACAGTACAGCAGTATATAGTGTTGGGCCGCTGCAGCCAATCACCGCTCTCTACAGTACAGCAGTATATAGTGTTGGGCTGCTGCAGCCAATCACCGCTCTCTACAGTACAGCAGTATATAGTGTTGGGCCGCTGCAGCAATCACCGCTCTCACAGTACAGCAGTATATAGTGTTGGGCTGCTGCAGCCAATCACCGCTCTCTACAGTACAGCAGTATATAGTGTTGGGCTGCTGCAGCCAATCACCGCTCTCTACAGTACAGCAGTATATAGTGTTGGGCCGCTGCAGCCAATCACCTCTCTCTACAGTACCGCAGTATATAGTGTTGGGCCGCTGCAGCCAATCACCGCTCTCTACAGTACAGCAGTATATAGTGTTGGGCTGCTGCAGCCAATCACCGCTCTCTACAGTACAGCAGTATATAGTGTTGGGTCGCTGCAGCCAATCACCGCTCTCTACAGTACAGCAGTATATAGTGTTGGGCCGCTGCAGCCAATCACCGCTCTCTACAGTACAGCAGTATATAGTGTTGGGCCGCTGCAGCCAATCACCGCTCTCTACAGTACAGCAGTATATAGTGTTGGGCCGCTGCAGCCAATCACCGCTCTCTACAGTACAGCAGTATATAGTGTTGGGCCGCTGCAGCCAATCACCGCTCTCTACAGTACAGCAGTATATAGTGTTGGGCCGCTGCAGCCAATCACCGCTCTCTACAGTACAGCAGTATATAGTGTTGGGCCGCTGCAGCCAATCACCGCTCTCTACAGTACAGCAGTATATAGTGTTGGGTTGCTGCAGCCAATCACCGCTCTCTACAGTACAGCAGTATATAGTGTTGGGTTGCTGCAGCCAATCACCGCTCTCTACAGTACAGCAGTATATAGTGTTGGGCCGCTGCGGTTACCCTGTTGTGACATCTCGCTGCAGCCTCTCTGTATACAAGCAAAGGTGACCGACAGCCCAGTGTAAATAAAGGGGGAAAAGTGCATTATTACGCTGGCCTGCTGCCTGCTTTAACATTTATGATAGTACAACCCTTTAAATGAATAGTGCCCCTCAATTAATAATACTCCTTTATGCCCCCTTAAATCAATAATGCCCCCTGTGCCCCCCAATTAATAATACTCCTGTATGCCTGCTAATGCCTCAGCTAATAATGCCCCTTAATTAATAGTTCTCCTGTATATTCCCTTAAAGGGGTTGTCCAGGAAATGCAGAACTGGTGCAGGAGGCCGGGGAAGGTGAAATATTAAAAAAAAAAAAAAAACAAAACATACTCTCCTGTCCCAGGCACTTCAGTGTCCCCCCGTTGCTGTCAGGTCCAGCGTCGCCCGGGGGCTTGTTGTGGTGAAAGTCCTTGCTGCACATGGCCTCAGTGGTCACAGGAAAGGACCCGGGATGTCACTCGCATACGTCACTGGTGACCCCCTATTCTATGGTACCACTAGAAAGAAAATAGTAGCTGCGCCCAGGCTGTGTACAGGAGGAGCCCTGCGCACCCCATCACTGCTACATGTACAGGTTATAGAATGGCAGCACTGAAAGCTAATAGCCTTCTGCTGTCATGTATTTCAACTGCATCCGTGTCCTGTGCCGATACAGTTTAAATTTTTGTGTGCACATGCGATGGCCCCGGAGTGGGCCCCACAAAGTCACTGGGCCCGGGGCCGCCGCCCCCCTGCCCCCCGCTAGCTACGCCTCTGCCACAGAGGTAAATGTTCTGGCCATGTATGCACAAATATCTCCAAATATTTGGGGTTACAAGGGACCCCCGTTCTCGTGATCAGTGGGCACCCCAGCAGTCAGTCCCCACCAGTCAGTTACGCCATATTCTGTGAACCTGAAAACTTGTATTAATGAAAAGTTCTGCAATGTTCTAATATACAAATAGGGTAAACTATACAAACGACACCATTTATTTTCTCCAAATGCAGTTTTGACAAATGTCTAGAAAAAGGGACATGGCTAGGAGGGGTTTTATAGCGCGCCAAATAAGAAATGACATGCAACATTTTTCTCTAGAAAATAATGATGTAAATTTATACAAAGTAGCGGAAAGTAGTCCGGAAAAGAAATGTGGGACAAAATTGCTCCAAGTCTATATTGTCATGTGATCTACAGCATTTTGATCCAATTTTCACTGTGACGCTAATCCCCTGTATATTGGGCTGCAAAATGTGCAAAGTATTGTTATAAAGGGTGACATTCTTGTTAAAATGGTTTTCCAAAACTTGAATACTGGTGACCTGCTCTTAGGATAGGCCGTCTGTATGTGAGCTGCAATACCAAGCACATCCTCCATACAATGTGCGGCACTGTCCTAAGGAAAGAACGTCAATATACAAGACCTGGCAAACCACTTTATTACCCAAAGGCTGAAAACCTGTACAGTCTTCTCACATCTGAGGGTTTGTTATATCCAGTCTAAGCAATCCTCTTAGCGCTAAACACTTTAGCAGCACAAATCACTCTGTAGTTTAATAGATTGTTACAATGTATCAGTAAAGTAAAATGTATCAGGCTGGAGTCCAGGCAGTTTACCTAGATGGGATACAGAGGTGAACTACTATATCTGTCAATTGCTTTGTTTCCATTTTTACCATTAAAAAGATCTCTGCTTGCTGTCAGTGAATGAGGACGCTCATATTACATTCAGAGGCAGTGACTCTGTACGGTTACTCTGTATAGTTATCTTCACTCCTATCAGACAAGAAATGAAGATAACTATAGCTAGCGTAGACAATGCTCTGAACAACTTGGACACCAGACTGATACATTATAGCAAACTAACGTTAGGTTCACACTAGCTTTTGAGCACTCCGCCGCTGCATAACATCTGCATAAAATCAGCAGAGAGAAAAGTCCTGCAAAGAGGACTTTTCTCTCCACCGGTTTCCTTACAGAATCGGCGGACACCCAGCGGACTCCATTATAGTCTATGGGGTCTGAGGGTTTCTGCGTGTAACCGCTTTTTAACTGGACAGGGTTTCTGTCTTTCGGGTCCCCATGCAGACCCAAAGAACGGAAATCCGAACGCTAGTGTGAACCTAGCATTAGTCTCCTTGCACATGATCGTAGTCAGTGGACAGGTCCATAAAAACAAAGCATCTGTGTGCCACGCCTATTTTTCATAGACCCATACACTTGAATGAAAGAGGCCCGGACACTGGATCTGTGAAAAGAGACAGCATACGGATTGTTGTGTGCATATGGCTGCATTCACATCTGCACCAGGGTGTCTGCTATTCTTGTTTGTAGGAGGACCAGAACAATAGACACACGGAGATTGATGGACCACATTGACTATAATGTGGTTCATCAGGTGTTCATTGTTTTTTAACTGAAAGCGCTGAACATGCCGGAGTTTTTCAGGCTAAAACCCCACGTTGTGGAAACACAGCTTTTTTTGTTGCAGATTTTGTTACGGTTTTTTAAGCCAAAGCCAGGAGTGGATTGATCAGAAGGAAGAAGTATAAGAGCTTCCCATATATATCCCATTCCTATTGTAGGCATTCTTGGCTTTGGCTCAAAAAAAACGCAACGAAATCTGCAACAAAAAAAAGCTGCGCTTCTGCAACGTGGGGCCTCAGCCGGTTATTTAGGCAAACACTTCGCTGGAATCTCCCAATAGTGACTCCAACGCAGATGCAAATGTAGCCTTACAGAGATTTGTGCAGCTGCTCCTGATGTATTTAGCAGAGCATTGTCTACAGTAGACTAGATACAACAGTTTGCTACAATGTATCAGTCTGAAGTGCAGTCTGTTTAGCTCACAGAGCATTGTCTAAATCGGATACGATTACAGTAATACCTCGTACACTCGCGTTTCCGAATTTGCGAATTCACAGATTCGCGATATTTTTTTGGCAACTAACATATATAGATTTTGCTCTTTTTTCTCAGATCTGTTAAATTTAATAAAAAAAAAACACCTTCGCTATTGGGTAGTAGCGTCCTGTTCGTTACGTACCCGGTAATTAGTTTCATTTTACTGTGAGTGTATAAGAAAAATGAATGAATGTATTAATATACAGTACTGTACAGTATACTTTAGTATACTGTACAGTACTGTAGGGTAAAGTTTATTGATATTTAGGGGTTAAACATTAGAAATCGGCAGTGTAAGCGCTTCTAAGCGCTTGTACCAAACATTCGCGATTCCTCGCGATCCGCGACCCGCTCTGTAACCTAACCTCGCGAATGTACGAGGTATTACTGTATATCACTTTTCAGCTAAGAGCAGGACTAGCTATGTACAAGGTAACAGAACATGGAAGTGAGGTCTATAAGCACTGGGCCCCAGGATGGTGGGTGTGATGACATAAACAGGGTGCCCTCTCTGCTCCTGAAGGAGGTGTGTGGAACCTCATTCTTCCCTTAGAGGGGTTTTGCCATTAATGACAACCCTGTCCACATGATAGGGGATGGATGTCTGACCTCTAGTGATCCAAAAGTCCACCTAACGCTTAATTGTAAATGGAGCATCGGTGAGATTGCACGACTGCTGCTCCATTCACTGCTATGGGGCTACAGGCGCTGCTGGAGATTATAGCCCCAGCACAACCCCTTTAACTCTGCTCCTCATTGTCAGGTTTTACTCAATAGCTAGCTTTGGTGCTGACTTGATAGGACGTGACATCTGCAGCATTGTATAAAATTTTTGAGAATTTCTTATTTTGTCGGCTGAACGCTGCATATCCATCAGACGGATCGTAGTCAATGTACGACGCTTATTATCAATTTTCTCTTATTTCAGGGAAATGTTATTTTCTCCTTCCTCGTGGCCTCGTCTGATGTAATGAGCCGATCGTGTCAACACATTCCAGTCCAGAACATTTCTCTCTAATAGTCTTACCCAGTGGAGGAGACAATAAAACTGTGCAAATAGGCGCTCGCCGCTCCCGCTCCCTCCGCAGCTCCTCGTATATCGCCGTCTCTTTCCTTGGTCACCGTCACAGTAAAATGATTGTTGATTTTTCTTGCCTTAATACTTACATGGAGACGACATAGATAAAACCTGCGCAGCTCGTAGCTGGCAAAGACAATTATTTTACAGCAAATGAGCAGCGAGACGCGTTTCGTTGTGCGAGGGAAATGAATTATTTATGGAAGGATTCTAATGGAAAGAGACGGGAGACGGCGATCTGAGGGGATCTGTATCCTACAAGCCAATACTTCATCAAATGTCTAAACCAACACCACCTAATCATGAAGCCTACTGCAACACATGCTCCATGGCCAACAGTATGTGACACCTGGTCATTTTATCTATACCAGGTACTGATAGGAACATCAAATTTAACATTATAATGACAAAGATATTCAACACAAAGTTGACAGAGAGGAACCGACCTCTCCAAAAAGTCAGGTTGTCACCCTTCTGTCCTGCTAGAGACGCCCAGGTGTTTTACAGTAGCTTCAGAGGATAGTGGCATAGATGTCACTTAACTTCTCAGGTCTCTCTTTCCTGGGGGAGCTCATTCATCGTGTGCACTAATGCGCCAATATATACAGGCAATTCAAAAATAGCAGCGAACCTGTAGACATCTATATCAGATGAGCTGCCTATTATGATGTGCACTGAACTTATATATACCCCTCTAATAATAATAATAATAATAATAGTCCTTTAATAGTCCCACAGTGGGGAAATTCAGTGTGTTACAGCAGCAAAGATAAGATAAGCAGATACAAATACAAATACAACATGTACAGGAATGTTCCAAGGTGAGAGGCATTACATTAATAGCAGACAGACAGGTAGGACGTAGCAGGGGGGGGGGGGGGGGATATAACAGGCAGAGAGATATTTCAGTTCTCTGTATGTAATGATCTCCACTTAGGTCGGTGTTGGTTGTACAGCCTAACCGCGGTGGGGAGGAAAGACTTCCGATAGCGCTCCTTCTCACACCTAGGGTGGAGCAGTCGGTCACTGACAGTACTGCTCAGCGCGATCACAGTCTCATGCATGGGATGGGACTTCTTCTTCTGCATGGAGCTCACCACGGACAGTATCCTTCTGTCACCCACCACCTGCACTGGGTCCAGGGGGCTCCCCAGGACAGAGCTGGCCCTCCTAATCAGCTTGTCAAGTTTATTTCTGTCCCTGGTTGATATACTGCTCCCCCAGCAGGCCACTCCAAAGAAGATGGCTGATGCCACTACCGAGTTGAAGAAAGTCCTAAGAAGTGCCCCCCGGATTCCAAAGGCTCTCAGCTTCCTAAGCAGATAGAGCCTGCTGTGGCCCTTCCTGTACAGGGCCTCCATATGATCTGCCCAGTCCAGCTTATTATTAAGGAGCAGACCCAGGTACTTATAGGTGTTCACAATCTCGATGCCCGTCCCCAGGATGTCCACTGGTTTTGGAGGGCATCTGCCTTTACGGAAGTCCACCACCATCTCCTTGGTCTTCCCCGCGTTAATCTTCAGGTGGTTCCGGTGGCACCAGTCCACAAAAAGCCGGTTCAGTTCTATGTACTCCTTGTCATCATCGTCTGTGATGAGGCCTACTATTGCAGAGTCGTCAGAATACTTCTGTAGGTAGCAGCTGGATGAGTTGCACCTAAAATCAGCAGTGTACAGTGTGAAGAGGAAAGGAGCGAGAACCGTACCCTGACGTGCCCCCGTATTACAGATCACGGTACCTGACACACAGTCTTGGGCTCTCACATATTGAGGTCGATTTGTGAGGTAGTCTAGGATCCAGTTGGAGAGGTGGTGGTCCACTCCAGCAAGGCCCAGCTTGTCTCTCAGTAACCTGGGCTGTATGGTGTTAAAAGCACTGGAGAAATCAAAGAACATTATTCTCACCGTGTTCCCTGGTTTTTCCAGGTGAGACAGAGCCCTGTGCAGAAGGTGGATGATGGCATCATCTACCCCAATGCCCGGTCGATAAGCAAACTGGAGAGGGTCCATAGCGGGGCTCACTAGAGGGCGAAGATGTGTGAGAACCAATCTCTCTAAGATCTTCATCAAGTGGGATGTCAGTGCTACAGGTCTGTAGTCGTTGAGGTCCATAGGGTGAGGTTTCTTTGGAACTGGTACCACACAAGAAGATTTCCATAATTCAGGGACTATTTCCTGCCTCAGGCTCATATTATACATATATGTAATTATACCACACAGCTGGTCCCCACAAGTCTTAATTAGCCTTGCACTGATGTCATCTGGCCCTGCGGCTTTCCTCGCCTTGATCCTCTAGTCCCCCTCCCTAATGTATAGATGGACCCTTCCAGAGGATAACACCAGTATCTATGTTGTCACATCTCACTGATTTCGAATTGGACTGTGCACCCTTATACCACTATACCCAGTACCAAGACCTTCTATAAAGCTACAACAAAGCTAGAACTGAGATGGAACCATTGAGACTAATACAATGACACCAGGTCCCCTCTACCTCCCGAATTTCTGAATTTAGGCTTCATATTTTACTACAGTATGTATACTTTCCTTAGTTCTAGGTGTTCCCCTATATATGGCTCAGCAAGTATGACCCAATTAGGACTTTATCCACAGATGCCCCCTATAAGTGCTTTCAACACTGGTGTTTTTACAAAAAGTAGCTCAACAATAAGAGAGTCCCCATAAGCCCCAGGCTACAAGTGATCCTCCAGAAGGCTATATTCACACACACACACTATAAATCTGATACATATTTTACTACAAGATCCAAAGCAGAAGTCCAGTTCTTGCACTTTTTCTGCCACATAGTCAAAAATCCATGTGGAAGCTTTCTGTTACATAAACCCATTGACATGCATGGGATGGGGATTGTCATCAGATTTGACATCGATTACAGTGCAGAATCTTACCTGAAATCCATGCCAAATCTGTCTTGTGTCTTAGCCCCTGTTACCCTTTATTGTCTCATTTAGGGCTGATGAATTTGCAGGTGTCAAGTGGGGCAGCATATAGCCAGTGGACAGTGAAACACTTTACCATCTGATCGACCAATGAGAGTGGCTCTGTCTTGAAAAGCTTCCCACCAAGAAGATGATGATACCCAACATCGGTGAAACCCTATGAAGATGACAAAAAACATGGCAAAAGAAAGTAATCTAGTAGAAGTATGCTATGAATCTTAGAATGCCATGTAAGGACCACCAGTCCCACCTATAACCAACCACAGCCTAAAGAAACATCTGTTTTGACCCTTTCGGTGGCTTGAAAGCAAATGACCAACTCTATTCCTAATTCTGATCTTTTGTTACAGTGCCAGCAATGTATGGCCACCTGAGGTCCGTTGCCCTGGATTGTCTGATGGTTTCATGGACTTAAATCCCAGTGTTGACCAAACTCTTCAGACAGGATAATTTTCCTCTATGGTCTAAATGGAGCAATTCGTTCAACAAAATGGTCTTTTGTCATCTCCAGTCTCTTAGTCCAACTCTGAGAAGTTCTAACAAGATCATTTGTCTTCATTTTCAAGTCTTGCTGTGTGTCCACTCATTTCCATATCATCGTCTTTCATCATCATCTCTGGCCAATGAATTTCCAAACTTTTGGTGGCTAGTAGACAAGTGGCCAAGTCCAAACTGCTCTTTACTGCTACGTATAGCCACCCATGGTACATTGTCCTGGTGTCTGATGGCCACATAGACCTAAATTGGTCATATTGGACAGTTTTTGATGGCCTTTGGTTGGTCATTCAAGATTTCATCATTGTCATTTGTCAAACCCTGAATCTAACCTCAAGAAGATGTTTTAAGGAGGAGCCGAGGACTTTGTAGGTTTTGGTTATAGGGTTATGGTCCCATGTTTTAACATATAATATAATTATTTGTCAGGAATTCCAAGTCTCATTGTCATTGATCATTCTCTTTGCTCTGTCTTTTCCAACGTCTAACCACTGAACAGACTCAAGACGTTTAGAATGAATTTAGTCTTTATTGCCAGTGACATAACGCTCCTAATGAGGTCATTACAAAAATAAACAAGTCTTCAGTCTAATATGGGGCTAAACAGTCAGCGCATCAATATGAAGAGATCTCTTACTAGGTTAAACCGTAATTAAGTCACATAATCCCTCAAAATATTTACCCTGCGAGCAAACACCCGGCAAACGCCGCTCATCTGGATAATTAATTACAGTAATTAATGCAGGGAAGACAGCTGCTGCTAATACTACTGCTGCCGGATACCCAGCCCATGCCAAAATCTCTGGGGTAAATGACCACGAAGTAACGAAGGAAGCAACAGATGTAATAGGCACCAAAGGGTATACAGGACGACCGTGTGCAGCGCGGAGCGTGGGGCCCATGCCAGCCCGTTGCCTAGGTGACGGCACTACAAGGCCTCATCAGCCGGAGGGCCAGGAAATAATGGCAGTTTTGTGAGATAAAAAATATAGCCCTCTCCGCACTTGTAAAGAACGTTTATGAAATGGAGGCAGGATTATATGCGCCAGTAAAACAGGAGGAGACGACGCACAGGAGGTTGATCCATGCTGGTGGGCGCCATGCTTCACTGGATAAAGCCTTCACTGCAGTATCATATAGATCAGAAGGAGACAATCAATATCTCCTGCACCCTGTGATCCCATAATCAGAATTTCTAGGAGACCAGAAGAAATTTATAGAAGATCTTATTATTAAAGAAACTGGGTCATGATAGCCTATGGGTGACTGTAACTGAAGTGTAGGGCCAGTGTAAATAAGATGCCCAAAACATAGACCGATGTAGGGGGCAGTATTATAATAATTATATTCTTGTACATAGGAGCTGTATTATAGTATATTCTTGTACATAGGAGTAGTATTATAGCAGTTATATTCTTGTACATAGGAGCAGTATTATAGTAGTTATATTCTTGTACATAGGAGGTAGTATTATAGTAGTTATATTCTTGTACATAGGAAGTAGTATTATAGTAGTTATATTCTTGTACATAGGAGCAGTATTATAGTAGTTATATTCTTGTACATAGGAGCAGTGTTATAGTAGATATATTCTTGTACATAGGAGCAGTATTATAGTAGTTATATTCTTGTACATAGGAGGTAGTATTATAGTAGTTATATTCTTGTACATAGGAGCAGTATTATAGTAGTTATATTCTTGTACATAGGAGCAGTATTATAGTAGTTATATTCTTGTACATAGGAGGTAGTATTATAGTAGTTATATTCTTGTACATAGGAACAGTATTATAGTAGTTATATTCTTGTACATAAGAGCGGTATTATAGTAGTTATATTCTTGTACATTGGAGCAGTATTATAGTAGTTATATTCTTGTACAGTGGAGCAGTATTATAGTAGTTATATTCTTGTACATAGGAGTAGTATTATAGTAGTTATATTCTTGTACATAGGAGGTAGTATTATAGTAGTTATATTCTTGTACATAGGAGCAGTATTATAGTAGTTATATTCTTGTACAGTGGAGCAGTATTATAGTAGTTATATTCTTGCACATAGGAGTAGTATTATAGTAGTTATATTCTTGTACATAGGAGGTAGTATTATAGTAGTTATATTCTTGTACATAGGAGGCAGTATTATAGTAGTTATATTTTTGTACATAGGAGGCAGTATTATAGTAATATTCTTGTACATAGGAGTAGTATTATAGTAGTTATATTCTTGTACATAGGAGGCAGTATTATAGTAGTTATATTCTTGTACATAGGAGTAGTATTATAGTAGTTATATTCTTGTACATAAGAGCAGTATTATAGTAGTTATATTCTTGTACATAGGAGTAGTATTATAGTAGTTATATTCTTGTACATAGGGGTAATATTATAGTAGTTATATTCTTGTACATAGGAGCAGTATTATAGTAGTTATATTCTTGTACATAGGAGCAGTATTATAGTAGGTATATTCTTGTACACAGAGGACAGTATTATAGTAGTTATATTCTTGTACATAGGGGTAGTATTATATAGTTATATTCTTGTACAAATGAGCATATTATAGTAGTTATATTCCTGTACATAGGAGCAGTATTATAGTAGTTATATTCTTGTACATAGGGGCAGTATTATAGTAGGTATATTCTTGTACACAGAGGACAGTATTATAGTAGTTATATTCTTGTACATAGGAGTAGTATTATAGTAGTTATATTCTTGTACATAGGAGGTAGTATTATAGTAGTTATATTCTTGTACATAGGAGTAGTATTATACTACTTATATTCTTGTACATATCAGGCAGTATTATAGTAGTTATAGTCTTGTACATAGGAGCAGTATTATAGTAGTTATATTCTTGTACATAGGAGCAGTATTATAGTAGTTATATTCTTGTACATAGGAGCAGTATTATAGTAGTTATATTCTTGTACATAGGAGTAGTATTATAGTAGTTATATTCTTGTACATAGGAGCAGTATTATAGTAGTTATATTCTTGTACATGGGGCAGTATTATAGTAGTTATATTCTTGTACACAGAGGACAGTATTATAGTAGTTATATTCTTGTACATAGGAGCAGTATTGTAGTAGTTATATTCTTGTACACAGAGGACAGTATTATAGTAGTTATATTCTTGTACATAGGAGCAGTATTATAGTAGTTATATTCTTGTACATAGGAGCAGTATTATAGTAGTTATATTCTTGTACATAGGAGCAGTATTATAGTAGTTATATTCTTGTACATAGGTGTAGTATTATAGTAGTTATATACTTGTACATAGGAGCAGTATTATAGTAGTTATATTCTTGTACATAGGAGGTAGTATTATAGTAGTTATATTCTTGTACATAGGAGTAGTATTATAGTAGTTATATTCTTGTACATAGGAGGTAGTATTATAGTAGTTATATTCTTGTACATAGGAGGTAGTATTATAGTAGTTATATTCTTGTACATAGGAGCAGTATTATAGTAGTTATATTCTTGTACATTGGAGCAGTATTATAGTAGTTATATTCTTGTACATAGGAGCAGTATTATAGTAGTTATATTCCTGTACATAGGAGCAGTATTATAGTAGTTATATTCTTGTACATAGGAGCAGTATTTTAGTAGTTATATTCTTGTACATAGGAGTAGTATTATAGTAGTTATATTCTTGTACACAGAGGACAGTATTATAGTAGTTATATTCTTGTGCTTAGGAGTAGTATTATAGTAGTTATATTCTTGTACATAGGAGGCAGTATTATAGTAGTTATATTCTTGTACATAGGAGCAGTATTATAGTAGTTATATTCTTGTACATAGGAGCAGTATTATAGTAGTTATATTCTTGTACACAGAGGACAGTATTATAGTAGTTATATTCTTGTACACAGAGGACAGTATTATAGTAGTTATATTCTTGTGCTTAGGAGTAGTATTATAGTAGTTATATTCTTGTACATAGGAGGCAGTATTATAGTAGTTATATTCTTGTACATAGGAGCAGTATTATAGTAGTTATATTCTTGTACATAGGAGCAGTATTATAGTAGTTATATTCTTGTACACAGAGGACAGTATTATAGTAGTTATATTCTTGTACATAGAGGACAGTATTATAATAATTATTTTCTTGGTACATAGAGGACAGTATTATGGTATAGTATTCTTGTACATAGGAGGCAGTATTATGCTGTAGCAGTTGTATTCCTATATATAAAGGGCAGTATTATGGAACTTGTGGGCTACTATGACAGTGTAAATAATTTCCAATAGTAAAAAGTGAATACATTTACAAATCTGCACTTTTTCCACAATTTCTTCAGCTATAAACTTGTTGCAATAAACCAAAAATGATTGCTGTATTTTACTTTTCTTTTAAAAACTTCCATCTTAGATTTTCCGGCCATGTTTATATAATATTAAACAGATCCCACACTTAATGTATGTCTGGGCGGCCGGCAGTCATGTCTTTGATAATTATTGACCGTGTATTGATCCTAGTGGCAGTCAGCAGTGTCTAAAATAAAGACAGACGGGTTCCAGCTCATATTGGGGCATCAAAGGGAATCTGAGAAATGACAATTTTATGTATATTCAATACATTAGGGATCTGGAAATAGAATTCAGAGTTGTCTTCTTGAGTAATATCTTCTACTCTGATTACAGGTGTTGGGTTACAACCTCTGGCAACTGTTAGTATATACTGCAGTCGTCCATAGATCCACTTTATTATTCAGGCTATAACTATTCTGTCTTCTTGTTCCTAATGCTATGTGTGTCAGTCTTCACTGCAGTTCTGTAATTTGTTTTATGATTCAATCAGCTTATGATGAACAGAACCTTCCTGAATAAATCAGTTCTATCTTGCATGGTACATGATTCCCATCTGCAGTCTATGGATCCTGTGGTATATAGTAATATTCACGCCACCCTTCCATATAGCACCAGGTACAGTTATTATATACATAAGACAGGGAATATGCTCTGGTACAATAGAAATATGACAAAGTCACAGCGACCTTGGTAACAAGGCTCCATCTTTATCCTTATGTCAACCTGCTGGTGACAAGTGAGGCGTGCACAGGGTCAGGCAGTGGCCTTCTTGGCGAAAGCATCAGCAATAAACGTAAGGCATCTTGTGGAAGATTTATTGTGTGCAGGAAAGGTATCTGTTTATGTGATTGTATAAAACATATTAAAGGGGACGCATGTCAAGGCCGACAGCGGCAGGAAAATCACTGATATAAGAGAGGATCAGGCAGGAGGATGCCGCTGACTGCACTGCATTGGGGGGCTCTACGTATGACTATAAATGACATCATGCCCCATATAGATTTATATCCATGTAACATACACTAATAATACAGCAACAGACTGCTGTGCAGAGGGGGGGGGGAGTGTTCGCCAGCTCTTATAAAACTACAACTCCCAGCATGGTCTGACAGGTTGGTGAGGAGGTCAGAGGCTGTAGTCACTGTGCCCTAAGACATGCCCCCCACTCCCTCCAGAGTGTCAAGTTAAACTCTGCTACGTCTGTACATGCATTATTGAAATTGTGAACACTGCCCCCTGTGATGCTGGTTGAGTGTGGCTCCGCTAACAGGGCTATTAATACTGCTCTTAAGCGGTTGCTCAGATGGTGATCTGCTTTATTTGCACAGCGGGGTCCATTTCTCAATACTAATGCATCTGAGCTTCTTGTTTGCACAGTGATCTGCACTTTTCAGCCTTTTATCCCCTTCGATTCTGTTCATGCTCCTATGGCATTTGCTGCATCTTTATCGATGTGCCACGTGATTTTCATCCATTTATCTGCTGACATTGTCCTTATAAAGTGCGACCTCCTGTGAAGATTACAATGTCTGTTGAATATAGAACGCCTTGTAGCCATGTAGCGGGTCCACGTTCCTGCCCTGTCATTGCTGCTGCATCCCGCTGACAGCTGGTGGCTATCATACTGCAAAAATATCCACATTTCCATGCATACCTGACCTTTCAGATAATTTTTTAGGATAAGCATGCCCTGTGTGACTATTTCCAGCCATTGCATGATGTGTATTCTGCATGTTTAGCAGTTTTCCTCTCTGTAGGCTGTGTCTCTAATTCACCAAAGCAAACCAGTTTGTTCCAAGCCAGATTTGTTCAGACTTTTCCAAAAATTCCCTAAACTTTTAGGGTTTGCTGCCTACGACTTACTATTATACCCAGGAGTCTCTTCAGACCCCATATTTTTATAAGCAGAGACCCAGGGGTCCTGCAGATGCATAATAAACACTGATACTCACCTTCCCTCACTTCTCCAGGGATTCATCACCGTCTTTTTTTGCGTCTTCCAACCTTTTCCAGAATCCTGGGTGATATTATGGGCTCCAAAGCAGTTTAAATACCATATTGGACATTATAGAATAGTAATGGCCTGTACTGAAACAATAAAGTATTCAGGGTGAAATAGAAAACTTACTATAAGCTGCAGCACCATGTCAGCATCCTTGTCTCTACTTTTCTCTTACTCTGCTCCCTGGGCACATGTAATTTGATCCCTATGTGAGCTGGCATTCCATTTTAGAAGACCAAGTATGAAGACCATGAATCAGAGGTATAAGAGTCCATGTCAGTTTAGCAGGGAGAGGGAGTAAGAGCCTAACAATTGGAGAAAGAAGCATTTTTCTCTAAGATATATTACAAAGTTTCTTAGTCAATTGTACTTCTGGTTTAGACAAAGTTTATTGAAAAGTGAAGGGACAAACATGGGATTCCTTAGACTCCGTCCCCGGTATAGCATGCACAGAAGTGTTGCAGCCACCCTGATTGAGTTTCTGTTTACAAGAGGGGGTAACAATTATAAATTATTCATTAAAAAAATATAAGAACTGCAAGCAGAGCAGTGTCCACAGTTGCCAGCTTTTATTATCATATAATTGTGTTACTGTGACCTAATGTGTCTCACAGCTGAAGGTTTGTTGCAGTTGGATCCATTGTAGACAACGCTCTACAAGGTCAGCAGCATACATCTTTCTTGTCCTGATAGTTTGTCACAATGTAGAACTTGTCATTATAAAATCTTTAGTCTTCATGGATTTTGTGCAGTCGTATCTTGCTGTGTGTATGGAGACCTTACCCTCAACTTCAAACATTTGTGAAGAACAATGGATTTCTTATTCCTCCGCTCGATATTTCAGTGTCATAGAACTTTCCGTTTCCTGGTGGATTCGTGGTCATTGTGACTCATAGACTCAGAAGACAAGAACAGACACAATCAGAAGATCAGGACTCATATTGTGCCGGGTCTGTCGCTGAACCAGACCAAGATCAGTGACCTTCTATCTGCCTCAGAGCTGACCTTCTGCAGAGCAAAGGGTTAACTCTACAAAGAGAAGGGCAGCTGACAAGTTCCTCTGATGTCATCTCAGTGACCAGTATAAGCCGCATGTGTCCTCACATCTGCACCGCCTGGTGGCTCCCAATTGTCTGCAATGCTTTAATGAGTGTGGAGCCCTGCGCAGATCTCCCATCATGCACTGCAGTCATTGACTTATTATGTGTCTGCTATTACAGTCAGTATATAGTATAGTAGTTAGTATAGGTAGTATATAAACTATTATCAAAGTGCATGTAATATTTTTTTTATCGTAGCAGTATTTTTTTCCCAGCAGTTTCCATCACAATAGGAACACCAATGAGACGACTGAAGAGACGTTTATGATTACATTCAATGGGACATGAATAACACACTATGCAATGGGCTCCCTCTAGTGGCCTGTGCAGCTCCTACAGTATGCTGACATATGTGTCTCTATGGTAACAGACTACAAATATTCCCTGTGTAGTCAGATCTTGTACTTTAATAATAGTTGCTGTATTACAGCAGATTCTTTTTTTTTCAGCAGTTCCCATTACAAGGGGGCACCAATGAGCTGACTGAACAGATCTCTATAATTTTATTCTGTCGGAGCTTTATAACACTATATGCAGTGAACTGACTCTAGCAGTCTATGCAGCTCCTACAGTATGCAAACCTATGTGTCTCTATGGTAACAGACTACATGTAACCCCATCACAAAGGAGCAGCAAAGAGCTAAGTGACAAGAAATGTATAATTGCATTCAATAGGAACTGTAGAGCAAGTTATGCAATGAACTCCCTCTAGTGGTATACGCAGATCCTACAGCAGACCTGTTTTTCTCCATGGTAACAGACTACAAACAAGTCCTATGTAGTCAGATCTTGGGGACCCGAAAAATGGAAACCCAATCCGCTTACAAAGCAGTTACCGGCATACCCCATAGACTATAATGGGGTCTTCCAGGTTTCTGCCCGAAAAATGCGTTGAGAAAAGTCTGAATTATTCAAGCGGATTTGGTGACGGAATCCCTGAATGGAATTCAAGCGCAGGTGTGAATCCAGCCTTAGTGGCACTTTCTAGCTTGACCAGGCATTTATGAGATGTCGTCTCCTGTGTTTCATATACTAAAAATGTTTCAGGCTTGTCATTCAGAGGTCTAGGAAAAGTGAGTGACTACCACTGTGGGGCTCTAATGGTGGCTATATTGATTGTTACCCAGCTTTCCCAGACTCCAAATCAGTCCTATAATGTAATGATACAGAGTAGAGATGTATTACTACATAACTATTCAGCATTGCCATGCAGATACAGTGGCATGCAAAAGTTTGGACACCCCTGGTCAAAATGACTGTTATTGTGAACAGTTAAGCAATTGAAGATAAAATATGCAAAAGTGTGGGCACCCTGCATGGTTAGCACCTAGTAGCGCCCCCTTTGGCAAGTGTCACAGCTTGTAAACGCTTTTTGCAGCCAGCAAAAGTCTTTCACTTCTTGTTTGAGGGATTTTCAGCCATTCTTCCTTGGAAAAGTCTTCCAGTTCTGTGAGATTCCTGACTCGTCTTGCATGTTCTGCTCTTTTGAGGTCTAGTCACAGATTTACAATGAGGTACACATCAGGGGACTGTGAGGGCCTGGTAAAACCTTCAGCTTGCGTCTTTTTAGGTAGTCTATGGTGGATTTTGACGTGTGTTTAGGATCATTATCCATTTGTAGAAGCCATCCGCTTTTCAATTTCAGCTTTTTTACAGATGGTGTTATGTTTGCTCCAAGAATTTGCTGAAATTTCATTTAATCGATTCTTCCCTCTACCCGTGAAATGTTCCCCGTGCCACTGGCTACAACACAACCCCAGAGCATGATTGATCCACCCCCATGCTTAATGGTTGGAGATGTTCTTTTCCTGAAATTGCGTGCCCTTTTTTCTCCAAACATACGTTTGATCATTGTGGCTAAAGACTTCTATTTTAACCTCACTGGTCCACAGGACTTGTTTCCAAAATGCATCAGGCTTGTTTAGATGTTCATTTGCAAACTTCTGACGGTGAATTTTATGGTGAGGACGCAGGAGAGGTTTTCTTCTGATGGCTCTTCCATGAAGGCCATATTTGTGCAGGTATCGCTGAACAGTACAACAATGTACCACAACTACAGAGTCTGCCAAATCTTCCTGAATGTCTTTTGCAGTCACGATTGGGTTCTGATTTGCCACTCTGTCAATCCTACGAGCAGCTGTCTCTGAAATTTTTCTTGGTCTTCCATACCTTATCTTGACATCCGCTGGTAACTTCCACTCCTTAATTACATTTCGAACTGAGGAAAGGGCAACTTGAAAACACTTTGCTATCTTCTTATAGCCCTCTCCTGCTTTGTGGCCTCCACCATTTTCGTTTTCAGAGTGCTAGGCAGCTGCTTAGAAGAACCCATGGCTGATGTTATTTGGCACAAGGTTAGAGGAGGCAGAGTATTTATAAAGCTGTAAAATTTGCATCACTTGGCCTTTCATAATGATAATGGTGAACAAGCCATAATCCTAACTGGCTAATGAAGGTCAAAGTTATCTGAGCACACAAATCTACAAGGGTTCCCAAACTTTTGCAACCTTTTTCACTCTAAAATTGTTCTCAAACACAATAATACACTAATATTGCTTAAAATTATAGACTAGTGTGTTTAATCTTTAACTATATGCCTTTTAAAGATAATTTTATCTTCAACTTGCTTAACTGTTCACAATAACAGTCATTTTGACCAGGGGTGTCCAAACTTTTGCATGCTACTGTATCTAAGAAAGCTGGGTGTCCATCTCTCTTGCAATCACTCTTGTATTCTCTGTGATTCCTGGTAACTGATTTTCCAGCCACTAAACCCTGAAATTTGCAGCATTATTCAATTTCCCTCATCATTTTCTCATCACCTGAGCTGCTGCCAATTTAGTTTTCTGGAATATTTCTGCCAAATTTCTGCAATTTTCTTTGGCTCGTGCTGTAGACAAGACATCAACATTGATATACAGGATCTCCTTGAAATGTCTCGCCCTGAAATCCTAGTTCTGCATATCTAGACCTTGACGCTAGGTTCACACTAGTGTTCCGGTTTCCGTTCTTTGAGTCCGCTTCGGGTCCGTCCGAAAGATGGAGATAGAAAAGTCCTTTTCTCTCCGGATTTTTCCAGCGGAATGGGGAATAGAATCCCCGAACAGAGACGCTGGTGTGAGCCTAGCCTTAACTAAAGGGTATGCACAGGATTAAAAATATATGTCTGCCTTCTTGCAAAACAGCGCCCCACTTGTCCACAGACTATATCTGCTACTGCAGCTAAGACCTATCTACCTTTTTAGAAGTAATAATGGAAAATTTGTGTACGATCTGGCTCTAAAAGGGGTGTGGCTTCCACAAAAACTTCCATGTGACGTAAACGCTGTGGCAAAAACTCTGTATTTTACAGTCCCTGCAAAGTGGATGGAATTATAGAAAATCCCATCCACACATTGCAGAAAAATACCTGCAGGAGAAATGCTGCGATTTCCAAACTTTGCATGACATTGACATGTGTCACGGTTTTGGTAATCGCAGCATGTCAATTATACCTTCTGAAACGCTGGTGGTTTCCTTATAGGTATAGTTGAAGCAGAAAGTTCGCAGAGTTTTCCTCTGTGAAAAGCGATGTGAGAAGAACCGAGATCCATTTCCGTGGCAGTTCTTCCCACATCTCTTTTTCATTACAGCCCTTTACGTGGGGCCTTAGTGTAAGGATGGGGCCCCATGTGGCAGAAACGAAGTGGTTTGCCTATAGGTATAATTGAAACAGAAAGTCCAGAGTGGAAAACTCTGCGGACTGTCCGTGAAAATCGCTGTGGGAAAAACCACAATGCATTTCCTCCATATTTTTCCTACAGCACTTTTTTGCTGTGGCCCGCTACGTGGGGCCTTAGCCTAAAGGTGGGTGGTCCCATCTGGTTTAGGGGCCTTCTCATGGCGGTCTAGAAGTGGGATCTAAACATAACTATTTTCCGATCCTATATGTTAGTAAGTATGCATTTACTTTAATGAAGTTGAGCTGCATTACTAGACACAACCTGTGACCTGAGTGGCGCTGTAGTGTGCTGAAACCTGATACACTGCATTGTGGAGATGGGATCTTGACTAATTTATAGTACCTGGTGTACCCACTCCATCTCACAAAATGTTGATGCTATTTTGATGCTAAACCACTAGGGGGAATCCTGAGAGCTAACAGGAAGCCAGCAAGTCTGAATGCAGCTTTAGAAAATTTCCAGGCTGGAGCCGAAACATTGCTATGTCTGTTCTTTTTAGTGTGTACAGTATTTTCATGACTATCTGGAGCCCTTGGGCTTATAACCACACTTCTGGTTTCCAGTATTCAAATGCAGCTTTGGATGTAACTGTAGTAGAAAAGAAGACGTTATCATTCCCATCCTCCTGCAGCCTCCATGACTGTATTATCTGGGATGGGATGTGACTCAGTGTTTATTAGTGACTGTGCACATTACGAGCGTCACGGGCGCCATCAGTTTTTAATTTAACCAAGCAAGGTATTTTATTGTGGACACAGATGGCGGCATCAGCCGTGATCTTCTAATAATAGGAATCCTGGGTGGGATATTACAGCGTTCATGGCTACTCTTCAATGCAGAACACTGAGAATGGCGCAGCCCAGAGAAGAACGGCAGTGGCGGCGCTGAACATTATGTAGGTTCCTGATGAAGCAATATCGACCATTTGGTTAATATAAGGGACATTTCGTGTAGAACAATAAAGTATTCGCCCCCCTCCTATCTGAAGACAGACGCCAGCTTGTAAAGTGTCTACTGTGAGGTAATTGAGAACATAGAATTGAAAAATTCAGGAGCCAAAGGAGAAGATGAAGGGAAAGACCTGTCTTACCTCCAGCAGTCTGCACTTCCCCTTTCTTACCTCTTTCAGTGGCCGCAGTATGAGACATATTGATAGCAGTTTTAATGTAGAAGTTCAGGGGGCAGCTGTTGCCCCATAACTATATCACTGCTCATTTTATAAACTTCTGAGCTCCCCCTTGTGGTGGATGAAGGTGGACAAAAGTTCATAGTTTAACTCAATGTTTGGGTTTTGGGTACATACTATGCAAGATTTTGAGTTTTGTGTTAGGAAAATGTAGCTCTGAGAACTATAAAGATACATTATAAAATAAACCAATTCTGAATTTAGGATTTATTCATATAAGAAGAAACATAGTAGCCACCACACACCATGAACAGAGATATGTATGTACAGACCTACCATCCACTAACCACAGGGTCATTGTGTACAGACCTGGAATCCACTAACCACAGGGTCAGCATGTAGAGACCTGCCATCCACTAACCACAGGGCCATTGTGTACAAACCTGCCATCCACTACTCACAGGGTCATTCTGTACAGACATGTCATCAATAACAACATGGTCAATATATACAGACATGTCATCCACTAACCACAGAGTCAATATCTACAGACTTACCATCCACTAACCACAGGGTCATTATCTACAGACCTGCCATACACTAACTACAGGGTTATTATCTACAGACCTGCCATCCAATAACCACAGGGTCATTATCTACAGACCTTCCATCCACTAACCACAGGGTCATTACCTACAGACCTGCCATCCACTAACCACAGGGTCATTATCTACAGACCTTCCATCCACTAACCACAAGGTTATTATCTACAGACCTGCCATCCATTAACCACAGGGTCATTATCTACAGACCTGCCATACACTAATCACAGGGTCATTATCTACAGACCTGCCATCCACTAACTACAGAGTCATAATCTACATACCTGTCACCCACTTACCACAGGGTCATTATCTACAGACCTGCCATCCAATAACCACAGGGTCATTATCTACAGACCTTCCATCCACTAACCACAGGGTCATTATCTACAGACCTGCCATCCACTAACCACAGGGTCAGCATGTAGAGACCTGCCATCCAGTTCAGTGCAGGACACTTCAGTACAAGACATGCATGGGTGGACGGCCGGGCTTCAGCCATCTTTGCTTTCTCCTGCCGCCGTCTTCCATGTGAAACTCCTTGCTCAACCTTGGAAGTAAATAATTCAGATCTCAGAAGAAAATTAAAGAGCAGAAACACTTGTAATAAAGCAGCAGATAGCGGCGGTTATTGACCTGTCTGCGGCAGATTCACGCTTCACCGCAGGGACTCATCTTTACATTTTCCGGGGACTTTATGAATCGTCCATCGACTGCTCAGATTCATGAGGGATTTAAATAGTAAAAGGAGATTTCATTGTAGAAGAAGGAAAGAAAATGAAGTGTCAGGCACAGAACAACTTCACCAAAAACGACCTTAATTATCTGAAAATCCTTCAGGAAAGAAAAGCTGAGGATGTACCGGAGAGATGCACGGACGCTCCACGAGGCGCAGGGTCGAGGTCACCGAGAAAACAATTACTTTTATTCTATATTCATTCACGTCTCAATAACTTGGTAAATCTACAAAATAAAAATGTGACTTCAGATGAATATACAGCACCTGGAAAAAGTATTCACACCCCCTAATGGAGTTTATGGGGTACCCCATGGCAGTGATGGCGGCTCTACTGAATACAGGATGGGGGAGGGACTTTAATACTTTAACCATGTCGTATTTAACTTTAACCACGTCATGACCGGCCTTCTTCACTGGTTCATGGCTGTACACATTTTCAGGTTTTTTGGTACGTGCAGTTTTTAAGGCTATAACAATTTTTTTTTTTGTTTGTTTCGGGTATTCACATACTTTTTGGGTCTATTTTTGGTGATACATAGGGCTTTATTTTATATCATTTTTAGACAACTTATATCTTCATTAGAAAAAATGCAGAAAACGTGTCTGTTTTTTACACTATTTTTAGGTTTTTTATAGCACTGCACAAGAACCGCTTACATTTTTTAAATTTTTCCCTCTCAACTAGATTTTTATGTAGGTGACGCATAGTTTTAAGTCGCCTGGGGCGGGTCTAGAACCCCGTAATATAGGGGAGTGGTAGAGACATTGTTTCTTTTATTTTATTTTTATGTCTTAATTTTTTTTGTATTTTTATTTTTTTATACATTGTATTCTCCATAAGGTCCTAAGGTTTTGCTGATTTCCCCAGTAACAGGGGCTGATACATTAGGATTAGGCCTTATATACACCACCGCGGAGTTTTTGACAATCTGACGTCCATAACAAAAAGCCATTTAACTGTGGTTTTGCACCCGTTCCATGTCCATTGGTTCAATTTTGATGACTGACAGTTCATCCATCTTGCATCTGTTTTTAAGGGCTGGATGAATTTTATTGGTCTTTCTTTTATCAACCAGCCCAATGATCCTCTTTTAATGGACATTGTTTCCTAGAGCATGTACATTTTTTTAAGTGACCATTTTTTCTGTCCTTTAAAAAAATACATTCTACATTCAGATCATGTTTTTTACATCCATTATAATATTGAGGCACTGTGGATAATATTGTGGGGACACCATACTAATGTTATGGGGCACTGATTGATGCTCTGAAGGCAATATTATGGGTATTACAGGGCTCTATAGTTAAGTTGAGTCTTTGCACATCTTTTTCAGTGTCCTCTTAATACATGCTGGTCTTCTGGAGGCGGCGGGAGGTATATACTTTTCTGCCTGCTGTAATAAGGTGTGGGTCGCTGGGATGGTTGCTGCAGATGATGGAGGTCTCCGCGCTGTGTGCAATGACTTTGCTATCTTGGTTTCATACATAACATCCTGATCTGCTACAGGCAAGAAATTCTCAAGGTTTTCTGATAATTAGATATGACAGATGTCACCTCTCTGCCGGTGACAGGGGATGTGACAGGCAGAGTTGCTGGACTCCCTGGCCCGTCTCTGTGCTTTCTTTAATATGCAGGAATTGTGATGCTTCCTTGTATTTTTAGCACAGATCCCGGTCCTGACTGTAAATCTGCAGCTCTCAGACATGGCGTCACATAATAGCATGTCGAAGGTGTCAAGATGGTTGTATAAAGCCGAGTTTCTGAGAGGTTTGTGTGCAGGACTCACAGGTCGGAGAGCGATTGTTTCCAGCAACATTTCCGAAAAATTGTGATTGTGAAATCTATTCAGGTGATGATAATGAGACACGTGACCTACTGGTCTCCAAAAATAATACATTATTATCATTACTACAGTGTAATTCCAGTAATATAATATTAACAGGGCTCGGCATGTGCGGAATATTAGCCATAGGTAAGAATAAGGATAGAAAAAAGATCAGGGAAATGTGATACAGTAATGACTGTATCACTGATGGTCTAGGGCAATGAAGGTGTTAATGACTGTATGTCTGGAAGTTTTAATATCAGGATCCTGGATGGTCTAGGGTAGTGAAAGGGTTAATATAAATCTTCCTGGTGGTCTAGGAAAATGAGGAGGGCAGTAAAGAGGTTAAAGTCAGTATAGTGGGTGGTCTAGAGCAGTAAGGGGGTTCATTCCAGAAGCTTCAATAGGACAGTGAAAGGGTTAATTCTAGTGACTGGCGAACTGGTGTGTAACAATTTGGTTCCTTCCTTTGCTGTCCATTTAAGGCCAAATAAAAAAAAAAATATGATAGCTCACCTTTCCTGGGGTTTCGGTCCTCTTTCCAGCCGGTCTGCCATCTTCCTTGACATCACCACACTTTAGGGCTACAGCTGCGGTTGAATCCAGGAGGGTGAGTAAGTGTATTTTTTTATTTTTGCACACCTTGCTTGCCTCTAGTTATTATTCTCTAGGGCCTGAAGAAACCCCATTGTATAATAAGTGACTTTTCCCCAGCACTTCTGGTTTGCTCTGGTCTGAAACTAATTTACCTGGCAAACCAAGTAAATATTCTCAAAGTAAATGAGATTCGCCCATCACTACTTAATTCCAATATCCTTGGCTTTGGAAATCGGTCACAACAGCACAATTTATGATCCCATAACCTGCAGGAGTGGGAAGGACTTAAGACAAGCCTGTGTAACCTGTAGAGGCAGTCTACCGTACCGCTGTTCACAGCATGTACTTATTTAGTGGTCATCCGGATGGTATATCTAATAATTTCCAAGGAACTTTACAGTGACACAGGAGGCTATGTCATACACTAGGACAGTCATCACAAAAACGCCTGTCAATATAACATGGCTTAGTTAGAAAAAGCGACCAGGATCTGACAATACATCACCAACCATGACACTACTGTACAGTATGCGAACCAGGAGGAGCTTGTACTGGGACTGCTCACTGTCAGCCTATAATCCCATACAGTACAGCAGGTAATGATGAGCATGTGGCTCATTATACCCTATTGCTTATTCTCTCTGCAGGTATCGCTAAAAAATTCACTATGTAGCAGAAAGGGTTAAAGACGATTCCCGATCTTCCTCACAGCAGCTACAATTTAAGTAACCGCTTAAAGACAACAGTTAAAATCATTGTCTATGACTTCTGATACACAAAGTAACTGCGGTATAATCAGGGGCTCAGCAGGAAACCACATCCTAATTGATCTCACCCGGCCTGACGTCGCTCCTCACCTCATCCATCCTCATCGCTTCATTCCCCAGATCCTCCACCTTCTGTTCCTCTCAACTGCATTGAATGTTCTGTAATAAAATCATTAGACTGAAATAACTCTGACTGTATACAATGTAATAACCAAAGAACGGATGTAGAGAGCAGTAATATAGTAGTTATATTCTTGTACATAGGGGGTAATATTATAGTAGTTATATTCTTGTACATAGGGGGTAATATTATAGTAGTTATATTCTTGTACATAGGAGTAGTATTATAGTAGTTATATTCTTGTACATAGGTGCAGTATTATAGTAGTTATATTCTTGTACATAGGAGCAGTATTATAGTAGTTATATTCTTGTACATGGAGCAGTATTATAGTAGTTATATTCTTGTACATAGGGGGTAATATTATAGTAGTTATATTCTTGTACATAGGAGTAGTATTATAGTAGTTATATTCTTGTACATGGAGCAGTATTATAGTAGTTATATTCTTGTACATAGGAGCAGTATTATAGTAGTTATATTCTTGTACATAGGAGGTAGTATTATAGTAGTTATATTCTTGTACATAGGAGCAGTATTATAGTAGTTATATTCTTGTACATAGGAGGTAGTATTATAGTAGTTATATTCTTGTACATAGGAGCAGTATTATAGTAGTTATATTCTTGTACATGGAGCAGTATTATAGTAGTTATATTCTTGTACATAGGAGCAGTATTATAGTAGTTATATTCTTGTACATAGGAGGTAGTATTATAGTAGTTATATTCTTGTACATAGGAGCAGTATTATAGTAGTTATATTCTTGTACATAGGAGGTAGTATTATAGTAGTTATATTCTTGTACATAGGAGCAGTATTATAGTAGTTATATTCTTGTACATAGGAGCAGTATTATAGTAGTTATATTCTTTTACATAGGGGGCAGTATTATAGTAGTTATATTCTTTTACATAGGGGCAGTATTATAGTAGTTATATTCTTTTACATAGGGGGCAGTATTATAGTAGTTATATTCTTGTACATAGGGGACAGTATTATAGTAGTTATATTCTTGTACATAGGAGGTAGTATTATAGTAGTTATATTCTTGTACATAGGAGGAGTATTATAGTAGTTATATTCTTGTACATAGGAGTAGTATTATAGTAGTTATATTCTTGTACATAGGAGGAGTATTATAGTAGTTATATTCTTGTACATAGGAGCAGTATTATAGTAGTTATATTCTTGTACATAGGGGCAGTATTATAGTAGTTATATTCCTGTACATAGGAGCAGTATTATAGTAGTTATATTCTTGTACATAGAAGCAGTATTATAGTAGTTATATTCTTGTACATAGGAACAGTATTATAGTAGTTATATTCTTGTACATAGGAGCAGTATTATAGTAGTTATATTCTTGTACATAGGAGCAGTATTATAGTAGTTATATTCTTGTACATAGGAGCAGTATTATAGTAGTTATATTCTTGTACATAGGAGCAGTATTATAGTAGTTATATTCTTGTACATAGGAGCAGTATTATAGTAGTTATATTCTTGTACATAGCAGTAGTATTATAGTAGTTATATTCTTGTACATAGGAGCAGTATTATAGTAGTTATATTCTTGTACATAGGGGGCAGTATTATAGTAGTTATATTCTTGTACATAGGAGTAGTATTATAGTAGTTATATTCTTGTACATAGGAGCAGTATTATAGTAGTTATATTCTTGTACATAGGAGGTAGTATTATAGTAGTTATATTCTTGTACATAGGAGCAGTATTATAGTAGTTATATTCTTGTACATAGCAGTAGTATTATAGTAGTTATATTCTTGTACATAGGAGCAGTATTATAGTAGTTATATTCTTGTACATAGGAGCAGTATTATAGTAGTTATATTCTTGTACATAGGAGGTAGTATTATAGTAGTTATATTCTTGTACATAGGAGTAGTATTATAGTAGTTATATTCTTGTACATAGGAGCAGTATTATAGCAGTTATATTCTTGTACATAGGAGCAGTATTATAGTAGTTATATTCTTGTACATAGGAGCAGTATTATAGTAGTTATATTCTTGTACATAGGAGGTAGTATTATAGTAGTTATATTCTTGTACATAGGAGCATTATTATAGCAGTTATATTCTTGTACATAGGAGCAGTATTATAGTAGTTACATTCTTGTACATAGGAGCAGTATTATAGTAGTTATATTCTTGTACATAGGAGGTAGTATTATAGTAGTTATATTCTTGTACATAGGAGCAGTATTATAGTAGTTATATTCTTTTACATAGGGGGCAGTATTATAGTAGTTATATTCTTTTACATAGGGGGCAGTATTATAGTAGTTATATTCTTGTACATAGGGGACAGTATTATAGTAGTTATATTCTTGTACATAGGAGGTAGTATTATAGTAGTTATATTCTTGTACATAGGAGGAGTATTATAGTAGTTATATTCTTGTACATAGGAGTAGTATTATAGTAGTTATATTCTTGTACATAGGAGGAGTATTATAGTAGTTATATTCTTGTACATAGGAGCAGTATTACAGTAGTTATATTCTTGTACATAGGGGCAGTATTATAGTAGTTATATTCCTGTACATAGGAGCAGTATTATAGTAGTTATATTCTTGTACATAGAAGCAGTATTATAGTAGTTATATTCTTGTACATAGGAGCAGTATTATAGTAGTTATATTCTTGTACATAGGAGCAGTATTATAGTAGTTATATTCTTGTACATAGGAGCAGTATTATAGTAGTTATATTCTTGTACATAGGAGCAGTATTATAGTAGTTATTTTCTTTTACATAGGGGGCAGTATTATAGTAGTTATATTCTTGTACATGGGGGCAGTATTATAGTAGTTATATTCTTGTACATAGGGGGCAGTATTATAGTAGTTATATTCATGTACATAGGAGGTAGTATTATAGTAGTTATATTCTTGTACATAGGGGCAGTATTATAGTAGTTATATTCTTGTACATAGGAGCAGTATTATAGTAGTTATATTCTTGTACATAGAAGCAGTATTATAGTAATTATATTCTTGTACATAGGAGCAGTATTATAGCAGTTATATTCTTGTACATAGAAGCAGTATTATAGCGGTTATATTCTTGTACATAGGAGCAGTATTATAGTAGTTATATTCTTGTACATAGGGGGCAGTATTATAGTAGTTATATTCTTGTACATAGTAGTATTATAGTAGTTATATTCTTGTACATAGGGGGCAGTATTATAGTAGTTATATTCTTGTACATAGGGGGCAGTATTATAGTAGTTATATTCATGTACATAGGAGGTAGTATTATAGTAGTTATATTCTTGTACATAGGGGGCAGTATTATAGTAGTTATATTCTTGTACATAGGGGGCAGTATTATAGTAGTTATATTCTTGTACATAGGAGCAGTATTATAGTAGTTATATTCTTGTACATAGAGGTAGTATTATAGTAGTTATATTCCTGTACATAAGAGCAGTATTATAGTAGTTATATTCTTGTACATAGGAGGTAGTATTATAGTAGTTATATTCTTGTACATAGGAGTTAGTATTATAGTAGTTATATTCTTGTACATAGGAGCAGTATTATAGTAGTTATATTCTTGTACATAGGAGGTAGTATTATAGTAGTTATATTCTTGTACATAGGAGCAGTATTATAGTAGTTATATTCTTGTACATAGGAGTAGTATTATAGTAGTTATATTCTTGTACATAGGAGCAGTATTATAGTAGTTATATTCTTGTACATAGGAGGTAGTATTATAGCAGTTATTTATCTTGTACTAGGCTTTCTTTCTCTGACTAGCTTTATAAAGCGGTATAGCTTGGTTGAAAAGGGGGAGAGACCTTGATCAATTTGCACTACAACTGCACCAAAATTTTGGCTTAAAATTCTGGCTCAATATAAGTCAACTAATAAATTATGTACATTTAGACTAGAAAGATAGACTGGACTTATGTATAGCCTGAACCTTTGTAATGAATCTGGCACATTTTCAGACTGCTGGTGTCTCTACTATCCCTGTGGTTTGGGTCATTGATGAGGTGGATATAGATGATACAGTTGATCCTGGGCCGCTGTCATGTGACAATCGCTCCTCATTATAATACTCGTCAGTAATAATTACTTTCATTCGCTGTCATTATCTGGGACTATCACAATCTCATTATCATTTAGCTCCATTTAAGGTTCAGTTTATGTGAGATGAATGCGCTGTCAGTACTCCACATATGTCTATAGGCTGCATACATATATTATATGGCTGCAATACTCCGCTCTGTCAGAGTAGCCCAATATCTGTTAAAGGGCCAGAAGTTGTCAAATCTTCACAACTCCCGACACTAAGCAGCTCGGCAGCCAGGTTGATATGTCACCTGAACAGATACATTATAGCAAATCATCAGGACACGAGAAAATTTTATTAATTTTATGTTGCAGATATATTAATTCTCAGAGGATTACTCATTGTAACAAACTCTCAGTTGTGAAAAATATGAGGCCAAGATCAGTTGGATGTAAACTTGACTGCATCTATACACTGATGGAAAGCAGAGATCTTAATATACTGAAATAGAAGGTATATTACAAAGCTGCAGAAGGATTCATAATTACTTATGAGTGATCCGGCCCTTTAAGAGGGGGTGGCATGATATAAACTCTTAGGCCAGGGCCCCACGTGGCGTAAACACGAATCCCATCCACACATTGTGGGAAAATGCATGCAGCGGACATGCTGCGATTTCCAAAAACATTGTTATTATTTGCATCTCAGTCCTATCATTAATATAGTAATTAGCAGTTTTTGTCTAATAAGGTGGTATTCACACAGTGCGCTCAATTCAGTCCATGCAGTGGTTTTTTTGCAAAGATATGACTGCATCATGTGACTGAGTGCACCCTCACCCTTATCCTTACTTACCTCCCCAGACGTTCTCCTTGTCTCCCTCTCCCACCGCCCGGCGCCCACATATTTATATGACTATTGCTGACTCTTGGCTTTTTTAGTTTCCTGTTGTTTCTTTTGATTCTGACATTGTTTCCAGGGGCAAAAGTTAAAAACAAATTGTAAGATGCGAGACCTCTGCCGTACAATTTAAGATTTTACAGCATAAAATGGTTTCTAAGGAATCGTAGCGCCCTGGGGAGAACGAGACTCAGAAGAGAATCATTTCTGCAGTAATCTACTGAATAACTAACAGGGCCGAGCTCTCCTCCTGTGAACCGAGAGCAAGGCAGGTGGTTTGGACTCCGCAACCAGAAATGAACGCACACGCGGTAGTTCAAGAAAAAAAATATATATTTACTATAAGTTAATAAAGGCTAGTTAAAGGTAAAATGACAGGGCTAAAGACAAGCAAAATATACAATATAGCATGAACAATTTCAAGGCAAATTCTGCAATGGTTTCTACTTTTACTCTGTCCACTTCTGCAGTATGGACACTGAATGAACAATATACTCAAAACTATCCCTAACTGACCCTGACTTCACATTTGGGTGCACCCCCTTTTCCCCAGTGGTCCAGGTGGACCGCTTACAGTCCGTAGAAGCGCGCGGTGGGGCCCAAAGTCGTTCCTTTCTTTTTATAGTGAAGCGTCCTCTCCTCACGGTTATCAGGATCTTGGGAGAAATGAAGTCCTCTTTAACAGACAGGGAAACCAACTGAATGCAATGTAATCCAACAGCAGATTCCACTCAGCACACTGACAGTCCTGCCGAATCCATACACTGAGCTGGGATGTAAAGCGGGATTTAGCAGGTGCCGTCCAGTACATCAACAGCACTGCGAGTCTCTATCTGTGGTATCCATATACACAGTCACAATGTCAGTCTCACTGATCAGCCACTGAGCACAGTTCCTTTCACGTGGACTCACTAGTCCTGTTGTCTCTTTACACTCTGTTTGTCTCTGGACCAAGATACAGCTTAGCTGTACAGAAAAATCTCCACACCAGTTCAATACAACACTTGCCAAGATGGCTGCTGCTCTCTGTCTCGTCACTTCCTGCTTCTCTGCTCACACTCTGTCTGCAGAACAGGCAGGCTGACATAAAAGGGGGGGTCTCACTCCAGCATCATGTCACAATTACAATGGCTGCTGTCTTAAAGGAACAGAATCACAGAAATACATTCAACATTAACAGTTTATACAGACAAATGAAGCTTAAGACAACATTGGCTGTCTCTTACATATTCCCCCCCACTTTAAGAGTGGCAGTCCCTGCCTATGACTGTATATCCAGAGGGTTGTACTTTTATGCACAGGGTGGTAGTATACCGATGTATGGCAGGCCAAACAAACTCATCCTGCGCATACCGAACAGGGGGAATACCAGCATTTGGCCTAGTGGTCCGTCTGAGGACCGGTGGTATATTATGGGGTGCTGCAGCTATGGGCTGAGAAGGACCAGCGGATTCCGCACCAGAGGGGGCACAGGCCGGAGATACAGTAGTCACAGGTGGAACATCCCCAGGAGCAGGGATCGGCCAACAATCATCCTCCTCGTCGGAGGCCCATTCCGCACCTCCATTCTCTGACTGTGGGAGCTCATTCACATTGGCAGGCCCATCGTGATTTGTCCCTTCAGAATGACACAGGCGCAACATATTTCGGTGAAGTACTCGAACACAATCAGTTCCTTCTTTCTGGACCTGGTACACTGGCCCATTCGCATACTTGCGGCCAACAACACGATACGGCAAAGCCTCCCATCTGCTTTCCAATTTCCCTTGGGGTTTCTTGACACAAACTAGCACCAGGTCGCCTGGTTGCAATGGTGCTTCTTGCACTGGGGTCTTATCAGGATGGGGATGTTCTTGCAGGCGCTGCCGCACCAATCGATGGATCGTCTCAAGTCTCTGCCGGTGCGCCCGCACCCAAGAGGTTGGATCCCTCGGAGGGAACCCATCCACATCATCCAACTGTAATTCTCCTATACTTCGCCCAGACCGCCCAAAGAGAAGTGTATAAGGAGAGTACCCCGTTGTAGAATGGACCTGATTGTTATAGGCCCACACCATTTCAGACAAGAACTGAGGCCACTGTAACTTCTTGTCTTCCTCCAGAGTCCGCAGCATCTGTAGCAGAGTTCTGTTGAATCTTTCACAGGCCCCATTTCCCTGAGGGTGGTATGGAGTCGTGTGCGACTTCTTTATCCCGTAGATACGTTGAACTTCTTTCATTACGTGTCCCTCAAAGCAGGCGCCCTGGTCGGAGTGGATGCGTTGGGGGCACCCATATACTCGAATGAAATCTTGGCACAGAGCACGAGCTGCTGACTCAGCTGTCTGGTCCTTGGTGGCGGTTACCACCGCAAATTTGGTGAAGTGATCCACCATTACGAGGCAATACTGGTGTCCGCTATTGGATGGGCCCACCATTAGATAGTCTATCATGACGATTTCTAAAGGTTCCTGGGTCACGATGGTTTGCAGGGGAGCTCTCTGTTCTATTGCCTTATGGATCTCACAAGTTCGACAGCTGCGGCATACTTCTTCGACCATTTGACGAAGACCAGGGCAGTAAATCAGTCGCTGTAACCAACGAAAGGTCTTCTCATGACCAAAATGTCCATTCTTATTATGAGCCTCAACTGCCAAGGAGCGAGCCAGTTCACTAGGCACCACAATTTGGTATCGAATGTCGATCTCAGAAGGTAAATAGACCTTTCGGCATAGCACTCCATTTTTCATCTCCAACTTTTCCCACTGACTCAAAACAGATAATATCTCACGTGTCAGTCGTTCTCTTTCCTCTCTACAGGGCTTCTGGCCTTTCTCAACACACTTGATCATCTGCGCCAGCCCCTCATGGGTCTGTTGTATCTGTGCCCATTCCTGTCGTGAGGGACCAAAGAAAGGAGCCATTTCAGTCCCCTCCATCTCAAACTGATTAGTGGCGGTCAAGGCCTGTGAAAATCTGCTGAAATCGGGCACCTCCACATGCTCCAACTCATGATCCACGTCTTCTGTGGGGGTCTGGGCAGTTACCCTAGAAAGTCCGTCAGCATTCTGGTTCTCTGTCTTGGACCGATACTTAATGCGGTAATTGAATGTAGACATTCGGGCTATCCACCTCTGCTCTAACGCCCCGAGCTTGGCATTTTCCAGGTGAGCTAGTGGGTTGTTGTCAGTCAGTACTAAAACTTCAGCACCGGTCAAATATTCAGAGAATTTCTCGGTCATGGCCCATACCAGTGCCAACAGCTCCAATTTAAATGAACTATAATTCTCGGGGTTTCTTTCAGAATCTCTCAAAGACCGGCTGCCGTACGCTATGACCCTCTCCTGGCCATCCTGAAGCTGGGAAAGCACTGCTCCAAGACCATACAGGCTTGCATCTGTATATAGCTGGAACGGCAAGTGGTAATCAGCATATGCCAAGATTGGGGCTGTTGTCAGTGCATCCTTCAATGCCTGGAAGGCTTGTTCCTGTTCAGGTCCCCACTTCACGGACCGGTTCTTTGGACCACCGGATGTGCCTCGTAGGAGAGCATTAAGTGGTGCTGCTACCTTGGCGAAATCCTTAATAAACCGTCGATAGTAACCGGCTACTCCAAGGAACTCCCTCACTTCTCGCAGGGTAGTCGGTATCGGCCAATCTTGAACAGCCGCTATCTTGTCTCTTGATGGTCTCACCCCTTCTCCTGATACGCGGTGACCCAAGAAATCAATTTCAGATTGGAACAACCGACATTTACTGGGTTTCAATTTGAGCCCATGTTCCCGCAATCTTCGAAATACTTGCCCCAACTGGTGGAGATGGTCTTCGAAGGTCGCAGAATACACTATAATGTCATCCAAGTAGATGAGAGTGAACTCAAAGTTGAAGTCACCGAGACATTTCTCCATCAACCGCTGAAACGTTCCGGGTGCATTTGTCAACCCGAAGGGCATCCGGTTAAATTCGTATAGTCCCATGGGCAAGATGAATGCCGTCTTCTCCTTGTCTTTTGTGGCCATCGGCACCTGCCAATACCCACTAGCCAGATCTAGTGAGGAGAAGTACCGGGCTCTCCCTAGCGCTGAGAGGGACTCCTCAATCCGTGGCAAGGGGTAGGAATCTCGTACGGTGCAAGCGTTTAACTTCCGATAGTCTACGCAAAATCGGATGGACCCATCTTTTTTTCTTACTAACACCACAGGAGCCGCCCAGGGACTCTGGCTTTCTTGGATGATCCCACCCTGTAGCATCTTAGCTAACAGTTCTTTCACTTCCTGATACAACTGTGGAGGAATTTGTCGGTAGCGCTCTCTAATTGGAGGGGTGTCTCCTGTGGGAATCTCATGGTAGATCCCTGTGGTACATCCAAAATCTTCAGCATACCGTGCAAAGGTGGCTTGGTTCTCCCACAACAGCTCATCTACCTTCTGCACCCATTCCAGAGAACATGAACTTACATCCATCTTCATCTGTTCTCGAATTGCACAGCCATTCCATTCAGAGGTGGGTTCCTCATCTTCTCCCATGGACACAGTTACGGTCCACTCATCCCTTTCAGTCGGCTTCAGCTGCATTGGAGTTACTTTCCTTACTTCCTCCGGAGTCACATAGATGTTAGCCAGCAGCCTCCCTGGGGTCAGGTCCACACTCTGGTCCTGAGTGTTTACACATCGAAGTGGTACTCTTCCATTGCGAACTATTACCAAGGAACGGGCCACTAGCGGATCAACACCTCCTTCGGCTGCCTGCAGTGGTTCTACCAACACAGCTATGCCCTCTAGTTTCCGACAGGTGCCTACGGGCATGGACACTATTGTCTCCCGACTGGGTGGCAGTGTAACTTTTGTATGCAAAGGAACTGAAATTCGAGCCAGAGGACGCTGTGCATCTGAACTTTTCTGTAAGCCACATGTCCGGATCAGCCGCTGGAAAGCTGTTTGAGTAGGCCGATGGGTGGTGGTTTCTTTCCAATAACCGTGACCTTTCTTTTCAAAGAGGATCTGATCTAATTCTTTTAACACATTCATCCCCAAAATGACAGGGACCTTTACTTCATGTGACTCCTGTACCACCACAATGCCTTTCCTACCTAGATCTTGGCCACATACCCGGACATTCATCCAGGCCACTCCCACGACCGGAACTGGTAACTGGTTAGCTGCGACCACTCGTACGAATGTATGGGGATCATATTTCACATGTTGCCGGAAGTACCGTTCATAACAGTCTCTACTCAAGGTCGTTACTTGGGAACCCGTGTCAATCATCCCGGTAACCGGAATACCCTCCATTTCCACCTGTATGACAGGACTTGCAGCGATCAGGTCATCATCAGGGCATTCTCCCCACATAGTCTCCTTGTCAGTCTCCCCTACTACACGCCCTTCAGCAGCAGGGGACTTCAGTTTAACGGCGGTCTCTCATAAGTTTGTCGCTGCTCTGGACATCTAGCAGCAACGTGGCCCATCCGTCCACACTCCCAGCAGCATATCCCCCGTCGTTCTGGCCATCTGTTTGGGCCCCTTCGGTAAGCCCCTTCGATTTCTCCTGAGCACTGCACTAAATGATTTGGACCCCTTCGGTAGGTCCTATCCTCACCCCCTCCAGCGGGGTGGTGGGTGATTCTGACTTGCTGGGTATGGACGGCTCACCCTTTCACCTCCAGTTTTCTGGAAGTCTGCAATTTTCATAGAATGTTCATCACAACGGGTGTGCAAGTGTTCCATTTGTTCTTGCAGTTTCTGCATTACTGTGAGAATTTCTTTAACCGTCCCTTTTTCTACTGTCTCTGAGCCAGAACTAGCCCCCTGTGACAAAGTAACTCCAACTGCGGTCTGGGGCCTCGGGACCATACTATTGGCACGGGAGATGGCCTCTACCTGTACATCATGGAATTTAGCATCAGTCTCTCGTCGTATAAAATCCTGCATAGTCACAGTTAAACTGCCGTCACGTATCCCCAGGACAAACTGGTCACGGAGAGTCCGATCAGGGTTACAGAAGGCTGGCGAGCCCCCTCTTTCCTTCCTTTGAATATCTCGGAGCAGTTCTTGTAGGGCATTTGCATATTGGGGAAGGCTTTCATTCTCCTGTTGTACCCTCTGGAAGAACCGAGCCTGCAGAGACCCCAGCAATGCAGTTTCTCCATAAATG